>CATIUR010000005.1:91674776-92254776 GCA_949592205.1 Helichrysum umbraculigerum
TTAGATTATCTTAGTGAAAAACAGAACTGTATAATATAGTTTTGACCCGACCCATTTTTTCAATGGCCAATTTTGACCCATCACCAAACCCCACCTATGATTTGCTAGGGCTCAGTGACAGATGTTGACCACATTCTATTGTCCCATGAAAAAATTGCATGGGAACTGTATTGTCTGATTAATATACTGTTTTTTCATGCGTTTCCGTTATCTCTCAAATTCGTGGAACAATGACCAAATTAACGGAAGTGTCCTCCAAAATAAATATCATTTCACTTTTTGTAACGATGACATCAGCATAAATACGTAAATGTACATTTCATAACTGCTCAAAAATGGAAGTGTGACAATTCTTAACTGGATATCCATAATTAGTAATCATTGAAATTTCATGGAACAAGAAACTATATGTAGCTTGAGCATGGATGTTGAATGTAAAATCTTAAATCACATCTCAAATGCCTTAAAACTTAATTAATGATAAATCAAACTTAATATATGTAGCCACTGTAATTGGTGACAAACACGGGAACGGATGAAAGTGGTATGACCTACAATTCTCAACCCCAATAGAGATTCAGTAAAAACTACAAAACACGTTCATTTACATGTTGAAAAACGAATTAGTGGGTAACATGTCAAAATAAGTTCAGGTGAATACAAGATTGGATGGGGTTCTTACTCGTCCATTGTTATTTGAAGTTTGTAGAAAATTAGGGTACCACATATATATGGTTAAAGAAAAAGTGTTAGTGAACTAATAATATAACTTTTAGATAACCCATTCAGAAGATTTTAAAAGCATCAAAATAAGCTCTTTATAACTTTGGAAACGTTCGACCCATTTCCTTTATAGTAATAATTTTATACTTTACATCATTACATGCTTGACTCGTTATTTATATAAAACCAAGAAGAACTGGCCTACTTCATATCAATGTTTTGAAATAGCCACCTCTACATTAAATTCAGCGGACTGCCCGAAATAAAATGAAACGAATAAAACATTTTAACACACAATGGCATTAGGTAACAAAAAGGAACACATATGTACCTTGGTTTCTTTGAGAGATATCAGATACGCAGCCATGAAGCACGCAATTCCATCGACTATATCATCTTGCCTAACTAAAACATAATCTTCATCGGACACAATATCTCCACCTTCCCAAACTTCATTTTCATTGACCATGTCCCACGAACTATTGTCTTCTAAATTATGTTCCATAGAATTTGTTAGCATTCACCGTTTAAACCACTATCCATATGCTACTAGAGATAAATAGATAATACAGTGTTGCTTACTACCATTACTTGCTATACAAATTTGTCAAAAGGCATGTTCAACCATCCTTACAAGTAAATGTGGAGATCTGCACAATTATTTATAAATGTGTCGAAATGGGTTGTGTTTGATCTCAAACGGGTCAGATCAAAATATTTATCTAACTTGGGGAATGTGTTAATAGGTTGACAGGACCAACAGTTGTCAAACTCCAAAGTCTATTTTAATGCATACAACTTCAAAAATCGATTAACTCGTGGATCATTAGTATTATTATAAAATATATAAATAGTTCAGTTAAAGTAGATAAGACTTAAGAGGTTCCGCTACATACCAGCTAAGTTCTGAGGAACTGAAACCTGTGCACTCTCTAGTTTCTCAAGGAAATCAGGGCCTTCAACTCTTGACTTTAGTAGACTGCATAGCTGCAAATCGGGAAGAAAAAAAAATCAATAATAATAATAAGAAGAATTTTAATTAAGCCAATGTCATATTAGTGGACAAATCAACAATTTAGAATTCTATTGTGCAAGTTTACAAATTTTATATCATACTAATAGAACTGTAGGCAAGTTTTTATAATGATGGTTTGATTAATCTTTTCTTAAAATATTGTTGTGTATGTGAAGATGTTGATCCTAACAAGAACAAATGTGACTATCGACGATTTACACTTCATGAAGAATAAAATTATATGTTTAGCTGATGCAATTATATAATGATTTCTGGCCACTGCAGTATAAATACTAGTTAATCAACCACCAGATTCATGGCTGGACCAACGTTTTGCCCATGTGTCCTATTTTCTGGCTAAATAAAATGGTTTGACCGAATTATTATCCATGTTAATTTGAAGTGATGGTAATAAACATCGACGATGAATGCTTTGGGAAACTGGCCAGAAAATAAGACTAGTGAAATAAAGGGAACAAGAGATGGGGCACAATGGATAACCTAAGGATGTGTTTGTTTTGAGAGATGGGAATGGGATTGTTACCCATTGAGAATGTTTGGTTGCTAGCTTAGAAAAAAAGAAATGGGAATCAAACCCATAGATCCATACCTATAACAGGTGGTGGGTAATGGGTTTCGTAGTTCATACCCATTCCCATTCCCATTCCCATTCCCATTCCTATACCAACCGCTTATCAATCCCATACCCATAGGGATTCCTAACTTCAAAACCAAACACACCCTAATAACTTTCAGATTTATGCTTCATCCCTACCAACTACATAACAACAAAACTAAAATCTTGATCTCCGCAGCTCCGTCGGCATACAAAGAAATCTATACTTTCTTTCAAAGATATGAAATAGCAATGTATGTTCCCTCAAACTACCACTCATATCTAGGGCGTTCGGTTAATTTTTTATGTGTGATTACTACTAGTCCATGATCTGAAGATAACAAGGCAATCAACTTAAGTCACGGATTATATAACTTGAGATTTATCTCAATAATTCTCTTACAGCTAACTATCCATTTGAGCGGTCTTCATTTAAGATCAATTAACCCTATTCGGCCCAAAGTCATCCAATACTCAAAATCAAAATTTTGCAGAACGCCTCAAACTTATAATGTATTTTCTTTAGATAGGCAACCCTACAATCTATCCCACATATTATACAAATCACACATATACACATATTGTTTCCATGAAAATCGAACCCACAACCTCTTGGTTGAAAAGTTCCTCACATACTGATTATTGCAATAATCCCTTTAAAAGCACATCCAAGCACTCCCTAATAGAATACTAATACATAGGGATTAAGCTTCCTAATAGAAGTAGAACTCATAAGGCTAAAGTTCTGGAACTATAAGGATATGGAGTGGGTCTAATTTGGTCTGTAAATCAAAACACAACTTCCGGCAGTAACCTCTCAAATAGAAGGCTTAGGATATAGTTTCCACGCTTCAACATATTCTAGCAAATTTAGAAGAAACCTTATTGCACTAGTTTTTATTACTACTAAAACTTCAGGGAACCTATAATAGAAGTTAAAGCGATGACAATGGATATCCTCATATTGCTAAGACGGTGTTTGGATGCATTTTCTCAAAGTTATTAGCAACTTGAAAGAATCAAAATCGGATAATAAGATAATCAAATCTTTAAATTACAAGACAATTCAGCAATTATACATATGCTACTCTAATATATGAAAATTTAACCCTAGATACCTAAATAGCATAATTCATATACTAATAATCATAATCAATCGTTGCCCCACACACTCTAAAACTTATTAGGTCACAATATTTACCAGAAAGGCATATCCAAACACTCCTAAATTGGTACATAACATGTGCTTGTTTTTCGTTCCATGTGATTTACTTTTGCAACATGTGCAATCATCTATCCTAACAATAACTGCAATCCCAAAGCATAAACCTCGATTAAAAACCCTCATAATCCATGCTTATAAACACTTCCATAATCATACTTAAGATTATCAATTTGCTCAATTTAATCCCCCAATCATATCATCCCTTCAGAAAATCAACATAATAAATAAAAAGCAATTAATCAAACTAACAAAGCCTAATTTACCAAATCAGCTTCGCCGTCTTGCGACGGCGATACACGGTGGCCGGTGCTCGGTCCGGCAGAATCATAACCATCATCACAACTTTCATTATCATCATTATCTTCTTCAATACAACCGGTAGTACTAAGTAATTCAAGTGCTCGTTGACATTGATCAAGAACTGCTTCTAGGGTTTTCCTTTTAACACGAACTTGATCACGTTCCGAATTCACTCCATCAACGCCACCGTTAATTACGGATTTAGTACCACCAGATACTTCAATAACCTCCATCAATAAACCCTAGGTAAAATGATAGTATCAGTAATACATATGTAATCTATACATACAGTAAATCTAAAGTTTCGAAAAAGTAAACCCTAGAAAACGAAATTCGGTGAAATTTCAGGGAAAAAGATGGAAATTGAAGAGGAATAGATAGTTGGATTGATTAAATTCCGTGTAAAAACGGATAATTTGTGGGATTTGGATGGGGATTGGAATTGTGGTGGGGTTGGGAGTGCTGGCGTGAGCCGCCTACGTACCGTCTCCATTATTGATGCTATATAATTGGGTATAAGCAAACTACAAACAAAACCTTGGGGTTTTCTCAATAAATTAATTAAATAATGAAATAAATTTGTTTTACTTTTTACATTAAATAGGAAAGATAATTTTGTTGGTCATAAATAAATGGGACTAACATTTTTTTTTTATTAGGACATCAATTTTATGCTTAACAATTTTTGTACTGCGAGCTTTAATAATCGTACTGTTTGTTGTATCGAGTGATTTGTTGTTGTATATATCAACTCCCTAAATAAATTTGAATAGCATAATACTCGCACTATTAGCGGAAATAATACTATATTGTAATTCGTAATTATTCACTGATATGTTACTTTTTGATGTTGAATCGACAACAATAGCTTGATTTGTATAGTTGAAGATCCGGAATACGAATGTGGGTTAAAAGTGGAAATATATAAAAAGATAAGTTGCTACAATTTGAGAATTATAAAATTTCAAATTTAGAAATTTTGAGTCTTAGTTCTTAAAAGTTTCTAAAATAAAATACTAAGATACTTTATAAGTAGTTATAGATAAGTATTTGTATCACCGATGAAAACAAAAAGCATGATTAAACATTCAAACGTATCTGAGAGGCAAATTAGGTAACTAGATATAGTTACTAGTAGTTAGGAAAATCAAAGTAAGAAAAAATTCGTAGCAAATATATTCAATGACAACCGTAAGATTAACGACCCTCGTATAGTCAAATGACAAGTGATGTGAGAACTAATTGTGAACTCGTTACTTTTGCTTTGAAGGACCCCTCAGAGAAATTTATATTTATATGAAATAAAATAACACTCCGAAAAAAAGAGAGAATATGAAAGACATGGTTTAAAACTTCTATATTCCCGAAATAAAAGAAAAAAATATATTATTCACGAAGGGTATTATTAAATTTAGGGTGATAATTCAGTTTTTCTTCGTACACCACTAAATATGCTTTAAACAGTTATACAATTAATAATTTAAAGCATGTTTAATGATGTGCGAAGGAAAATTGATAGTCTATGAATGAGTGCCCTTAAATTTAGGGTCTATGGACCAGATCGCCAACGTACTTTACTTTTTGTTCCAATGTCACCAATTTGTTGATGTGGTGTTGCCATGCATTTCATTTATGTGACCAGGTTCCACGTAAGCTAAACTTGTACATGTATGGTTAATTCTTCTTCTCATATCGATTTACATGTAATTTTTGATTGCTTTACGATAATCACCACTTTTCCAGTGAATCTAAACGCAATTACTACTTTTTTTTATTATCAAAAACGTAACCCAAAGATAAATGTTAGTCGGTCGGAGAAGATGAAGTTAACCATACGTGTACATGTACAAGTTCGGAGAAGATGAAGTTAACCATACGTGTACATGTACAAGTTCGGAGAAGATGAAGTTATAAATGATAGTCGGTCGGAGAAGATGAAGTTAGCCTTGATGTACAAGTACACGTATGGTTAACTTCATCTTCTCCGAACTTGTACATGTACACGTATGGTTAACTTCATCTTCTCCGACCGACTAACATGTAATTTTGGGTTACGTTTTTGATAATAAAAAAAAGTAGTAATTGCGTTTAGTTTCACTGGAAAAGTGATGATTATCGTAAAGCAATCAAAAATTACATGTTATTCGATAGGAAAAGAAGAATTAACCATACATGTACAAGTTTAGCTTACGTGGAAGCCTGGTCACATAAATGAAATGCATGACAATACCACATCAACAAATTCAAAACGTAGCTCGTTAAAAAAAGGTATTTTGTTGACCTCAAAACATATTTAACAAGTTCGTTGTCGACATTGGTAATAAAATTAGTTCGTTGGTGACATTGAGACAAAAGTAAAATATAACGCCCCTGGTTTAGAACATCTTTTTTTTTTTTTTTAACATCGCGGAAGCAATATCCCATATATATATAACCTTGGATTAACCAAAATATACATAATCATTTACATATGTATTTCGTTATACAGCTACACAATTAGATGGGCGTTACTTTAACAAAACTTTTAAAGTAGTACAAAAGTCATCAGAGTTTTCATCCTTGTCGAACATTCCTTCAATTTACTCCGAGACCCGCCCCTTAACAAACTATATTAACCTGCAAGGAGTAAACAACGAGGGATTAGCACGAAGCTAAGTGAGTTAACTCGTCACTAACACTACACTTAGTTTAACACCATGAGTCTACAACAATTAACACATTGACACAACATCACTAGAGGATCGGTGGCCCTTGTGGCACCCTCAGCCGCGGTGGCCCACCAAGCGACACTTACACCGACTGCAGGCCAATACAGTGGTTAACCGATAACGATTTGCTACCTTTAGTCAACACAAGCTCTATTCACAACACATGTTCACAACTCTCGTGTTGACTAACCTGTAGCAAAACGTCCAACAATATTGACCTCTTTAACACAATCACCAATAAGTTTCTTAACACTTGCTTCTACTTCACAATATGCCTTAACACAAAAATGCATAATTAACACTTGAAGTAACCACATGAGTGATCACCAAACATAGTGAGAGATCAAAGTCCACTCACCTGTTAGTCTCCTTCTCCAAACTCAAAAGTCTTATTTTATTGAGTCTTCGGTGTCTCTGTACACACAATTAAAACACAAGTTAATAACTCGTCTCGTAACTAATTATGACTATACTCAATTACATACATTAATAATCAAGAAATATCGATAATTAAATAATGTAAATGGTAGATTCATATAAGTTCACAAACTATCAAAATCTTCAAAATTATAAAGGCAAACGCGATCCAGGCAATTGGGTTGGGATCGCGTTCCTCTTAAGGAAAATATTATGTCACCAAAATACACTATGGAACGCGATCCGGAAAAAGGGCTTGGATCGCGTTCGCAAGAACAAATCCAAACGAACACAATATTCTACTGATCAACGCGATCCGGGTAAGAGGCTTCAGGATCGCGTTTATAAGAACAAAATACGCGGTAACCAAGTAACACATGGCAACGCGATCCGGTCAAGGATGCAGGATCGCGTTCCTCAGTTTTTCAGCAGAGGTTCAAACCTGTAATTACACAGCACGAACCAAAACCCAAAATCGACTAAAACTCAACTTGTAACTCAGATTTTTATCGATTTCAATGTACCATAACACCTAATAACAACATACAACCATGATTCAAACAACAATTCATCACAATTCCTCAAAATCACTTATAACCTAACTATTTCCATTCAAACTAAAAACTCACTAAATCTTTCATGTTTTATCATGAAATCAAGAAAAGGAGTTCAATCATCATCATCAAATCGATATACAAGAATGAATTCAACTCATTAAGCTACAATTCATTCCTCACTTCAAACTACCTAAAATTCAATATTTGAGTTTACAAAATTTTACTTACAATTTGAAGAACATAATGGAGATGAGGATGATGATCACAACAAGAATTCAAGCTTCACTTCGTCAATCAATTTGTATAATCTTTTGATTTGGGTAAGGATTTGAGTTTGAATTGTTTTAGGTTAAAACTAGGTGAAGAATGAGAATTTGGGGGAAAAAGATCGGCCTCCCCTTTTTATTAAAACCGACCCTTTTTAGTTACAGTACAATATTATACCACCTTTTGATCTATTGTCTGGAACCTAAATACTAATTGCGAGAAAAGTATTTTATTTTACCGTCGTCTAGGATTATTTAAAACAAACAATATTTTACTAGTCACAATATCTCCTGAGACTTATTTAACTATTTATTTCACGATCAAACATATTCAAACAATTAAATGTACTTATTTAAATTTAAATAATTACCTGATTCTACTGGGCCCAATTCAGGGTGTTACAAATCTTCCCTCCTTAAAAGATTTCGTCCCCGAAATCTAACTAGACTCGAACAAACTAGGGTAACGGGCCCTCATACTCGACTCGGTCTCCCAAGTAAGATTTTCTCCCAAACTATGTTTCCATTTTACTAGAACCATAGGTATCTCCTTCTTGCGCAATTTAGTCACCTTTCTATCAACTAACTCAATGGGCTCTTCTACTAATTTCTGACCTTGGTCAACTCTAAAATCTTGTAACGGAAGGATTTGAGTTGGATCCTCCACATTACATTTCCGCAAATAACAAACATTAAAGGTGTCGTGAATACCACTTAATTCAGGAGGAAGGTCTAAGGCAACTGTTTGGTCATTAACTACTTGGCGAATTTTGAATGGACCTATAAATCTCGGAGCCAATTTCCCACGCTTACCAAAACGAATCACGCCCTTCCAAGGTGACACTTTCAAATAAACCAATTCACCTTCGACAAAATTAACTGGTCGACGACGCGGATCAGCATACTGTTTTTGTCTATCTCTGGCGGCTTTCAATTTCTCGCGAGCTATAGCAACTTTATCGGCCGTAATCTGGACAATATCGGGACCCGCAAACTGTTTCTCTCCCGCCTCTAACCAACAAGTCGGCGTTCGACAACGACGTCCATAAAGCATCTCATATGGTGGCATACCAATACTCGAATGATACGAATTATTATACGCAAATTCCACCAAAGGTAGGTGAGAGTCCCACGAACCCCCATACTCCAAAATACACGCCCTCAACATATCCTCTAGAGTCTGAATGGTTCTTTCTGACTGTCCATCTGTCTGAGGATGATATGCAGTACTAAGATTAACTCGGGTACCTAACTCTTTCTGAAGATTCTGCCAAAAGCCTGACACAAACCTGGAATCTCGATCTGACACAATAGATAATGGTATTCCGTGCCTCGATACAATCTCATTAATATACAACTGAGCCAAACGGGTCAAAGAAGCGGTTTCACTGGTTGCCAGAAAATGGGCACTTTTAGTTAAGCGATCAACAATAACCCAAATCATATCGTTGCCTTTCTGCGTACGTGGTAACTTGGTGACAAAATCCATAGTGATATGTTCCCATTTCCACTCGGGTATCTCCAATTGTTTCAACGAACCATAAGGCTTTTGATGCTCGGCTTTTACTTGGGAACAAATATGACATGATTCCACAAATCTTGCTACATCCATTTTCATTGTTGGCCACCAATAAAGAGGTTTCAAATCGTTATACATTTTTGTACTACCGGGATGAATAGATAATCTCGATTTATGAACCTCCGTCAAAATCAACTCACGAAGTCCACCAATAAATGGGACCCAAACCCGAGACTGAAAAGTTTTCAACCCACGTGAATCATCAACTAACAAATTCTTTCGTTTCAACATGATCTCGGATTTCAAATTAACATCCAATAAAGCTTCAATCTGTGCGACTTTTAGCTGAGAAATCAAATCAGAGGACACCTCTAATCGCATAAAACAAATCTTGTCACTAGGTATATTTCGACTCAATGCATCCGCAACCACATTAGCTTTACCCGGGTGATAACGGATCTCGCAATCATAATCTTTAATCAATTCTAACCATCGCCTCTGACGCATATTCAATTCTTTTTGCGAAAACATGTACTGAAGGCTTTTATGATCCGTGCAAATTACACATTTCGTACCATACAAATAATGTCTCCAAATCTTCAAGGCAAAAATCACAGCCGCAAGCTCCAAATCATGTGTTGGGTAATTCTTTTCATGTGGTTTAAGCTGTCTAGAAGCATACGCAATTACGCGATCTCTTTGCATTAAAACACCACCTAATCCGGTATGCGATGCATCACAATAGACAATGAAATCATCCGACCCATCAGGTAACGCCAAAACAGGGGCTTGACACAATAATTGCTTTAATGTCTGAAAAGCTGCCTCTTGTAGTTCGGTCCACTGAAATTTCACATCCTTCCGAGTTAACTTAGTCAATGAGCTCGCAATCTTGGAAAAATCTTTAATAAACTTTCTGTAGTATCCCGCCAATCCAAGAAAACTTTTAATTTCTGAAGGAGACTTAGGCGCATTCCAATTCATAACAGCTTTCACTTTAGATGGATCCACTCTAACCCCGTCTTTGCAAATGATATGTCCCAAAAACTGCACCTCACGTAACCAAAACTCACATTTCGAAAACTTTGCATAAAGATGCTCTCTTTTCAATGTTTCAAGTACCAATCTCAGATGCATTTCATGATCCGCTTCAGACTTAGAATAAATCAAAATATCGTCGATAAACACAATCACAAACTGGTCAAGATAGGGACGACACACCCGATTCATTAAATCCATAAAGATTGCAGGAGCATTCGTTAACCCGAACGGCATAACCAAAAACTCATAGTGACCATACCTCGTGCGAAAAGCGGTTTTAGGAATATCTTCCTCACGAACTCGGACTTGATGATATCCCGATCTCAAATCAATTTTCAAAAAATATGAGGATCCTTGCAATTGATCAAACAATTCATCAATTCTAGGCAACGGGTATTTGTTCTTCACCGTTCTCTTATTTAATTCCCGATAATCGATGCACATACGGAGAGTGCCATCTTTCTTCTTCACAAATAACACGGGAGCACCCCAAGGCGATGAACTCGGCCTAATAAATCCCTTATCTAGCAATTCCTGAATTTGCCCCATCATTTCACGGATTTCGGAAGGAGCTAATCTATAAGGAGCCTTTGCTACTGGAGACGAACCAGGAATTAAATCAATTTGGTATTCTACATCTCTTACAGGGGGAAGACCAGGCAAATCATCCGGAAACACGTCCGAATATTCAGAAACTACCCGAATATCGGAGATGGATTTCCTTTCTACTTTGACATCTACAACATAGACTACAAAGGATTCACAACCCTTAACTAAAGACTTCCTGGCCTTTATCATGGATATTACTTGAATACTACCCTTTGAACGTTCCCCACGTGCCACAACATAAGATAGATTGGAAACTGGGATTTTTATTAACTTCTTATGACAAGAGATGTCGGCTTTGTTTTGACTCAGCCAGTCCATACCAAGAACCACATCAAAACTAGGGATTTGCATCAATAGGAAAGAAACTGGAAATTCATGATCCTCTATTAATATACTAGCTCCGGCTACCGATGTGGTAACAGGAACTGTCTTACCATCAGCTACCTCAACTTCTAAGGGATTAGAAATCACAGAAGGCATCAATTTCAGTTTATCACAAAATTGCACATATATAAACGAGCAATTTGCTCCAGAATCAAATAATACACGGGCTGGTACAGAGTTAACAAGGAAAGTACCAGTAATCACGTCATCAGTAAGCACAGCATCATCCACGGTCATTCGAAAAGCTCGACCCGTAGCAGCTGGTGGAATCTTCCTTTTTTGACCAGAAGATGAGGAACCTCTAGCCGCACCCGTACCCTGCTTCCTTGCATCAGGACAATCACCCGCTCTATGTCCTTCTTTGTGACACGTCCAACACACATTATTTGGATAAGTACAATCAATCGCATTATGACCCAACACCCCACATTTCATACACCTTGACGTCCGAATAGAACAAGGCCCGGTATGCTTTGATCGACATCTTGCACAATAAGAATTATCCATCGGAACACCACCATAACTAGTTTTCTTGTTTGCTTGAGAAGGTTGCCATCTTTGTTTTCCTTTACCGGAAGAATCACTCTTCGGTTTCTGTACATATTTTTCTTTATTTTGCAACCTCCTAGCCATAACATCACTATCCACGGATCGTGCCCACTCAAAAGCCTGAGAAATGCTACTAGCCATTCGCACTGTAGTACGATAATCTGGAGGTAAAGTTTTCACAAAGTGGCTAATTTTGTTTCTTTCAGTCGGGACCCACTGTTGCACAAATCTTAATTTCTCAGAAAATTGTCGGATAAGCTCATCAATTGACATCTCATCAGTCTTTCGTAAATCCATAAATTCCTGTCTGACACGATCAAGATTATATTCCGAACAGAACTGTTTGCATACCTCGGCATGAAAATCCTGCCATTTAATAGAACTCCTTTGTTGTGGAGTGAAATGAGCAGTTATCGAATCCCACCATGACATAGCTTCACCTTTCAACAGTTGGACAGTATAGGAAACTTTGTCTTCCTCATCACAGTGACAAACCTCTAACTTTCTTTCCACATCACGCAACCAGTCTAAGGTAACCGTAGGATCAGGACTTCCAGAGTAAGAGGATGGTTTACTAGACATGAAGGTTTTAAGAGAACATCCTTTCTTCGGAACCTGAAATGGTGGAAATAACTGTGCCTGATAACCAATCGATCCAAAAGAAGGAAACGGTATTGATGTCTGAAAATCATAACCCTGTTGATGTTGTTGTGAAACATGAGGAAAGGTAACCGGAATCCGAGTAGAGGCAGTAATAGGAGGAGTAGTAGTAGCAACATGCGAATAAGTAGGGATGGATCGTTGAGATGACCCTGCACGTTCCCTCTCAAGTTCTACTACACGATTCTCTAATCTTAATATATACTCTTGACTAGTTTCAACTTCAGTATTTACCGGATTCGAAGTACCATTATGATCCACGTCTTCTGGAGCGGAGTGAACAGTCGAGACATTATAGAGAGTACGGGGTGGTTGCTCATTTTCTGCCATCTGTCATAAAAAAACACATCTCAACACTTGTTAATTGTTAGTACTAACATACTAACACATTTCACACTATAGCTAATCCCACAACCCGGAATGTTTGACAACTCGACATTAGATTTGGGATTAAACACCCTGAGTTGTTCAATTCGCCCAAATATAAGCTCTGATACCAACTTATAACGCCCCTGGTTTAGAACATCTTTTTTTTTTTTTTTAACATCGCGGAAGCAATATCCCATATATATATAACCTTGGATTAACCAAAATATACATAATCATTTACATATGTATTTCGTTATACAGCTACACAATTAGATGGGCGTTACTTTAACAAAACTTTTAAAGTAGTACAAAAGTCATCAGAGTTTTCATCCTTGTCGAACATTCCTTCAATTTACTCCGAGACCCGCCCCTTAACAAACTATATTAACCTGCAAGGAGTAAACAACGAGGGATTAGCACGAAGCTAAGTGAGTTAACTCGTCACTAACACTACACTTAGTTTAACACCATGAGTCTACAACAATTAACACATTGACACAACATCACTAGAGGATCGGTGGCCCTTGTGGCACCCTCAGCCGCGGTGGCCCACCAAGCGACACTTACACCGACTGCAGGCCAATACAGTGGTTAACCGATAACGATTTGCTACCTTTAGTCAACACAAGCTCTATTCACAACACATGTTCACAACTCTCGTGTTGACTAACCTGTAGCAAAACGTCCAACAATATTGACCTCTTTAACACAATCACCAATAAGTTTCTTAACACTTGCTTCTACTTCACAATATGCCTTAACACAAAAATGCATAATTAACACTTGAAGTAACCACATGAGTGATCACCAAACATAGTGAGAGATCAAAGTCCACTCACCTGTTAGTCTCCTTCTCCAAACTCAAAAGTCTTATTTTATTGAGTCTTCGGTGTCTCTGTACACACAATTAAAACACAAGTTAATAACTCGTCTCGTAACTAATTATGACTATACTCAATTACATACATTAATAATCAAGAAATATCGATAATTAAATAATGTAAATGGTAGATTCATATAAGTTCACAAACTATCAAAATCTTCAAAATTATAAAGGCAAACGCGATCCAGGCAATTGGGTTGGGATCGCGTTCCTCTTAAGGAAAATATTCTGTCACCAAAATACACTGTGGAACGCGATCCGGAAAAAGGGCTTGGATCGCGTTCGCAAGAACAAATCCAAACGAACACAATATTCTACTGATCAACGCGATCCGGGTAAGAGGCTTCAGGATCGCGTTTATAAGAACAAAATACGCGGTAACCAAGTAACACATGGCAACGCGATCCGGTCAAGGATGCAGGATCGCGTTCCTCAGTTTTTCAGCAGAGGTTCAAACCTGTAATTACACAGCACGAACCAAAACCCAAAATCGACTAAAACTCAACTTGTAACTCAGATTTTTATCGATTTCAATGTACCATAACACCTAATAACAACATACAACCATGATTCAAACAACAATTCATCACAATTCCTCAAAATCACTTATAACCTAACTATTTCCATTCAAACTAAAAACTCACTAAATCTTTCATGTTTTATCATGAAATCAAGAAAAGGAGTTCAATCATCATCATCAAATCGATATACAAGAATGAATTCAACTCATTAAGCTACATTTCATTCCTCACTTCAAACTACCTAAAATTTAATATTTGAGTTTACAAAAGTTTACTTACAATTTGAAGAACATAATGGAGATGAGGATGATGATCACAACAAGAATGCAAGCTTCACTTCGTCAATCAATTTGTATAATCTTTTGATTTGGGTAAGGATTTGAGTTTGAATTGTTTTAGGTTAAAACTAGGTGAAGAATGAGAATTTGGGGGAAAAAGATCGGCCTCCCCTTTTTATTAAAACCGACCCTTTTTAGTTACAGTACAATATTATACCACCTTTTGATCTATTGTCTGGAACCTAAATACTAATTGCGAGAAAAGTATTTTATTTTACCGTCGTCTAGGATTATTTAAAACAAACAATATTTTACTAGTCACAATATCTCCTGAGACTTATTTAACTATTTATTTCACGATCAAATATATTCAAACAATTAAATGTACTTATTTAAATTTAAATAATTACCTGATTCTACTGGGCCCAATTCAGGGTGTTACATAAAAAGTTTGGTGTCGATCTTGGTAATAAAACAGGTTCATTTGTGACATTGGGACAAAAAATAAAGTACTTTGGCGATCTGGTCCATAAACCCTTAAATTTATTACTCTTTTAGACTTCTCGCTTTCAGTTCTTTTCGATTTGAGATAGGAGATTAACGATAGAATGAGTATATTGCACATTTCTCATTTTACTAAAATTATAAAATTATTACCACTATTATTACTACAACCGTCTCATTTTTGTTGTATAAGTTTCATTTTTGTAACGTCCCGAAATAATTGTTCAATTTCAATTTAACAATTTTAACTTTATCAGAAAGTGTTTTAGTAAAACATAGTAAACTCTTATTGGTCAACAGTATATTTATTATACTTTTCTAATAATGTGTGCAAATTTGTAGTAAACTATTAAATTGAAACGATAAAGTATAATTTTACCTTATAGTATATCGATATGGATAAACACAGAAAGATGTGATTCAATTACTTATTTAATGGTTGATTATATAGGGATAGAATAATATAGTCTTAGATGCTATTCTTTCATTTTTAAATTCCTTTGGAAAAAACAGAAGTAAAGAAGTATACAATTTGGTGATGGAAGTTTAAATAATAAGTCACAAAGAATGAAAAATGTCGAACTTGCAACGAAAGAACTACTTGTCTCTTTGGCTTTCCTTTTCCAGTGATACAATTTTCAAAGAAGCAAGCATACGTGTCTACGTGAATCACCAAACTTATAAACGTTTATCATGTGTTCATAATTGTTTATTTTAAAGTTTTTATATAGAGCGGTTATTTATACACCATTAAAAATTGGGTTAATAGACAATTTCGTTACTGTACTTTCCGAAAAGTTCAATTTAGTTACCGAACTTTTATTTGGTTCAATTGAATTACTGAACATTTAAATAATTGATCAAATTGTTACTCAAGTTTCTAATCATACACATATTAGTTACTGTAGTTTACGAAAATGTTCAATTTCGTTATCGAACTTTCGTTTTTTTGGAATAAAAAACGAAGATTTTACACTTGTAAACCGGTTTTGTAAGTTCAGTAATTCAATTGAACCAAATAAAAGTTCGGTAACTAAATTGAACTTTTTCGGAAAGTACAGTAACGAAATTGTCTATTAACCCTTAAAAATTCTTCATACACATGTTTTACGGTGTTGTACAACAACATTATCAAACAAAAAAAAATGATATACAATTTTTTTTGGGTATATGAATCATTACCCATTTATATATCCGAAAATTAATAGAACCTATCTATTTAAGTAAGATTGATCCTTTTTAAATATGCAAATATGTAGTATCTGAGAAAGATAATTTTATTAACTTATCTAAGGTCATGATAAGTATAAAAAATGATTAATGATTTCACTAGAAATTATGCATGAGTGTTTAGGTTACTTCAGAAAATCAGCATCAGCATCATATCATATCATATATAGATAAGAGATGTTTGTTTTGATTTTCGAAAGAATCTTGAGTCTTTGTAAGTGACTAGAACATCTTATCTTATTATTAAATTACATTACATATAATTAAACCAAAATCTCATGTAGTAATCTAGACCCTTTAATGAAGTTTACAATTTGATCCGACAATCGAGATTTAATTAAAATCACTTTCCCCCCTTAAATATTAAATATTATTAAATATATTAACAAAAAAAATTCGGCTAATAATACTATTAAATAACATAACACAAAAAATAAAAACCTACACAACTTTCATGACATATTCTCAATATTAATGAATTTTTTTCATAAATTTAAGCAAAATCAATACTATCTAAAATAAAAATATATTCCATTCAAATATTTTCTTAATTATAATTCTTTATATCTAACCATATATATATGATTCATTATTTTGCTACGTTTTCCATATCAATAGATCCACAAAAATCTCAACATCTTTCAAAAAATTGTTCATCCCAATAATTAAGTATAGTTGAACATCCCTTCTATAAAAAAACAACCGGTTCTTCAAGATTCCAAAAGTAAAAAAAAAATTAGGAAAGTATGATGTACGCATTTTTATATTTAAATTTGTATATATGACAATTTCAATCTACAACAATGTTTACACTCATGTTCAATTGAATATCTTTAACAATTTCGATTTAGTCGCTCGCGTTGATGCGGGTCTCAAAGTTATACATATATGAAATATAACACTTTACATTTAACACACTAACATATATACTAATTAATTAAATTAAATAATCAAAAATAAAACTTTAAATCTATAACAATTTTTAATTTAGTCACTCGCGTTGTCGCGGGGCTTTAAGCTAACCCCATGGAGGAATTTGAGCCCTTCGTTGGGGTTTTTAATTTGATCCGACTATCTAGATTTGATTAAAATAATTACACTTCCCCCCTTAAATATTAAATATTATTAAATATATTAATAAATTTTATTTGGCAAATAATACTATTTAATAAAGTAACAAAAAATTAAAAACCCATACAACTTTCACGACATATTATCACTATTAGCGAATTTTTTCACAAATTTAAACAACATCAATACCATCTAAAATAAAAAAAATTCATTAAACTTATTTTCTTAATTATAATTCTTTATTTCTATCCCCATATATATAATCCATCATTCTTCACGTTTTCTCTCATATTGATATCAATCCACAACAATCTCAACTTCTTTCAAAAAATTATTCATCTCAAAAATCAAGTGTAGTTGAAGATTTCAAAAGTCCAAAAAATTTAGAAGTTATGATATATGCATTTTTAAGTTTCCACTTTGTTTTCTATCCGTCTTCTTTGCGGACTTTAGCTGGTAATATTCTTAATATATTTATACACACAATCACATATACATAAAGCTGTTAGAATAGTTTCACTTAAATCTTTTAACAATTTTGCTATATAGCATCTCAATAAACACCATTTCACAAACTATATTGCACCATTTGAAATGATTTTGCTAAAAGATTGTACAACATAATTAAATTTCAACAATTGATGACACTACTGGCCCCAATAATAGTATTGATCAATGTTTTGAAAACTGGTTTTTAAGTTAAATCGATCAGTCATCCGGTTCCGGTTGAACCGGTTCGACCGCCGATCCTATCGATCCAACCGGTTTTCCTATTAAAAAATGCTCCGTATGAAAAGTGTACATTGGTTCTTATTTCACCCCTCAAATACAGTGAAAAGCAAAAGCACTAAACAAGTACAATAATTAAATAATGCTATTTGACTTCTCCATCCAAAATGACGTGACAACACACACTCTTCAACTTTTCTTTTTACACTTTTTATTTCCGCATAAAAATACAACTCAACAATTCAACTTTTCTTTTTACAGTTTTTATTCCCTCATAAAAATGACAACTCATAACCCTTTCTTCTTCATTTTTTTTGAAACAACTCCTTTTCATTTCTAATTTTTCTTCACCAGTAATCACACATAAACCAATATAAAATCAAAACACTATTCAAATTCACATAGTCACATTTGACTTCAATCACACAAATAAACTTGTTTATAAAGCCACGCCAAGTTTTAACCAACAACCCAGAGTCCACAATTCTTAAACTCCTAAAAGAACTCACCATCACCATCACTATATCCACAACCAGAACCACTAATAAAGTCGTGGATTATCATTTTTTGTTGTCACTGTCGACCGCCATAAAAGGTAAAAAACCGATGGTTGCGGTGGTTTGCGGTGTATTACGGTGGTCGAGGTGGTATTTGTTGGTAATGTGTGTCACCAATAATGATTTAAGTGTAATGGGATTAATTTTTAACCAATATAATCATAATAAATATTGAACAAGCTTGGGTGGTGCGGAGTGCACACTTGCTTGAATTTATTTTGATTGTTCCCCTAAACGACGGGGGTCCGCGGGTAGCGCCCCTGGTAGCGGGGTCCAAGGGATGGCAACCCCTGGCGGGGTCCAAGGGGCAGAGCCCCTGACTGGGGTCGATTCAAAATAAAATCAAATTCATAGGAAAATCGAATTCAAAATGCTTTATTAAATCGAATTCAAAATAAAAAAAAACCCGGTTTTTTATCTGGACCCTAAACCTGGTTTTGGGCGGTTTATTAACTGCCGAATGACAGTTATATTTACTTATGTTAATTCATGTTGGTTATTAACATTCGTATTTTGGTACGGTTTTCATAACACACAACACATATTCAAGTTCAATAAAATTCTGAGTTTTATCCGATTTTAGATTTCGATTGTACCATCGAAATACTTTAATCTGAAAGTGTTATCACGACTCTCGGGAATCCAAGTAATCGAAACCCTAATTTCTAATAGTATTGGGGTGTACAATGGTTGTTATGACGGTCTAGTATGGTGGTTGCCACGGATGGGTGATTATTAGAAATTGAAAACGTTATGAACAATCAATTAAGAAAAGCAATAAGTCGGTTTTTTCCGAGAAGCGAGAAGGGAGTGTGTGATTTTGTGCAAGTTTTTTATTTTTTTTCCAAGTTTAAGTGTTTAAACTAATAATAAAAGTGAAAATAAAAATTAGAAAAAAAAATCCGATCAAATCCGGTTCGCGGTTCAACCCGGTTCGATTGGAAAACCGGCCGGCTAGACTTATTTGAAAAACTCTTCAATAACCGGTTATATATAGACCGCTTTTCCTTAAAATTCTGGTCCGACCAGTTGAACCGGTCCGGTTCAATTGGTTTTCAAAACATTGGTATTGATCAACTGATCAAATTCAAAGAAAAGGCAGGTAAGATTGTTACACACTTGAAGATTATAATTTTATAAATATAAGTGATATAACTACATAACTACTCCTCTTTTATTATACGATATACACTTATAGAGATACCACAAGTATCCAACTCACTATTTGGATCTCGCGTGATTACTACATGATAACATATGATGGAAAATATCATGGTGGTCGGGTTCTTCCAACTTTAGTATGAACGTGCATACTTACAACTATTATTTTTTTATTCTTTAATGGAAAAAATTGACCTACACACACACACACACACACACACACACACACATATATATATATATATATATATATATATATATATATATATATATATATATATATATATATATATTACAACTACATTAAGGAAACTTACATTTAGCAACCGGTATGAACATGGATACTTGCAACTATTTTAATTTTATTAGAAGTTACTTTTATTTACTACATAATATAATATGATGAAAAATATAATGGCGGCCGGGTTCTTTTAACTTCGGTATGAACGTGGATACTTGCAACTATTTAATTTTATTAGAAGTTAGATTTGAGTTGTCCGCGCTGTCACGGGTCTTAAACCTAGTATATACTTGTACATAAATATATATGTTGGCCAAATACAACCTATGGTAACATATGAAAGATGAGAAATGTTAGAACTACAAAATTTTTACAAATAAAAATTCACAAGCTTATGTGGACCAATAGCATGTGGAGAGAGAAACAGAACTTGAATTTGATAGGACCATCTCATTATCCACATCATTTTGCGAATTTTTATTTGTAAAGTTTAAATGAATATAGTATTTCTCATTAAAGATATTGAAATGTTAGATTCTATTATTTTAAACATCTTTAGACTCCCATTGGACCTCATTGTCAATTAGATAAACTATTATAACTTATTATCAATTGGCAAACTAAAATGCTAATATCAGATTTTAAGGATAATATATTAATACGAAAGTAATAGAAATCGAGAAACTTTAATTATTATACTATACTTTATTATCAATTGGCAAACAAAAATACTAATATATCATGAGATTTTAAGGATTAGAGTATATTATACCGATCGTCCTGTGCTTTCCACGAAATTACACCGATAGTCCGTATCTCTTGAAAATTACATCGATCATCCCTGAATGATACCAAAATGCACGGCGGTAGTCCCTTCCACTAACGACGGTTAAAAAATTCTGTTAAGTGTGACGCATGACTCGCACATGAGGATACATAAGTCTTTTTACCATTTTCTTCTTCCCAAAACCAACCCAACTACCTTATTTGAAGCTCGACACGAAGACTTAAGTACCCTCATGTGCGAGTCATGTGACACACTTAACAGATTTTTTAACCGTCGTTAGTAGGAGGGACTACCGCCATGCATTTTGGTATCATTCAGGGATGATCGATGTAATTTCCAAGAGATAAGGACTAACGGTGTAATTTTGTGCAAAGCACAGGGATGATCGGTATAATTTACTCTAAAGATTTTTTAATGATATTATCATGAAAGCAATAGAAATTGAGAAACTTTAATTAGTTATCATCAATTTTTATTTGACATTACTTATTTGACTATTAGGTTATATCCATACCATCTATTATTTTTACTTTAATGTATTTTTCATTTTTTTTAGAGAAAGCAAAAGATTTTTATTACTATACCAAAAGTACACCCACGCTTAATATCAATTATTTACAGAGATCACTCACTACATACACAGACTCTATCTATACAAACATTTTTCGAACACAACATACACACATATTATAAACCATTCATATCATCCAATACTCAAACAACCTCCTTCCATTGCTAATTTATCATTTGCAGCAAACAAAATCTAGACACTACTTTGCCCAATTTCGCCCTTACCAAAGTGTTTTATAACCCGTTTCGTGAACTAACTGATATAGCCACAGACCTTGCTTTTATCCACTCAAAGCTCCTAAGCTGCACTTCTTGAAATAATCTGGCTCCTCTTAAAACCTTCTTTCCAAATACTTTATCATTCCTATTTTTCCAGACCACCATGACCCAAATCACTTCTTCCCAAATATCCGCTAACAATCTATAATATTGCCCGACTGAAACAACTCTCCTATATCCAACATTCCACATCTACCTTAACTCCACCAATTAAACACCTTATTCCATGCAATTATAACTTCACGACACAATATTAAACAATGATTGATGTGCTAAATCTAGTCTTAAAATTTATCGTTGTAAATGAACTAGAAACTACCTTGCCAAGACCAATACACAACCGGGCAGTGGACCCTATCGTGTAGTAGTATAGTTGGATAAGTTCGGGTTCGAACACAGGAACTTTAGTTTTAGATGTTTAAGTTAAATGTAAGTAATTTAGAAAATAAAGTAAAAGCGTGGTTTGGTGTGACCGAGTTGTCACGTTGCTTAAAAACTACAATTTTGAATTAAATAAGAATGGTGGACTCAGGAAGAGTCAAAGTAGTCGTTTGGAAACTTTCGAATATTAAAAACATTACTTGTTTGGATTAGGTCACTAGTGATTTCGGGGTGAAGAGTTAAAACCGGTTTAAAATATGCAAGAGTGAATTTCCATTAAACAAAGGCTGAACATACGCCGTCACCTAATGTTCAACTTCAATTCATGACCCTATGATTTAATCTAGTAACAGACGTTCGCCATGGTTACCAACTTGCACATTTGAGCTTACAATATCTAGCTTATTCCAAAGTTACATCCGCAAATTTTGTTCAATCACTCATAGACAAATAATTGATAGTAAATTACTAAATAAAAGTCGTTCGCCATATTCACTAACAATTCACCAAATAAGTTGGGATAAAGGTACTAAAGCTCAAATACACAAGTTTCTCGATTAAACATGAAGGCCCAAGTCATGGGTTTACAATTCACCCAAATAAAAGACATTCACCTTATTCACAAACCTATATGTGTTTAGCTCATTTTGTTTAACATATACCAATGGTCATGGTCATGAACAAAGGTTCATTTATACTTGGACATACAAATGAAAGCTATTTAACTTAACAACAAACATTCACAATAGTTATTTAGTTAAAATCACCAATAAGTTCCACAAATTTTGTTGAGCTAAAAACACATGAGTTTAAAGATGAACCATAAACCCTAGCATAAGCAAACACCAAAATAAATCACCCCTAATCACTAGTTAAATCATCCAAACAAGTAAATAATAAATCTAGCCACTCATCATCACAATATTCATGAAACAATCATAAGAAATTGAAGAAATCATAAATAACATTAAATTAAAATGGAGTAAAATTGTTACCCAAATGATTACACAACTTAGAGTAATTGTTGATGGAATAATGTTGCTTGCTTGCTCTTCCCCACAAATATCCCAAGAAATTATAAGTAAAATGCTGTGGTATTTTTTTTGGTGAAGTAACAGTGAAGTTTTGAGTGGGTGTAGTCTGAGTAGAGAGAAAAACCCAGAGGATGGATCGGATGGATCAAGTGATGAGAATGAGATAATGATCTTAGGGTTACAAAAGATCCGACCCAATAAAAGCTCTAAACCCGTTGGTAAATCACGAGCGGGAAAGGCATAGACCGAAAAATGGTTGGAGCATTTAATGCTTCACCATTCATTACTGCACACGTACATAAAACCCAGCAAGTATCCGCGAGCTTTTTATCCAGTCTGAGACAACAAACAGTACCCTGCCAAAATACCCGATCGGCTGATAATACTCACCCGATCGGTGTGACACTCTGCAAATTTTGACACAATTACGAGCATTAATCACGTGCATGTCTTAGGCTAATTCCCTACTTAAGAGAATTCACACTATTTTTATGAGATAAGTCTAGCAAAGCTCAACAAATTAATACGTGAGGTATTACAAAAGTTGTAATTATTAGTAAATACGCGCGAAACGATCGGACAGAGTCCGACACAATATACGACGTTGGTGAAAACATTTCTAAAAATAACTTAAATTTACTTTTAGAAGTTATTTATCATATATTATTATTATGTTTATAATAATACACGAAAAACCTATACGTTGTAAAAACACGTGAATCGAATTCGGCAACGAAACGAAAGTCAATAAATATTTTGACATATCAAAATAAAGTATTTTAACAATAGTTCAATGAAAAATAATCCCAAATATATTACGAATTAGAACAACCCAAGAAAACGGTACGCGATTTAACGTTTTTACGAAAGTAACGAGTAAACGAACACTGTGCGTAACACAGTCTGGAACTAAAGATAAAAACACTCCAACCCACTCAAATGAGCCTCATTTGACCAGCCCCTCCCCTTCCCATGTGCACCCACATGCACACCAACCTTTAAACCACTAAAAATGTAACACCCGCCAAATTAGGGCTTTAATTAGTACCTAAGCTACTTGTAATTATGTGTATTTAGTTTTGTAATATTCTAAATATATGTAACGTTTTGGTGTAATTACATACACGCTTGCACGATTTATTGAATCGTACACTTACGATCCGGACGATGTCCGACTCTATTTAATATGGACGTTGGTGACAAAACTTTTAAATAATGTGGAATTATACAAACAAACATTATTTGCATTAATATATCATGAAAATATATTACACGTATTTCGTATCGTTTAAAACACTCCGAACGTGGCGAAAACACGCAAGACACGCCCAACAAGGGAAAATAGTGCAAATTATATTTTTATAACTTATTACGAAGTATTTTGGTAAAATACCTCGGTTAAAAGATTACGGATACACTTTATCATATAACGCGAAACAACATTTAAGTAACTACGGGACTTAACCGACTACGACTCGTGATACAAAATTTGAAACACAAACCCGCGAGCCGAGACCCAAACGGGTCGACCCTGACCCGCGGACCTAACCCAATCGACCCACTTCCTTAAAACCCCATTTTCTTTTGATTTCACCTTATTTACCACCACCTCTTTCTCTCTCTACCACTCTTTTCTCTCCCACCCTCTCTCTCTCACTCTAAAACGGCAGCAGCAGCTGCTGCTACCACCACCACCATCGTTCATCATCATCATCATCCGAGACTAGCACGAGGATCACCATCACGAGCTCTACCTCTCCATCTTCTTCGTTTTCATTTTTGAGGTAATAAACGTAAAAACCCCTTTTAAATCACTTGTAACACTTTTATCTACATTCTAGAACGTTTCCCCAACGAGTTATGTCCAAAAACCAACTAAAAAAGCCAATTTTTAGAGTTTTTATGCGAACAGCCCATCTCGCGAGTCGAGATCTGTTCGTCCAACGAGGCGAGTCGAGATTCGACTCGCGAAGCCATCCTGCGAATCGGAATCACCTGTGAACCGAACTGACCCACGAGTCGAGTTGACCTGCGAGTCGAGTTGACCAGCGAGTCGAAGTTGACTTGCGAGTCGAGTTGCCCTGTGAACCGAACTGACCCGCGAGCCGAGTTGACCTGCGAGTCGAGTTGACCTGCGAGTCGAGTTGGCCTGCGAGTCGAGTTCTCCCAGCTCGGTTCGCAGCCCACTTTGTCTTTCGAACCCAAATTCGGTAATAAAAGCACTAATACGAACTAAGATTTATCACTTGATTTTACACCGAATTTAGATTTCAAATGCGTTTTCGATAAAGCAATATAGTAGAAATAAAAATTTTCCAAGCTGACTTGGCAGCTCAACCCCAACCAGGGGCTCTGCCCCTTGGACCTCGCCAGGGGCTGCCGCCCCTTGGACCCCGCTACCAGGGGCGCTGCCCCTTGGACCCCCGTCATTAGATGTTGTAAATACTTTTCGCACTAAGTGTCAAACACTTACAAATAACGAAACCTGATTCAACGATACATATACTATTAACACTTTTGGATTATTATTACAAACCGTCACCAACGGGCCAAACTTGTTTCCAAACTATAAAAGGATTACTAAACAAACGCTTGGACATTTCCTAGTTGAGTGGACAACTAGCATGGGTGATCTTTTAAGACACCAACCTATTTACTTGATTATTTACGACCTTGTGCGTTTCGGACGCCAGAAGGTTGCAGGGGTTCTGAGAACCGATATACGGACTTACAGCCGCTTTACTTGATTGATTTCACATACGTACTTACTGGACTCAGGTGAGTCTTACGGCCCCACTTTTACTGTTCTTCTTATTGGGGGAGATACATGCTACTGATTTTCCTTGAACCCAAGTACTAAAAACTGCTTACTATACCAAACGGAATTGCATTAGTTATTTACTATTTACAGAAGTCTCTCCATCATATATCGTTAGTTATGTACTTAAGCACGAACACTAGTTAATGGATCCATTAGGGAAATGACCCTCCCCGCCCGGGGTAGTAGCGCTACCACGAACCGTTATGTATAAACGGGCGACTATTATTCGTCACTTATGCTTGCTCAATTACGAGCATGTCACGGGAGCAAATTATTACTTACGGGTTAAGCTTCGATTATGAGCCTCATGGCAACGGTATAACTTATTTACTTTACATTTGCTAGATTTGCAAATACTTGATTTACGCCTACGGGCACTACTGATGAAATCTTGTGTTCAAAAACTGATATTATTTACAAACCTGTGAGATTCACCAACATTCGTGTTGACCCTTTTAGCATGTATTCTCAGGTACCCAGACGGAGTAGGATTTTCTCCAGGCATAGCTAGAGTCGCATGATTTCACTAAACTGCATTAACGGAGATTCTCAGCATTATCTTTTGTACATGTTGATTATGTAATAGAATCTCCCGCTATACGCGTGGACTCTAGGGGACTACATTTTGTATACGAAAACATTAAGTTTTCAAACACTTACTTTATATGAAATCGTTTTACAACGTCTCATTTAGAGGTCGTTTACTGAATATCTTGTGCTTTGTATATTGATTAGTAACACCCAAGCATGCTTCCGCAAATCATTAAATTTGGGGGTGTTACAGATTGGTATCAGAGCCTAAGGTTATAGTGAACTAGGTTGCATTTAGTGGCCTAGACTATGACCATTAGGCAGCATTCCCTTACTAGGCATGATTGGTTCAGGAATTACATCATACGACTTTAATTTAACATAGCCTGATCAACTATGTACAATTAAGGAAAGATGATGTGAGGTCTGAAATGGTTATGTTGAACAGGAATGCGTTAGTTGACTCTGACCACGAGAGAACCAGACCATTACATGATACGTGCTAGACACTAGGCTGGATATTATATACTTATATATATTAGCCTCGTCTTACTTACACTCTGCCACAGGAATGACAAACACACCACCTAATCCGTCACACTCTTACTCACATGGGTCACGAAACTCACGAGTAGCCAGGAGGAACACAAGGTCACCTCGAACCAGCCCCTATCCTGTTCATAACTTTCAGAACTCGGCACATCTCCCGGTGCCAGTGTTGGCTACCCAACTCCGCCGTCAGGAACAAAGGCTCGAAAGCCTCGAACGGGAACAACACCAAATGACCTACATGCTTCGCCAAGCTCTTGACCGCATATCAGAACTTCAGCGAGAACAAGAAGATACCAGCCTCTCGGTAAGCATAATTCAGGATTCAATGACTGCTGAATTAGGTGCGGATGAACTCGTAAGAAACCGACTAGAGGAATGTGAACAGCGTTCACAGGAGACTGAGGATCACTCTCGAGCACTGGTACAACGACTGGCCTTGGTTGAAGACAGCGCCAGGCAAGCCAACAGACTAGCAGAAACCGTGGACCGCCTTATCGCGCTGATGGAGCAGATTAATCTGCATCAAGATTAGATCAGTCTGTAACTTGTAACCAGTTAACTACTTTATTAGGGCCTATGTAATTCAACCGGATGTAACAATTCCCGGCACTTTTGTACTACTATTACTCTGTAATCTTTTGGAAAACCCGTACCTTGTATCCAACTTGTTTATCTAAATGGAATGTGATTGTCACTTCGTACTGTTATCATGTATTTCATCATTTACACTTGTGACATATCATAATTTCATGCAAATATCTTATCCCTCTTTCTTTGTTCTTTTCTTGTTCAGCATCATGCCTCATCGCCGACAAATCACCCTCAGTGAAGCCGAAATTGCGGGTCTGATTGCCCGTAGTGTGGCCCAAGCCCTAGCTACCCGAACATCAACTCCTGGTAGCGAAGATACAGCTACTAATGGGCCACAACCCAAACCCTGTTCTTACAAAGACTTCCAGAACTGCAAACCTCTGAATTTTGCAGGTACTGAGGGAGCTATCGGTCTAGTACGCTGGATCGAGAAAGTCGAATCTGTATTTCTTATCTGCAATTGTGCGGAGGGAGACAAGGTTAAGTTCTCCGTTAGTACTTTCACTGAAACCACTCTCACCTGGTGTAACACCTATGCCCAGACTGTGGGTATCTCTAATGCTTACAAACTCCAGTGGGAGGAGTTGAAGGAGATGTTGAGGGGCGAGTATTGCCCCAGCGACGAATTGAAACAACTGGAGTTGGAATTTTGGAACCACAAGATGCAAGGTGATGATATCACCGGGTACACCAACCGTTTCCACCAACCGGCACTTCTGTGCCCATCCATGGTCGATCCTGAATACAAGAGGATCGAGAAATATGTTGATGGACTGCCCGAGAAACTCCAGGACCTGGTGACTTCATCCAAACCAGGTACTATCCAGAACGCCATCCGTATGGCCCATGAACTTACGGCAAACGCTGTCCGCCGTAACACAACCTCAGCCCCACCTACAAACCACAAACGAAAGTGGGAAGGAAACCCCAACTCATCCAACCAAATCACCAACCGAAAGCCTGAGTCTGTTAAGGCTTATTCATCCGGCTCTTCAGAAAAGAAAGGGTACATCGGGAGCAAGCCCTACTGCCCCAAATACAATCGTCACCACGACGGTTCCTGCCCTTGCACAAACTGCAAACGTTTTGGGCATCTGGCCAAAGATTGTCGAAACACCAGTGCCCCAAAGACTTGTTATGGGTGCGGAAGTCCTGGGCACTTTCAGAATAATTTCCCTAAGCAGAAGAAGAAGAACAACAACAACAACAACAAACGGAACAACAACCCTGCTCGCAGCAGAGCATTTGTCATCAAAGCTGGGGAAGCTAGGGAAGACCCGAATGTTGTAACGGGTACGTTCCTTCTCAACGATCTTACTGCTTCAGTATTATTTGATACCGGTGCTGATAGAAGTTTCATATCTGATGAGTTTTGCCCACTACTTAATATCACCCCTTCGGCCTTAGATGTTAAGTACACCGTAGAACTCGCAAATGGTAAACTCATAGAAACAAATAGTGTGATACCTAATTGCACTTTAAACCTCGCAAACGAAACCTTCTCAATCGATCTAATGCCTGTTGAACTAGGAAGTTTCGACGTCATCGTGGGTATGGATTGGTTGTCCAAGCATCGGGCCGAAATTGTTTGTTTTGATAAAATCGTCCGAATTCCTCTCGCCGCCGGTAGTACCTTGACCATACAGGGGGAGACCGGTGGGTCGAGACTAAACTTAATCTCCTGTTTAAAAACCCGAAAATTTCTGAGAAAGGGTTACCCAGCAATTCTCGCACACATCACGGAGAAAAAGTCGGAGGAGAAGCGGCTTGAAGATGTGCCAATCGTTAGAGACTTTCCCGAAGTCTTTCCAGAAGAACTACCTGGTTTACCTCCACCTAGACAGGTCGAGTTCTCGATTGATCTGGTGCTGGGTGCCGCACCGGTGGCCCGAGCACCGTACCGCCTAGCCCCATCTGAACTTCAGGAGTTGTCTACTCAGTTACAGGAACTCCTGGATAGAGGATTCATCAGACCGAGTTCTTCACCTTGGGGAGCTCCGGTCTTATTTGTCAAAAAGAAAGACGGTTCATTTCGAATGTGTATTGACTATCGAGAGTTGAACAAACTAACCGTCAAGAACCGATATCCACTCCCCCTAATCGATGATCTATTCGATCAACTTCAAGGATCAAGCTGTTATTCCAAGATTGATCTTCGATCATGTTATCATCAATTGCGTGTTCGCGATACCGACATCCCAAAAACCGCATTCAGGACCCGTTATGGGCATTACGAATTCCAAGTGATGCCATTCGGTCTAACCAACGCACCGGCTGTATTCATGGACCTTATGAATCGGGTGTGTAAACCTTATCTCGACAAGTTTGTCATTGTCTTCATCGATGACATCCTCATATACTCACGAAATGAACAAGAACACGCACAACACCTCAGAACCATCCTAGAACTACTTAGACACGAGGAGCTTTACGCCAAATTCTCTAAGTGTGAGTTCTGGATAAAAACGGTTCAATTCCTTGGACACGTAATTGATAGTCAGGGAATTCATGTAGACCCATCAAAAATCGAGGCTATCAAGAACTGGCAGGCGCCAACCACTCCCACCGAGGTACGTCAATTCTTGGGATTGGCGGGGTATTATCGCCGATTCATTGAAAACTTTTCAAGAATAGCTATTCCCTTAACGACACTGACTCAGAAGGATAAGAAGTTCGATTGGACCGACAAACAAGAATCAGCATTTCAACTGTTGAAACTCAAGCTTTGCAGTGCACCCATTCTATCCCTACCCGAAGGCACCGATGACTTCGTGGTATACTGCGATGCTTCTCACCAAGGTCTCGGTTGCGTGCTGATGCAACGAGACAAGGTCATTGCTTACGCCTCCCGACAACTTAAAGTTCACGAGAAAAACTACACAACTCACGACCTCGAGCTAGGGGCTGTGGTATTCGCCTTAAAAATCTGGAGACATTATCTTTATGGTACCCGCAGCACTGTATTCACCGACCACAAAAGTCTCCAACACATTTTCAACCAGAAAGATCTCAACATGAGGCAACGTAGATGGGTGGAATTACTCACCGATTACGACTGTGAGATCAAATATCATCCAGGCAAAGCAAACGTGGTTGCGGATGCTCTCAGCCGTAAGGAACGAACAAAACCACTACGAGTCCGAGCACTCAGTATTACCATTCATAACGATCTCACCACCCAAATCCACATTGCCCAACTCGAAGCCCTGAAACCCGATAACTTCAAGAGCGAAGCCCTACGAGGCATGGATAGGCAATTCGAAACCAAACCTAACGGAGTTAAGTATTTCTCAAACCGAATCTGGTTGCCTAATTTCGGAAACCTGCGGGACTTGGTGATGGATGAAGCTCACAAGTCCAAATATTCTATCCACCCGGGATCCGATAAAATGTATCACGGAATCAAGGAGTTTTATTGGTGGCCGAACATGAAAGCTGAAATTGCTACGTACGTCAGCAAGTGTCTTACCTGTTCAAAAGTCAAAGCTGAGTACCAGAAACCTTCCGGCTTACTTCAACAACCCGACATTCCTGAATGGAAATGGGAACAGATTGCCATTGATTTCATAGCCAAACTTCCTAAGTCGGCGAGCGGTTGCGATACCATTTGGGTGATCGTCGATCGTCTCACCAAATCAGCTCATTTCTTGGCAATCAGAGACACCGATAAAATGGAACGCCTCACACAAATCTACATCAAAGAAATCGTTTGTCAACATGGTGTCCCTATCTCGATTATCTCTGACAGGGATGCTCGTTTCACATCTCGCTTCTGGCAATCACTCCAAAAATCACTGGGTACCCGCCTCGACATGAGTACCGCGTACCACCCTCAGACCGATGGCCAGAGCGAACGAACTATTCAGACACTGGAAGACATGCTACGAGCCTGCGTAGTTGATTCCGGTACAAATTGGGAAAGACATCTACCGTTGTGCGAGTTCTCGTACAACAACAGCTATCACGCCAGCATTAAGGCTGCACTTTTGAGGCACTTTACGGTCGTAAGTGCCGATCACCGATCTGTTGGACTGAAGTGGGAGATAGCCAACTCACTGGTCCTGAAATCATACACTAAACCACCGAGAAAATTGTTGAAATCCAGAACAGACTTAAAGCCGTACGTGATCGTCAGAAAAGTTACGCTGACGTGAGACGCAAACCACTCGAGTTCCAGGTTGGGGACCGAGTACTCTTGAAAGTATCGCCTTGGAAAGGCGTAATCCGATTCGGCAAACGCGGAAAGTTAAATCCCAGGTACATAGGGCCTTTTGAGATCCTCGAGAGGATAGGTCCAGTGGCATATCGACTGCAGCTGCCCTCTGAACTCAGCAGCGTGCACCCTACCTTTCACATTTCTAACTTAAAGAAATGTCTGTCTGACGAAACACTTATTATACCACTTGACGAGATTCGCATCGATGACAAACTTCATTTCGTTGAGGAACCCACCGAAATCATGGACCGTGAGGTCAAACAACTAAAACAGAGTCGTATTCCCATCGTAAAAATCAGGTGGAATTCTAGACGTCGTCCTGAATTCACTTGGGAACGAGAAGACCAAATGCGACTGAAATACCCACACTTGTTCACAGACTCTACTCCTACCGACACCGCAACTACAAGCTAATTTCGGGACAAAATTCTCCTAACAAGGGGAGAATGTAACACCCGCCAAATTAGGGCTTTAATTAGTACCTAAGCTACTTGTAATTATGTGTATTTAGTTTTGTAATATTCTAAATATATGTAACGTTTTGGTGTAATTACATACACGCTTGCACGATTTATTGAATCGTACACTTACGATCCGGACGAGGTCCGACTCTATTTAATATGGACGTTGGTGACAAAACTTTTAAATAATGTGGAATTATACAAACAAACATTATTTGCATTAATATATCATGAAAATATATTACACGTATTTCGTATCGTTTAAAACACTCCGAACGTGGCGAAAACACGCAAGACACGCCCAACAAGGGAAAATAGTGCAAATTATATTTTTATAACTTATTACGAAGTATTTTGGTAAAATACCTCGGTTAAAAGATTACGGATACACTTTATCATATAACGCGAAACAACATTTAAGTAACTACGGGACTTAACCGACTACGACTCGTGATACAAAATTTGAAACACAAACCCGCGAGCCGAGACCCAAACGGGTCGACCCTGACCCGCGGACCCAACCCAATCGACCCACTTCCTTAAAACCTCATTTTCTTTTGATTTCACCTCATTTACCACCACCTCTTTCTCTCTCTACCACTCTTTTCTCTCCCACCCTCTCTCTCTCACTCTAAAACGGCAGCAGCAGCTGCTGCTACCACCACCACCATCGTTCATCATCATCATCCGAGACTAGCACGAGGATCACCATCACGAGCTCTACCTCTCCATCTTCTTCGTTTTCATTTTTGAGGTAATAAACGTAAAAACCCCTTTTAAATCACTTGTAACACTTTTATCTACATGCTAGAACGTTTCCCCAACGAGTTATGTCCAAAAACCAACTTAAAAAGCCGATTTTTAGAGTTTTTATGCGAACAGCCCGTCTCGCGAGTCGAGATCTGTTCGTCCAACGAGGCGAGTTGAGATTCGACTCGCGAAGCCATTCTGCGAATCGGAATCACCTGTGAATCGAACTGACCCGCGAGTCGAGTTGACCTGCGAGTCGAGTTGACCAGCGAGTCGAAGTTGACTTGCGAGTCGAGTTGCCCTGTGAACCGAACTGACCCGCGAGTCGAGTTGATCTGCGAGTCGAGTTGACCTGCGAGTCGAGTTGGCCTGCGAGTCGAGTTCTCCCAGCTCGGTTCGCAGCCCACTTTGTCTTTCGAACCCAAATTCGGTAATAAAAGCACTAATACGAACTAAGATTTATCACTTAATTTTACACCGAATTTAGATTTCAAATGCGTTTTCGATAAAGCAATATAGTAGAAATAAAAATTTTCCAAGCTGACTTGGCAGCTCGACCCCAACCAGGGGCTCTGCCCCTTGGACCCCGCCAGGGGCTGCCACCCCTTGGACCCCGCTACCAGGGGCGCTGCCCCTTGGACCCCCGTCATTAGATGTTGTAAATACTTTTCGCACTAAGTGTCAAACACTTACAAATAACCAAACCTGATTCAACGATACATATACTATTAACACTTTTGGATTATTATTACAAACCGTCACCAACGGGCCAAACTTGTTTCCAAACTATAAAAGGATTACTAAACAAACGCTTGGACATTTCCTAGTTGAGTGGACAACTAGCATGGGTGATCTTTTAAGACACCAACCTATTTACTTGATTATTTACGACCTTGTGCGTTTCGGACGCCAGAAGGTTGCAGGGGTTCTGAGAACCGATATACGGACTTACAGCCGCTTTACTTGATTGATTTCACATACGTACTTACTGGACTCAGGTGAGTCTTACGGCCCCACTTTACTGTTTTTCTTATTGGGGGAGATACATGCTAGTGATTTTCCTTGAACCCAAGTACTAAAAACTGCTTACTATACCAAACGGAATTGCATTAGTTATTTACTATTTACAGAAGTCTCTCCATCATATATCGTTAATTATGTACTTAAGCGCGAACACTAGTTAATGGATCCATTAGGGAAATGACCCTCCCCGCCCGGGGTAGTAGCGCTACCACGAACCGTTATGTATAAACGGGCGACTATTATTCGTCACTTATGCTTGCTCAATTACGAGCATGTCACGGGAGCAAATTATTACTTACGGGTTAAGCTTCGATTATGAACCTCATGGCAACGGTATAACTTATTTACTTTACATTTGCTAGATTTGCAAATACTTGATTTACGCCTACGGGCACTACTGATGAAATCTTGTGTTCAAAAACTGATATTATTTACAAACCTGTGAGATTCACCAACATTCGTGTTGACCCTTTTAGCATGTATTCTCAGGTACCCAGACGGAGTAGGATTTTCTCCAAGCATAGCTAGAGTCGCATGATTTCACTAAACTGCATTAACGGAGATTCTCAGCATTATCTTTTGTACATGTTGATTATGTAATAGAATCTCCCGCTATACGCGTGGACTCTAGGGGACTACATTTTGTATACGAAAACATTAAGTTTTCAAACACTTACTTTATATGAAATCGTTTTACAACGTATCATTTAGAGGTCGTTTACTGAATATCTTGTGCTTTGTATATTGATTAGTAACACCCAAGCATGCTTCCGCAAATCATTAAATTTGAGGGTGTTACAAAAAATCCATGCAAGCCTTCCATATCCATCATTTCACTCTTTCACATTTTCATCAAATGCTCTCACATCTCTCTAAAAGCTCTTTCCCTCACTAAAAGTCTGAGAATCTCAGACCCAACCACCTCCCTACAACCACCATTGACCACCTAAGAACCACTTTTGACCACCATAAAACCACCATAGTTTCACCACCTCAAAAATCATCATTTTTCGAGGGAAACTAACTCTACAACAACTTCTTCTTCTCCTCATCTCATTTCCATTGTAAGCAGGGACGGAGTTAGAAATTTTTAGAAGGGGGCAAAAAATTTTTTCTATATTTCTATGACATTAGGGAGGTCAAAATCTTAAACTGTCACTAATTACCTTTAAAAAAATTATTTTTTTCGATAATTTTTGACTTCTAGGGGGGGCGACTGCCCCCACTGCCCCCCTTCTAGCTCCGCCCTTAATTGTAAGGAAACTCCTTCTTACTCTCTATACTCTTGTTAACATGTATCTAAAGTTTACTCAACAAATTATGTTAAGAACTTTACTCAAAAATCATTTTACATAACATAGAACACATGAAAAAGTCTATTTTACTTTCTGTCCAGAATATAACTCGAAATGGAACAGGTCATAACTCACTCATTTCTTAATGAAATTGAACATTTTTATAGTCTAAAATCAAGTTCAGGAAGTAAGCTTTTCAACCCCGCAAACCTCATATTTTTTGAGTTTGTTTACTACTTTTAATATTTTTTGTGAAATCACATAGATAATATGTCCTATAAAGTCAGAAAGTATAGTCTTGTTGTTTTGACCATGGATCTGTTTGGTAAACTAGCTGTAGGCTGTAGCTGTAGGCTGTAGCTGTAAGCTGTAGCTGTAGGCTTTAAGCTGTAGCTGTAAATTAAAGCTGTAAGCTGTAGTTTTATTTGTATAAAATTGTTTAGCGAACTAATTGTAGCTGTAACTTTTAAGTGTAAAATGACAAAAAAAAAAAGACATCACTATAAACTAAATGATAAACATAGCTAAAATCAAATTAACAAATAATATTCAATATTCACTATATAAAGTACCTTACTGATTGAATAATTATTTTTGCGGGACAAACAAAAATATTATTGTGTATATTTATATAAAAATAAAATTCATCAAACAGAAATCAATAAAGAAAGTAGTAACAAACGTCATGTTGGCGAATTACAGAGATATAATGGCTTTGTTACGTATGCAATTTTATAAAGAAAATGGAACTCAAACACGATAATGAATATTACGGAACAATATAGATAAGAATTAATAGGATGTAAGGCTTTTATTATTTGAAAGGGTATGTGTGTAATTTTCTTCTTTAAAAGCTCTACTCAATTTGGAACGCTGGTGGGAGGAGCGTTTCATTTATAGCTTTTTGTTTCTAGATAAAGCTTCAAGCTCTCCATCACCAAACAAAGCTTTATATTTTGTTGGAGCTTTTATTTTTAAAATGAAAAGCTAAAGCTCCTAAAAGCTTCTAAAAGCTTCTAAAAGCTCATCACCAAACAGGCCCCATATCTCGAGCTACACAGCTCCAAACGACTTGAAACCACCACCAAAATTTCACAAATTTTATTGTCTACAAGTTTCATGTTGACGACTTTTTCTGAAAACCTATGGATTTTTCCCAGAAATTACGACTTCATGCATGTGTCCAAATCTGACCTCAGAAAGTAAATGTAATTATTAAAAATAGTAAGACTTCTCTATAATTCATGTAAAATTTACTGAAGATAGATATCATATGGGAGAACAACTGGAAATTTTGTTGGATTTGATTGTGGACTGTAGATTTTTAGAAAAATCCGACAAGTTGATACATTTTCTGGAAAATGTAAAAGTGGACTGATTTTGGGTAACTTATGAAACCGACACTTATGGACTTGCTATAAAGGGAAAGACTAACTTTTTATGACCCATGAACATATTTAAGGTTTGGGTAAAAGTATCGGGTCAAACCGAGAAGGTTTGACCGAGTCAACAAAAACGGGCCTCGGTTTTGAAAACGTCAAACTTTCTATTTTTAGAAACTTACTGTTTTTGGAAAGAATTGTAAACAAAGCGGTTTTGGGTGACTTATTAAGTGACTTTGACCAAAAATGAGACTTGAAAACATAAACCGAACGAAAAACTGACACTTAGAACCTTTGGACCAAAAATTAAAACTTTATTCTCACTAAGTATTCAACTTGCGTAACAACCGATAACGACATACAAACACAACTCGATAACACATAATATATACTAATGTAAAGTATACAAGGAACAAACCTAATAGTAATGTCTTTTAAGAATTATTATTACAAACTTTCACCAACGGGTCGTACATGTTTATTTTCAAAAACAACACACAATTGGACATACTAGTTGAGTGGACATTAGCATGGATAGTCTATAGAGATATCCACTTACTTAAACTTGTAATCTCATACGTTTAGGACGTTAGAGACCCTACCTGGACTTACGCTTTGCTAGCTCTCACGCATTTAGCTCACGAGGTGAGTTCACAGCCCCTACTTTTACTATTTTACTGCTTTTAAACCAGGGGTGTAAAACATAGAAAATGATTTACTACTGTATGCTACAAATTTATATAAATGCTTTTATGCTTTTATACTTATAAACTGTTGTTTACATGAATGTATCCATGTTTTACTCGATAGATTGAGTACTTTTGAACTATACTTATGAATGACTTCATACTATACTTGTAAACTATATATAAAATGCTTTTAGGCTTTTATACAAACTGTTATTGATGAAACAATATTTTCAAACTGTTTTGTGCCCTGCGAACTTGGGTACTGGATCCTACCGACTTGGATCAGATCCTACTGACTTGGATCGATGGACACTTACTCACCCTACATTTTTGGACCCTACTGACTTGGGTATTGGATCCTACTGACTTGGATCAAGGGACACTTACTCTCCCTACTATTCCTTGATCCTACAGACTTGGATCAGGAATACTTATTTTTCTACAAACTTTATTTTAGAATACCTACTTTTCTAAAACGCTTGGAATGGATGCGGTTTTCTACAAATACTTTTGAAATAGGATACATACTTTCCTACAAATACTTTTGGTTAGGATACTTACTTTCCTACAACACTTACTTAAGGATACATACTTTCTTACCAACATATTTTGGGATACGAACTTTCCTACAACAAACACTTATTAAACATAAAACATGTGAATTCACTCAACATTCTTTGTTGACTTTTTACTATGTTTTTCAGGGAATTAGCTGCACCAGTAAGCATGCATACTTTTGGAACTAGGCGACCCACGATGGATTTAGGATGCCATCTTTTGAAGCAATGGGATTTCTTTTGAATAACTAATATGTTTTTAGTCATATTTACGAAATCCAATTTTGTGTAACTTTAACTACTTCTCTACTTATACGATTCGATGAATCGTAAACTTTTGTAAGCAAATATTTATGGCATCTTAATATATATGTTATGCGATAATCATATGCTCTGATATGTATGAATGTCCAATGTTTACGTCGGCACCCCCGCTTACCTTAATGCTTCCGCTGACCAACGTTGACCGGTTTTGGGGGTGTGACAATCGGCTCCACAACCTTACCCGATCGGCTGGGCTCTCATAGCCAATCGACTTTTAGATGGACACGGAAAGAGGCACGATGAGGTGAGCTACTGTCTCGGATTTAAACTAAAACAACTGATCCTATGTATTTACCCGAACGGATAAAAGCATCACACCCAATCGGCAGGAATCACGTAGCCGATCACTATGACCATGTTTTGAGCCCAGCTCACTTCAGCATCAGATTGACTCCAGATTTATCCAACTTCACCATTTTGCATGCTTTTCCCGAGTTTTGACATGAGATAAATTTCCAAACAAAATAAGTATCGAAAGTTCTTGAAATTTACTCAAATATAAATGCAAAACAATGATATCGCGAAAGATTTATATAGCCAAAATGAGCGATATCAAATATTCCCACACTTGAGCTTTGCTTGTCCTCAAGCAAACCATTATTTACCATTTTTCGCAATCCACTCTTGCAACTTTAGAAGTGAAGATCAAGTTTACCAAAATAATACTAATACTAACCACCGAAGCAATTTTGTTAGTAACATATATATAATTAATAGAAACTTGAGATGATAACTTTGCCAAGCCCGAATGCACGACCTAACACCTCACAATAGGATAAGTGTTTACTCACTCACTCTCAACCTATAGAACTACAGGGTAAGGATATAAATGATGTAACACTCAATCAAGCCAAGTCGCGATGCAATGTTACCATAGGCTTGCAAAAGGATCAAATCTTCACCGTCTTGGCGTGAGCACCAAGCGAGATCTCAGAAGAGGTATTCTAAACATGTGTTGTAACAAATGTCGGCTAATATGGAATGGGTATGGTAGACACAAAAATTGGCGAAAATGGTGGTCAAGACCCGTGAAAAAGTGTGGAAATGTTACCTGATGGTTTCATGATATGACAGTAATAAAACTCATATTCAATAATTGCACACAAATAACTCAAATTGATTTACACATCTGATTGGAATAATTGCATTCTATGACTTTCTATGAATCCTGTGTAACGAACTTTCAGACCAACCATCCTAGACCGGATAAAGGCCTTCAGTGGCTAGGTGTAAAACATCCCTCAGGATCTAGTTGTTCAGGGATTCAAAGGCCATTTAGTTGACTACAATTACTCAATCTTTAACATAAGCTTTAAAGGTTAACCTCCATTAATTTAATTGCTTTCAACTTCAATCATTTAACTTTAACATTCAAACAATTTCCATTTCATGCAACTTCAATTATAGAATTTAACACTAGAATCCCATTTCAAAACGATTTAAGTCACATTTTAGATAAAACTGATTAAAAATTCCAACTAGGCAACATTTTGGAAAATAGATGATTCGGGCAATGACTACACAAAAATAAGGCTAACATTTAGTGGAATAAATGTGGAAGTTTTCTAAGGGTTTCTTAGCACTAAAAATGAGTACTAACGACCTGGGTAGACTGGATATAAATGGTTTTAAAAGAAAATAGGATCCAAAATAGTTAAGATTCCTTGACCGATTAGTAAGTTCGTACAATCCATACAAGATCAAGCACAAACTCAATAATTGGTTAGAAAGTCAAAACTATAAGGATTAAGCTCCAATCCTAAGAATACCTCCTCGTCAACGACCCCACCTATATCACATTTCTGTGATCCCACAGCGGTCTCAAAATGCATCACTAAGGCAAGTTCTAGAACAAACTACAATCACCAGCACACTCATATCAACAAACAAACAATATAAACACTAAAGATAAGAATTTTTCTCAATAAGGCTCAAATTTCTCACAGTTTATAGTGGGGGCTACAAGTGTGCTAGTCATGCAATTCACCCTATTAGGTTGCCTCTCTGATACATCTCTTAAAATTGTGTTGCAAGAGGGAAGATTAAATTACTTTCAATAGATTTTAACAATTAAATTTTTCAAAGCAATCAATCTTATAAGGACAAGCAATTTCCTAGCAAATTAACATTTCATAACCCGTTATTAGAATTCGTAAAGTTCTATTGGAAATCCAAGATCAATAACCGACCTAATAAGTGGCTAGAAACAATAATGTACTAGGAACAAAATTCTAGTGAATTTAACCTCCCCACACTTAAGATTTGCATTGCCCCCAATGCAAAAATAATCTAACACATAAGCATGAACGGGAAAAGTAAAAGGAAACGAGAAATTCCCCGGGGGTTTTGCAGAAAAGCGTGAGAAAGACAGCTGAAATCTTGATAAATCGGGAATTCCAGTCCAGCTTGGCATGCAACTTATTCAACAACTTGGAGGCAATAACAAAAATAAAATAGCCTAAGGTTAAGTTGTTTTTTTTTTTATTCATAAATAAACTGCTACTGCCAACTCCCGCCTTGGCACGGGTCTTGGTGGGATCCTGTGGTTGTTGTGGGGACGAACCAAAAAGCCAATCCTGTAAGGCCCCACACTACCAATTGCTTGGTGCGGGAGTGGACCAAGTAGAACCCCAAACCTGCTGCTGCTGATGATAATCAGAAGTGCTGAGATGCTCCTGATGTCTCTGGAGCTCAACCAAAACAGCATCTCGATCATAAACCGGAGCTGGGAGAACACCTCCCGGCTCGCTCCAACGGGGTGGATGATGGTAAGGGGTGGGATAAACATCAGGCAAACTATGACATATACGCTACTGGTTGTGGATCAGGTAGTCTGTCGCACCCCCAAATTATGATGCGGAAGCGGTTCGGGTCGGGGCGCGACTAATCAACAATCATAGCACATAAGATATAATGAACGACTCTATATGCGTCGTTTTACAACTTGTATTGATAAAATCGAAGTTTACATCAAAAATATAGTTACATTAGCTCGGTTGAAATTGAAAGATTTAAGTACATAATTAATCTATACAAAATATGATAATGCAGCTAAATCTCTTATTGTTTGCATGCTGACTCGAGCTAATTGATCCTGATTGAGCAGTCCAACCTACTGCTGGTTACCTGTGATACATGCTAAAATGGGTCAGCGAAACGCTGGTGAGCTCACAGGTTTGTATGTCAACACATAATTGTATGAACCGCAAGATTTATAATTGAATTTAAAGTGCAATTAAGCAAAATAGAAGTTATACAGCCATGAGCACATAGTCTGAGCTTAACTTGAGTGTCAGGTCCAATTAAGGAAACCCAACTGAGGTGCCTCCTACGAGTGCCTAATCTACACTCGTCTTCCCAAATGCTAATACGCCCGTTTAACCAGTTAGTGCGTGCTAACCCGGACGAGGATTGTCAATCCTATATGATATCATATTCTAACATTCACGCTACAGATGTATTACCAAACTATGTTGTGGAGGACTTAAATTGATTAGTTGAAAACAACTCATGTAGTATTTGATTGATTTGTACTTGCGTTTAACATGTAAATAAAACGAGCAATGTAATCACACCCCTGATTGAAAAGCAGTAAAGTAGGGGCCATGAGACTCACCTGAGCCTTGAGTGTTATCAAAATAACTTGAATTGATTAGCTGTGAATTGATGTCCGAAGACTTGTAACCTGAGGGCGTCCAATACGCGCGATGGTTATTAATTGAATAGGTATCCTAAAAGACTACCTTTGTAGTTGTTTGTTCAACTATAATGTCCAAATTATCCCCATTTGGTTGATTGACTTGTCCAAATTACTACGATTCAGAATGAACAGTCCTTCTTTTTGACAAACAAGACCGGAGCTCCCCAAGGTGAAGAACTCGGTCTGATGAATCCTTTTTCCAGGAGTTCCTGTAATTGGTTGGACAACTCCTGAAGTTCGGATGGGGCTAATCGGTATGGTGCTCGGGCCACAGGTGCAGCACCTGGCACGAGATCGATTGAGAACGCAACATGTCTCAATGGGGGTAGACCAGGCAGTTCTTCAGGAAAGACTTCTGGAAAATCTCGTACGCTTGGCACATCCTCAAGTCGCTTCCCCTCCGATTTTTTCTCCATGATGTGTGCGAGGATTGTTGGGTAACCCTTTCTCAGAAATTTCTGGGTTTTCAAGCAAGAGATGATATTCAGTCTCGTCCCACCGGTCTCCCCCTGTATGATCAAAGTTCTACCGGCGGCGAGAGGAATGCGGACAATTTTGTCATAGCAGACGATTTCAGCGCGATGTTTGGACAACCAGTCCATACCAATGATAACGTCAAAACTTCCAATTTTGACAGGCATAAGATCGATTGAGAAGGTTTCGTCAGCTAAGTTTAAAGTGCAATTAGGTATCACACTATTGGTTTCTATAAGTTTGCCGTCCGCTAATTCTACAGTGTACTTAACATCTAGGGCAACAGGCGTGATGTCAAGCAATGGGTAAAATTCATCTGAAATAAAGCTCCTATCGGCACCAGTATCAAATAGAACAGAAGCAGATCAGTTGTTGAGGAGGAACATACCCGAGACCACATTCGGGTCTTGACGGGCTTCCCCAGAGTTGAGTACGAAGGCTCTACCTCTGGCGTTGTTGTTGTTGTTGTTGTTGCCCTTGTTCTTTCGTTTAGGACATTCATTCCTGAAATGTCCCGCCTCTCCACATCCATAGCAGGATTTAGGTTGTTGGGTATTGTTGTTGGAGGAGTTGTTGTTGGTTTTGGGTGCTCGGCAATCCTTGGTCGGATGCCCGTACCTCCTGCAGTTGTTGCAGGGAGTACTACATGGACCGTCATGGTGGTAGTTACACTTGGAGCAGTATGGTCTGTCCCCAGTGTAACTGCGTTTGGTTTCAGAATTGGTGTTGTAAACTTGGATGGTGTTGGTTTTCTTGTTTGGTTGGTTTTGGTGTTCAGAGGATTTTTGCTTATTGTTGGAGGAGGTATTGGGTGTCTCACGGCTGACAACCATAGCCATAAGTTCATGTGCTAGCCGGATAGCACTTTCAGTAGTGGTTGGCCTAGCTGAAGCGACGTTCCCCTGAATATTCTCCGGGAGACCACGAATGTATCGCTTGATGCTCTTCTCCTCCGGATCAACCAGACCCGGGCATAACAACGCAAATTGCTGGAATTTTGTGGTATACCCAGCAATATCGGTCCCCTGCACGGTCAGGTGCCAGAATTCTTCCTCCAGACGGTGCAGTTCTTCTTCGGGACAGTATTTCTCCCGTAGCTTTTTCTTCAACTCAGCCCAAGGAAATTGGTTTGCTATTTTGATGCCCACTGAGTTGGCGTGGGTGTTCCACCACGTAAGTGCACCTTCCTGAAAGGTGTAAGCAGAGAATTTGACCTTGTTTTCCTCAGCACAGTTGCAGAGGTTGAAGACGGATTCCATACGTTCTATCCACCAGATCAGCCCAATAGCACCTTCCGTGCCTTTGAAGTATAGCGGTTTACAGCTGAGAAAGTCCTTGTAAGAACAAGGTTTGGTAACCGGGGTGGTATTGACGGTTTGATCGCTAGATTGTTGGGAGTTCCGAGCAGCCAAAGCATCGGCTACGGCTCGGGAAACAATAGCATTGATTTCGGCATCACTGTAACTTTTCTTCTTGGGCGGCATGATTCTTCAAGAAAGAAACAAAAGGTACATGAGAAATTGTACCAGAATGAAAATTACAATAGATGCATATATGTAAAAGCGGTAATATACGACATCACAATGTAACATTAATAATGTAGAATAATCGAGGGGAATTGTCAATTGATATTACGAGTTTAAAAGATGATGGACATTTCCAAATTACGAGTTCCAAAAGTTACAGGGTTAGATGTTTTACAAAAGCACCGGGAATTGTTACATCCGGTCGAATTACATAGGTCCTACGAAAGCATAATGGAGTACAGATTTCAGCCTAAGCTAATTCTGACGTAGATTGAGTTGTGGCAGCAGTGCAGTGAGATGGTTCACAGACTCTGCAAGTATGTTGGCAGTTCGGAGGGCGTCCTCGGTTTCCCTTAGCGTGTCTCGCACTGATTGTAGGGCAGAGATTTCATTTCGGTTGCCAATCACTTGGTTGTGGACAACCTCCATGGTTTCGACTGTTTCTTCCACTTGATTTTGAAGAGTGTTCATGGTGTTGACAGTGTGCTCGTGATCTTCAGAGACTTGCTCGATTTGTTTCATAGCTGTAAGTCTCCAGTTTTATCGAGTTTCTTAGAGTTCGATATCCATAGCGTTAAGTCGTTGCTCGTGATGGTGTAGCCTAGCGGCTAAAACTGGTGGAGTGAGGTGAGCGGAATATGGGCTAGCTCGAGGCATCCTGGTGTCCCTCCTAGCTACCCTTGAGTTTTGTGATTCGTACGGATAAGAGCACGATGAACTGGGTGGTGTGTTTGCCATTCTGAGACATAGCGTTAGAAGGAATGAGGCCTATACTCATATACACTAGTACAAATTTGTGATTTGATCACACATAGTCGAAATGAAACGGTCACACATTCGAATATTTATGTGACTAAAGGTACAAAAATAAAATTCATGTTATTAGTTAGCCACATCTGAACTCCAATCGTATGACCATTTTGAAATGTATTGCCACACCTTCGAACATTTGTGTGGCTAAAGGGAACTGCTATTTTTTGGTTGATTATTTAGTCACATATGAATTTGGAACGCATGACAAATGAAGAGTAAGTTCGAAGCATTAGTCACGTTATACACATAAAACGTGACAAATCTATGTCACACACTTGAACACTGTGACCAAATGCCACTATATGGTCACATGAAGTAATTGTTTATGTGACTAAATCATATATTCGAGTTTGTCACACATGATTTCAGTGTAGCCAAAATTCGGTACATGCGGTCACATAACTTAATATGTGTGTCTAAAGTTTAGTGTGTGTTAGAATGTCAAAAGCTAATGTGTATAGTCATATTAATTTCTAGCATGATCATGTGACTATATAACTTTATAATAGTCACACCATATCACAAATGTGTATCTAAATGATGTTTATGGCCACATTTTAGGTGATTATATGTGACCAATATATTCACAACAGTCACGTTGTAAAATATTCATGTGGTTATTCTTTCGAGCAAAAATGGGCAAAAACGATTATCATTAAATTTGATATTAGTCACATTGAGTGTTAGTTTGTGTGTCTAAATCATGAGACTTTATATGTCAAATGAAATAATTGTTTATGTGACTAAATCATATATTCGAGTTTGTCACACATGATTTTAGTGTAGCCAAAATTCGGTACATATGGTCACATAACTTAATATGTGTGTCTAAAGTTTAGTGAGTGTTAGAATGTCAAAAACTAATGTGTATAGTCACATTAATTTCTAGCATGATCATGTGACTATATGACTTTATAATAGCCACACTATATCACAAATGTGTAACTAAATGATGTTTATGGCCACATTTTAGATGATTATATATGACCAATATATTCACAACAGTCACATTGTGAAATATTCATGTGGCTATTATTTATAGCAAAAATGGGCAAATATGATTATCATTAAATTTGATATTAGTCACATTGAGTGTTAGTTTGTGTGTCTAAATCATGAGACTATATATGTCAGATGAAGTAATTGTTTATGTGACTAAATCATATAGTCGAGTTTGTCACACATGATTTAAGTGTAGCCAAAATCCGGTACAAATGGTCACATAACTTATTATGTGCGTTTGTTAGATTGCCAAAAGCTAGCATGTATAGTTATATAAAAAGTATTGGGTTTGTAAACAGACCTAACACTTAACTTACTTGGTTAACACGTTTCTTTGTAGATGGATGGGTTGGGATCCAAGTTCGAATCCCACTCTCAACATGTTTTTGCATACTAAAGTCATTCTGACAAAAAAGTTTAATGTATGGAAGCAAAAATGGTATGGTCAAATGGTTATATGACGTTATCTAAGTTTAATTATAGAATATATGATATATGACATTACCAAATACTATTTGGCACGACTTTGGCACACTTTTGACTCTGTCCTAAATACGAGGGTGCCAAATACAATTGGGTCGGACAACAAACGTGCCAAATACTAGTATTTGGCACGGGTTATGGGACGGTTTTGCACTTTGGTCCCAAATGGTCCGTATTGGGCACGGTTGGTAAATCCAGTGCCAAATATGCATTTGGCACGGTTTGATCAACCTTGCCAAATGCATTTGGCACCGTTCGTTCAGCCTCGCGAAATGCATTAGGCACAGTTCATTCAACCATGCCAAAAGTATTTGGAACTGTTCCGTTAAAGCAATTAGGACAGTTTTGTCTCTCTTTCTGAATAATTTGGTACAGTTTTAATTAGCATTCTATATTTTTAATTGATACAGTTTTTTCCGTTACAAAAGCATTTGGTACAAGATTATACTAATCGAATCCAATTCAAATCAAGGCGAAAGTATAAATTTACATAAAAACTTGTTATATTTTAACTTACATACTCGTTAATAAATCAATTCAATGAACTGTAATCTTATCAAGCTAAACAAAGTAAGTCTAACATCTTTGTAAATGTATACTCCTAAACTAGTAAGACGAAGTCACCAATGAAATCCAATGAAAAGAAATTCCAATATGCGAGTCAGCCGCCACATCTTCACAACCCTACATTATGTAAATTGCGTAAATTAGTAATGTGCATTGACTACGGTCAAGCATAATAGACAAGATAGTGATAAAAAGATTGAAAAATTAACTTAAAACATAACAAGTAAGAAGTCTACACGTTCTGATTAAAACTAAATTATCTATGATCAAACTTTATAAGTAGAACCAGTGAAAAAGTGAGCAAGGCACCTGTTGGGTATGACTAAATGCAAGCCTAAAGCATGTTTTTTCAAGCAAATCTTGCAAACTATAGACTTTATACATCTTGAATGTGTGGTTCATACTTCATAGAGTTGACTGAAAATCCTTAGCTCAAACCATGAAACGTACATTCATCATCGGTTTGCACAAATGAAAGCCATGTCCTATAAAAAACAAATTCAATTGGCAAAAAAAAAAAAGTGTACTTTCATAGATGATGCAACATCTATTTGTTCATTGAACGTACAATCTCAGCGAAAAGATAACAGATTATTCATGTGAGTTAGTAACAGGAAGGCTAATATTAAAAACTTCATATTCAATTTAAAAGAAATCCATTTTAATATCTCTTCTTTCTAATGTTTCAAAACACTTGAGGCTACTCCAATCACACATGAACAAGTTACAGTAAAAATAAATAGAAATAAATATTAAATTCTTTGAGAAGTTAGAGACATACCATGTAAGGCTTGCCTCCAGTAATATACGATCTATGCACTGCACGTTTCACCAATGGAACCGTCACAAGCGTCCCTCTTTTTATCTTCAATTTTAGAAAACCTAAATAATATTATCCCAAATACCAACGTTTATGACTTTTTCTCTTCAAGTTCAGAAAACTTAAATGTATAAATAACATTAATATTGCATCACCTACTTACATAATGAAGATCCTAGGGTATGATTAATAAGCAGATCCTCTACTCCTTCTCGTAATCAACTGGAAAAAGAAAAAAGAAAAAAGAAAAAAAAAACCCGACACTAATAGCAACATATGAGTGGGTATTGTTTAATCTTGGAAGTGCAAAGGAACGTACCTGGATGCAATAAGGGATTTAGAGAAGAATTTCAAGATAGATGAAATAATGGATCGGAAAATTTAAATTTCATTTTGGGGATAAAACTATAAACAAAGGATGAATCGCGGGATATGCTTTAGATTTTTGAATTTTCATTTTGAATTGGGTTAATGGTGCAGATCGGGTATGAACTTATCACTTTTTACCGAGTTAGGGTATGAACCCAATTTATTATACAGGTCGGTAACAAACTTTCAAATTATGTTTCGAGTTAGGGAATAAACTTTTTTTTCACCTAACTCGAAAAGTTCGTTACCTAACTCGAAACATAATTTGAAAGTTCGTTACCTAACTCGAAACATAATTTGAAAGTTCATTACCGACCTCGAAACTTAATTTGAAAGTTCGTTACCGACCTCGAAGCATAATTTGAAACATAATTTGAAATGAAAAAAAAAGTTTGTTACCTAACTCGAAACATAATTTGAAAGTTTGTTACCGACCTGTGTAATAAATTGGGTCCATACCCTAACTCGGCAAAAAGAAAAAAGTTTGTTCCCCAACTCGAAACATAATTTGAAAGTTTGTTACCGACCTTTGTGATAAATTGGGTTCATACCCTAACTCGGTAAAAAGTGATAATTTCATACCCGATCTGCGCCATTAACCCTTTTTTATTTAGAGTTTGCAATGTGTTAGGAACTTTTGAATTTTCATTTAGGAGCGCATGTGATGGAATTCAGTTTTAAAAGTAATGATGGTAATTTTCAATTAATATGTTACTAATACTTAGGATAATAGTTATTATTATATATATTAATATTATTAAATCATTAGTTGGTTAAAAATACGTTTAACTTTTTTGATAAAAGATAAATAAGTTAATCGTCTAAACGACTCTTAACTTTATTGTTTCAAATTGTCACTTCAATTCAATGTCGGTCTTAATGATGGTAAAACTCGAAATGTTCAAATTAAGAATTGATAAATGAAATGTAGGTCTAAACTTGTAGTCCTAAATATGGACCTAGTGTAGAATTAAAAATATGAGTGGTAAATATAAAAAATTGTTTGAAATAGATTAAAAGAGAGTACAAATCCAACCAATAATGGGTTCTATATAGCATTACTTAAAACTTATAAAAGTTAACCGGTTGTTACTGATATATGAGCTCTTAGTGGATCATATCCCTATTTATATAAGTATGACGCCAATGTTGTGTTAATTAATTTCATGTATAAGTGTTAGGAATAAAAATAGAGATCGTAAATTCGTAATTAAGGCATACGATATAACTTTATGTATAACCTTTGTCGTTTCAAATGGATAGTTATTTTTTAACATGAACATTTTTTGCGGTTCGAAGAACTAGTCACTCGGATTGACTCTTTAACTAGTCATGCGAAATGTATAGTTATTTGGCACGACTATTTTTTGTGGTTACAAATACTAAGTTAACTGGGTTGACTCTTTAATTGTCGTTCCAAATCATAGTTGTTTGGCACGACAATTTTTTTACCATTCCAAATACTTAGTTATTTGGGTTTGTTCTTTATTTTTGGATCCAAATGCATTGTTATTTGGCACGGCTATTTTTTACTGTTCTAAATACTTAGTTATTTGGATTGGCTCTTCATTTTCTGTTCCGAATACGTACTTATTTGGCACGCCAGTAACAAATGTTCCAAATACACTTATTTGGCACGCCATTTTTCCAAGTCTTATAGCAGCTTTGTGCGAGACAACTGTCATGAAAGTTTAGGCACCTTCACATATGTAGTTGCTCAAAAGGTAGAAGCTGGTATCAACTTTTATCAGTAAATCAAAGTAGGTTTATAACCTAAGTTTGCAAAGGCTTGGAGTGGGTCTCATCATATATGTGAGCTGGTCAATGTAAACCTGTTTGGACTTTGGATGCCCTTAGCCACCTGTAGAACATGTCAACCACAAATTTAGTACTTCTTGAGTTGCCTTGAGCATGGAAAGGTCTATCTTAACATCATTCTAGTATCTTATAGTATAGTATCTTTACAAAGAAACTAAAAATCAAGAAAGATCACAGAGTGCATGGTCAGACCCAAATCTCTATTTAACGGGAAATAAAAAATAGACTACTTATTAAAAAATTAGTAGGAAATAACTAATATGATCATCATAACGGTCAAATAGGTATTCTAAAGGGTTAACTAAAAAACGAAAGATATTAAATGGGTTGAGAGTTATCGATATGTACCTACTGAATTTTGAAATTTGACATTTTAGCCTAAGTGCACTTATAAGGCCAACTTTCTATTAAAGTGTGTTCTTAACTTATGTTCTGTATGGAGCCTACACAAAGAAGCTTGTTCTCAATTTTTTAATAAGGTACACTCTTGAAATAAAAATCTTAAAACGAAAATAACTTCATATGCAAAAGGGTAAAATTGTTACGTAAAGCATAATCAAAACAAAATAACATACCAATCCATTAGTTGGTGTTGTAAAGTGTAGGAGAGCATATTCATTATCATGGAGTATGATTACAAATTGATGACCACACTCCTACGGAAACTATACAATAGAAATATTTAAGTGGCGATAAGCTTTCGGTTATACAATTTGTTATTTATCAAGTACCTGAGACTTTAAAATAAGCTTAAAGTATGCAGTTCATTATACACATCATCCATTGCGTAAGCGGGCAAGAGTTTAAGCAAATGAAAACCAGAACGCGTTATCAGGAACTATTTCTAGCAAAAGTATTAGACCAGTTGTACCAAGTACAACGCTTATTAATTATGTCAATGAAATACATCATTTATCGAAATATTGAAAGGATCAGAATAACACGCCCAATCACAAGTAAATGGGTTAGAATTGCCACCCTTCCTTTTACGGTAAAACTAATCTAAAGTAACTTTTGAAACAACTTCCTGGAAAAAATCAATATTTTGAACTATATAGTGGATGTAAAACATAAAAAAAGCCATCACTTAGGTTGTAGGGTGTTCGTTCTAATGTCAAGAGATACATGTTGTAAACTGATGCAAACTGCAATGCTCAAATGTAGTTGGATGAATTGCAACTAATATAAACTTACTTTGGAAATGAAATCATTGCATGGGTCAAGGAAAAACAGGGAGATCAGATTGCTAGCAGCATCAAAACATATTTAGGTCTAAACACGTTTCGCATAATACATATAAGGTAGTATTGACCCACAAACAACTTTTCTTATATAAGTGTGATTACAAATACTAAATTACTACAGGATATAATAGTAACATATTTTCAAAATTGATAGTTTAAGAATTCAAGATAGTTGATGTACCTTTGACCAAGCATGAAAGTGCAACAAAGTAATAGCATTAACATCAACCTAAACAAAAATGATTATCAATCAAATGTATTTGCGCACATATATGTATAACCTGATTTGGTTGTTGATTAAAAGAGATGTGATAGGAATTGAAGATCCAGTACCTGTCATTAGCTTCGTTTAAATATAATGACATCAATCACTTCTGAACTTTTTGAATCCTAAATTCAGAAATCAAAAGAATATAGAAATCGAATACCTGATTGTGAAGATGATAAAAAAAGAGATAGATGGAAGCGAGGCATAAGGTTCGACAAGCCATAATTCATCTGTAGAACAGCAACAAATATCGCATCTTCAAACAAAATCATCATCAGGCTGAACTTTATGAACCCTAATTTCAGAAATCTAAGGATATAGAAATCACATATCTGGTTGTGAAGATGAAAAAACCGAGATAGATGGAAGCACGGCATAACGATCGACGAGGCATGATGATCGACGATGCCCTTGAAGATGAACAGGTGTACAGATTTTTTTGAAGCGAAGAAAAGCCACAGGTTAGGTTAATTATGATTTAGGGGCATATTAGTAATTTGTAACACAATTATTCAGACTAATGACATCATGATTTAATTTAAAAGTGTGCTAATTAAGGGTTATCTTCTAATCAAGGGGGGAAAATCTTTCACAGCTTTTCTTATATATATACTAGTATTAAACCCGTGCGATGCACGGCTAGGTAAATATTACGACATATTAGATATGTGATTAATGTAAAATGAAATGTAATGCAATTTTACTTTTATAAAGGTTTACATGCACCTAAACAATGTAATTCACCAACACGGTATCTAGCAAACAATACATGTAAGAAACTATCGAAAACATTGCTATCACGATAAAAAATAAACATATATGTATAGTTAATATGATAATAAAAAAGGATGAGACAATAAGAATGCTAGCTTAGCTTATTCATAATTGATGCTTATGTCTTTTGATTTAGGTTGATATGAAGGTATAAGAATATAGAAATGCAAAATAATAGCTTGATTATATCTTGAACGTACATGGTTCAAGACAGAAGAATATAGAAATACCATGTACGGGCAATAAGAATACAAAAAAATGTTGTTCAATTTTTAAACCATTTTAATAGGTGTTTCATCCCTTGGCAATTGAGAAAATTTTGAAAAGAAAAATAAAAACTATACTACTCACCAAATGTCACTTTTACCGCATCACTCCACGTTATCCGGCACACTATTTTACATTCTATCGAAGTTATGTCCAATATCATACTCTAAAATTCAATACACAATAAAGAGTATGAGAAAATCGAAAGAACCAAAAATCAAAACTAACCATAACATCGTTATTTGAAAATGATATTTTTGATTATAGACTAAAATTGAAAAACTTAAAAGCGGTTCAACATGATTTGACCTAACACAATGATTCAATACATTGAATGAGTAGCAGATGTAAAATATGTGGTATTTGAATTTGTATTTGATCATTCGAGTAATAGAATCACTTCTAGAATTGATTGATTTTAAGCTTGGTAAGAATATAACTCTCAAATAAACACACACCAATTAAAAGAAAACATTTGTGATGGAAATACTTATCACAAATTAATTTGAATTTTCTAGCACATCCAATTAAATTAATTGATATGTTACCATAATAGTCTGATTTTATGGGATTTTTTGTAGCCACGTAGGATATTTAGCCATGTTTTAGGAAGGCTGCAAAGTGAACCAAATTGATGCCACATCGGATAAATATGAATTAGTTAGGCTATTAAACTGACACATAAACTGAGAGTCTCCTACTTTAGTTATAAGAGGAGATATAGATAATCTTTAGCGTTCTTTAGGTAATTGAATAATAAAACAATTAAATTAAATATTCGTAGTATAAGTCCTTTCTAATAACCAATTTTTTTCAAAAAAAAAAAAAAAAACCTTGAAATTTTGAACTTATCTTATTTTTATTCGTTTCCCCCCTTTCTCACATAAACTAAAACCTAATTTCACATTACGCCCACCTTCCCTCCCAATCCCCCGCATCCACCCACCTTCCCTCTCAACCTACACCGACCCTTCCGGCTGCCACCAACTTCACCGCTGGCAAGGCGGTTTCCGTCCCTCGCAAGTACCAACAACCAGCTGTGATTCACTTTAGGGTATGGATGTTGAGTGATTCGACAACGTGAACTAAGGTATGTATCTTGTGATTTCCACCCTCGCAACTATTATTCGACAACGTGGAACGTAGGTATGTATATCAAGTGATTCACGTTAGGTTACTTCGAGCTAGTTTGTAATTGTAAGAAGTTGATGTAATTTTACTTGTAGATTTAAGTCATATACTATAAGCATACAAGTACACAGGTACATGTATTTAGTATATAAATAGATAATATTTATGCAATTTGTTTGTGGTTTAGTTTAATTTGTAGTTTAATTTTAGGTTTTTGTATCTCGTGGATAAACTAGGGATTTAGTTTGATCAGAAGTTGTTTGATTGTATACATGCAATTATTATGTAAGTATCCATATATGCTTCCTTTATATCTTATTTTACTTTGATTTATGTAATTCATTAAAAAAACAAGAAGAAGAGATGCTTGTGATTTTAGCTAAATGAATACGCAATTATTAATGAATGTGATTTGAAACCCACTGATATTATTAGGAATGGATTCTGTATAATGATTTTTAATCATGTAATGATCATTTACAATCCATCAATATGTAAGTAGACCATAAGGGATATATGCAGAAATAAATAACTTTCTTACCTTAACACTAAGCTCAAAGAAGGATACCTAGCTTTTGAAAGTTTTTTGGGATCTTAGCTTTTTATGGATCCACTGTTCTATTGTTGGTAAGTTACAAAGCTTCTGAACCAGCAGTTAGTTATAAATTATAACTATGTAGTTTTCTTTCTTGTTTTTCTATTACTATTAGTATCATTTTGAGTCTGGAGTCTGTGATAAGGCGTTTTGAGGAAAGGCAATATGCAGTAGACAGTAAAGGGGTTGCAGAATATATTTGAACTTTGGTAGCCACTAATGCCATTGCTGAATATCTTCCTGATGAGCAATCTGGAAAGCCTTCCGGTCTTCCTGCACTGGTATGTAGTATATATTTTTTTTATCGTGAAGTCTTTGAGTAGATCTGGTATCCGTCTTATTATATGTGCATTACAATATACTTTCAGTTACAAGAATTGCAGCAACGGGAATCAGGAAATTTGGATGAGTCCTTTTTAAATCCTAACATATCTAAGAGGCAGCCATTGCATGTAATGATGGTAAGATTTCATGCTAACTCTACTTTAGAGTTTAGACATACTTAGTATTTGTAGCACAATCATGTTGCTAATGGCTTAATGTAGTATGAATTTTTTTATTTATATAGTTATGCCACTTACGTCAGCTTGATAAAAGTTTATGAAAAAGAAGGATAAAAGCAGTCCTAAGAGCTCATCTCACACTGTAAGAACATTGTCATCAGTCTATACTTTTATTAATGATACCTGTTTATGTTATGTGTGAATTGTCCATGACTTATCAATGTATATTTGCGTGCTCTATTTTGGTTGATTTGGGCTAGCCTGATGATATGTTTTGTTTTTGTATACTGTTAGAATGCAGTAATAGTTAATTAAATATAAAGGATAGAAGAAAACTCAAAGTTTCGCAAAATAAGAATAAAATAAAATGAACTAGTATTGTGTGAGGCTCAAGAATTGAATGATCAGCTGTGAAAGATAATGATAGTTGCGTCAGCTCTTGTTTTGTTCTATAGAAGTTAATAATAAAATATCTCATTAAAGAGCAATTTAGTGAGTGTTCTGTTATGATCAAGTAAAATGGTTTTCTTGACTTGCTGGGTAGTGGTAGTTTATAGCTTGTGTTGCTACGGGCTTGTTTTAAGCAATAATATAGAAAGCTTATATGATCTTCACTATGTGCAAGCTTTGAATTGTCCACCAAATGGAAATGGGGAGGAACAAAACCTTAGACCTTCCATTTATCGGCCTGACACAAATCAAGGCTTATTGTAGGAAATCAGTGATTGCATGTTTCAATCTTTCTGTCATTAGACATAATTGTATGCAAAACGCACTACATATGCTTCTGGGACTATGAGTTAATGTAGTTTTGATCATGTTTGCCAGATTGCACAATCAAATTACTATATCACATGTTTTGGTTTTAGTAGTTGATCTGAATAGGAGTTCAATTGCTATTTGTTGATTATATTCCAATTGTTTTATGTGCTCAACAGCTCGAAGACAATTCTGCCAAGATGCATCTCTCTCCTTCCCAAAGTGGTCCTGATTCTCATTGTGGAGCTCAGGCGAACAGTAATCACATAAGAAGCAAGTTTTACAAGGAAATTGGTATGTTCCTTTATTCTATTGGCCATGGTTTTATGATCTTGACGGTCTAAAATGTAAATAAACAAGATATCAGCAAGTTTGTAACTTTTGTTTTGTAGGGGTTGAACCTGAACTTCCAGGGATTCTATATGATCTCGTTAAGGAAGCAATTGATCTTATTGAGAATATAGAGAGGCACGGGAATGACAGATCTACTGAGGTTGACTTGAGTTTTATTGAATGTGGTATTGAGACGTGTGTTGACTACTACAGTGACGATCTTCCAAAAGGATGAAAATAGTAAGAGATCAAGTATTATTGCTTTGGGTACCGTATACAAGTCAGATGGAAAACAAATGCTTCTTAGCAAAAAACTCCCAAATGATTGCTACAAAGTGTCAATTGAAGAATCGTTAGTGGATGCAGCATGCATACCGGACGTAGGAAATAATGGTTTCAAAACAGTTAAGGATGCAATAGGTAGTTTTGTTGCTTGGTCAAAGAATCAAGTGGTTTTTGATGAAAAGGTAAATACATGTGTTTTATAAACCTATTCTTCATATTTAATTTAATGTTTGATACATTTGGCTTTTGTTTTGGACAGGTAATCACCAACTTCCATACCAAAGGTTGGTGAGAACAAAACTGCACCTAAATGCCAAAAAAAAAAAAAAACATAAATTTATCTCTCATGATACAGTGGAAAAGCAAGCGAGGCCCAACTTGAAAAGTCAAAAGTCTATAAATTTGTGATTTTTTAATTTATAGATCAATGTTATTTTAGCATTTTTTTTATGTACGACATTCAATTTTATATTTGGTTCAGTTATGTACATTCCAATTTTGTTTTGTTTGAATTTGTTGTGTGTATTTTCTTTTGTTTTGTTATATATTGCAACTATATATAATTCATATTGTGACACAAATTATTTATTTCTTATATGTGACTAAAAGATTTATTCACATAATATGGTCACACTATTAAAACTTTTGGCCACTGATTGCTTAATTCTTTGTGTGACTAAATATTACAAAACGTTAAACAAACAAAAAATTCACGTGGCCATTTGATGAACAATGGTTACACAACATACACATTTACTTGACTTTAAGCCGCATATAGTCACACTTTTTAATACTTTTGGCCATTTTTTGCTTAATTGTATGTGACTAAATCCCCATAAAAAACATGCACTGTATGACTAAATATTATAAAATGCCACACAAACTTAAAATTCAAATGGCCATTGTATGAACAATTGTCACACAAAATACACATCTACTTTACTTTAAAAAACATATGGCCACATTTTTGATCACTTTTGGCCATTTTTTGCTTAATTGTACGTGACTAAATCCAAAAAAAAAAAAAAAAAAATGCCTTGTGTGACTAAATTTTACAAAACGCCACACAAACATAAAATTCATGTGGCCATTGGATAAACAATAGTCACACAAAAAACACATTTACTTGTCTTTAAAAAGCATATGATCACACTTATTAAAACTTTTGGTCACTTATTGCTTAATTGTATGTGACTAGATCCCCATAAAAAATATGCCTTGTGTGACTAAATATTACAAAACACTACACAAACACAAAATTCATGTGGCCATTGAATGAACAATTGTCACACAAAATACACATTTACTTGACTTTAAAAAGCATATGACCACACTAACACTTTTGGTCACTTTTTGCTTAATTGTATGTGACTAATTTCCCCAAAAAAATATGCGTTGTGTGACTAAATATTACAAAACGCCACACAAACATATAATCATGTGGCCATTGGATGAACAATAGTCACATAATAAACACATTTACTTGTCTTTAAAAAGTATATGGTCACACTTATTAAAACTTTTTGCCACTTTATGATTAAATGTATGTGACTAAATCACAAAAAAAAAAACAATCGTTGTGTAACTTAATCATCGCAAAGGCCACATATATTATATATTCATGTGGCCAAAGGACGGACAATAGTCACACAAAATATAGGAGTTGATATATACAACAAACAAATTACTTCATACAACAGACTGTACAATTATTAAAGCTTGCAGTACAACACTGTGAAACATAAAATTGGTGCATGAATAAAATTTTTTTGTTGTATTTATCACCTCCCCAAAATATACACTTACTTGATTATACCAATCATATGGTCACACTCATTAACAGTATTGGCCACTTTTTGCTTAATTGTATGTGACTAATTCCCTAAAAATACATTCGTTGTGTGACTAAATAATCGCAAATTCCACATCTATTATATATTCATGTAGCCAAAGGACGAACAATAGCTACTCTCAAAAATCGCTCGTGTGACTATAAAGTGTTTACGGTCACTAAAACTGATTAAACCAAAATAAAGTTCCACCCAATTAGTCACTTATTTTATGGTTTTGGTTACTGATTTTAAATGGATACGACCACTAACTCGCAAATGTCACCGTATGTACCCTATGGTCGCTCGACCTTTCGTCACACCTACGTTAAAAAACCAAGTGTGACTGTATGTATATCGTCACACTTTTTTGGTGTAACGAAATCATAATTTTGTTCTAGTGATAATACATATATAATATAGCCAAAGATTGTAACGTGGCCTATCTATGTATATATATATATATATATATATATATATATATATATATATCACATAATAGTCTAAGGTGTCTAACACATACATGTTTGAGTCTCGGTTCTCTCGAGGTCAGAGTCAACTAGTGTATTCCTGTTCAACATAATCGTTTCAGACCTTACATCATCTTTCCTTAATTGTACATAGTTGATCAGGCTATGTTAAATTAAAGTCGTATGCTGTAATTCCTGAACCAGTCATGCCTAATAAGGGAATACTGCCTAACGGTCATAGTCTAGGCCCACTACATGCAACCTAGTTCACTATAACCTTAGGCTCTGATACCAATCTGTCGCACCCCCAAATTATGATGCGGAAGCGGTTCGGGTCGGGGCGCGACTAATCAACAATCATAGCACATAAGATATAATGAACGACTCTATATGCGTCGTTTTACAACTTGTATTGATAAAATCGAAGTTTACATCAAAAATATAGTTACATTAGCTCGGTTGAAATTGAAAGATTTAAGTACATAATTAATCTATACAAAATATGATAATGCAGCTAAATCTCTGATTGTTTGCATGCTGACTCGAGCTAATTGATCCTGATTGAGCAGTCCAACCTACTGCTGGTTACCTGTGATACATGCTAAAATGGGTCAGCGAAACGCTGGTGAGCTCACAGGTTTGTATGTCAACACATAATTGTATGAACCGCAAGATTTATAATTGAATTTAAAGTGCAATTAAGCAAAATAGAAGTTATACAGCCATGAGCACATAGTCTGAGCTTAACTTGAGTGTCAGGTCCAATTAAGGAAACCCAACTGAGGTGCCTCCTACGAGTGCCTAATCTACACTCGTCTTCCCAAATGCTAATACGCCCGTTTAACCAGTTAGTGCGTGCTAACCCGGACGAGGATTGTCAATCCTATATGATATCATATTCTAACATTCACGCTACAGATGTATTACCAAACTATGTTGTGGAGGACTTAAATTGATTAGTTGAAAACAACTCAGGTAGTATTTGATTGATTTGTACTTGCGTTTAACATGTAAATAAAACGAGCAATGTAATCACACCCCTGATTGAAAAGCAGTAAAATAGGGGCCATGAGACTCACCTGAGCCTTGAGTGTTATCGAAATAACTTGAATTGATTAGCTGTGAATTGATGTCCGAAGACTTGTAACCTGAGGGCGTCCAATACGCGCGATGGTTATTAATTGAATAGGTATCTTAAAAGACTACCTTTGTAGTTGTTTGTTCAACTATAATGTCCAAATTATCCCCATTTGGTTGATTGACTTGTCCAAATTACTACGATTTGGTTGATTAACTTGAGTTTAGAAAGTGTGTATGGCCCGTTGGTGATTGTTTGTAATAATAATTTTCAACATTATTATTTTGATTTTTGAAGTGTTGTACTTATAAAATATTTACAAACTTTTAGTTGACGGGGGTCCGGGGGCAGCGCCCCTAGTTAGCGGGGTTCCAGGGGTGGCAACCCCTGGCGGGGTCCAAGGGGCTGGCCCCTGGTTGGGGTCGAGATGCCAAGTCAGCTCGAAAAATTTTTATTTCTACTAAATTGCTTTGGTGAAAAACGCATCTGGACTTGAATTTGGGTGAAATCAAGTGATAAAATTTAGGTCTCGACACTTAGTTAAAATGAGTTGTAAACATTCTGTTTTCAGCGTCACTTATAGCGACACTCAAGGGTTTAGGTGACACTTAGGAAGTGTCGCATGAAATGACGGATTCTGATTAATGGCGTCACTTGTGCAAGTGACGCATAGAGTGCGACACTTAAGGAAGTGTCGGTTGTAAGTGTCGGTACAAGTGTCATGAGTCACTAAGGTTAGTGACGGGTGAAATCAGTTCTCGATTGTAGGCGTCACTTGGACAAGTGACGTTATAAGTGTCGGTTCATAGTGACGGGTATTGAATTTGCGACACTTAGGCAAGTGTCGGGAAAAAGGGGTTTTATGCGGCACTTAGGCAAGTGACGCAAAATTAGGGCTTTTAGCGACACTCAATGCGTCACTTAAGTGACGCACGAAGTGACGCTATACTGCAGTCGTCGTTGCGACACTTAAAGCTGTTGACGGATTTTTGAGCCAAAAACGAGTTTTCGACCATGGTTTGGTCCGATTCTTTTTACCCAACCCTTATATGAACATTATAAGCTTATATAAACAACTTTTATGTAAAAATAAACGAAATCGAGGAGTTTTGGGTTTTTGTCGGAAACTTACGCGGTGGCGAATCAAAATTCCGAAAAGGTGAAGTTGTAGATCGTAGCGTGGTGGTTCTTTTTCTCCAAAAAGCCTTGAGATTCGGTGGCGTTTGGTGGTGTAATTTGGCGTTTTAGTGTGATTGTGGTGAGGGTTTTCTTGGAAGAAAAAAGAGAGAGAAAAGGAAAGAGTGTTGGTGAAAAATGAAGAAGAAAATGAGGAGGGAGTGGGGTTTTGTTGAAAGCCTCACTTCCTCAGCTCCTGCAATCGTGCTCCGTGCGGTGTTCGTTTTTCCAATTATTTAAACGTTAAATTAATATTAATTACTTTTAAATATGCGCTTTAAAATATGAATAAATCCCGATAGTTTGGTTGAAGTATTTTGTAAAATACTTTATACTTGAGTTATAAAATATAACTTATTCTTGTTTTGTTTTGTTCGTGCGCTTAATATTTTAACCGCGTAGGTTTTGTTTGTACGATACGGAATGAGTACGAAATATTATAAAAATAATATTTTTTGATATAGTTGTGTCATTAAATAATGTTTTATTATTTAATAAAATTGTTCACCAACGTCCGTATTAATTTGAACCGAATTACATTCGATTTGAAACTTGTACGATTTAATCAAATCGCATACTTGTATATATTCAACAATATATATATTGATACATTAATTAGCCTAACACAGAACTAATTACATGTATTACACTTGATTAGGCCCTAATTAATAGTCCTAATTTGACGGGTGTCACATTCTCCCCCTGTTAGAAGAATTTCGTCCCGAAATTTAGTTCAAGTCGTGTTTGAAGTAACGTCAGCGAATAACTGAGGATACTTGAGTCGCATCTGATCATCCCGTTCCCAGGTGAATTCCGGACCACGCCGCGAATTCCACTTAGCTTTGACGATGGGAGTACGACTTTGTTTGAGTTGTTTGATCTCACGGTCTATGATTTCGCCGGGTTCTTCAACGAAGTGAAGCTTGTCGTCAACCTGAATTTCATCGAGTGGAATGATAAGTGTATCATCAGACAAACACTTCTTTAAGTTTGAAATGTGAAAAGTGGGATGCACGTTGCTGAGTTCGGATGGCAGCTGCAATCGATATGCCACTGGACCTATCCTTTCGAGGATCTCAAAAGGTCCAATGTATCTTGGGTTTAGTTTACCGCGTTTTCCGAATCGAATGACACCTTTCCAAGGTGAAACTTTGAGTAGTACTCGATCCCCAACTTGGAACTCGAGTGGTTTGCGTCTCACGTCAGCGTAACTTTTCTGACGATCACGTGCGGCCTTGATTTTGTTTTAAATCTCGAAGATTTTCTCGGTTGTTTCGTGAATGATTTCCGGACCAGTAAGTTGGCTATCTCCCACTTCGGTCCAACGGATAGGTGACCTGCACTTACGACCGTACAGTGCCTCGAATGGTGCAGCTCCAATACTGGTATGGTAGCTGTTGTTGTACGAAAATTCGCACAATGGTAGGTGTTGTTCCCAGTTTACACCGAAGTCAACTACGCAGGCTCGTAGCATATCCTCAAGTGTTTGAATTGTTCGTTCACTTTGGCCGTCGGTTTGAGGATGGTATGCGGTACTCATATCAAGACGGGTACCCAGTGATTTTTGAAGTGATTGCCAAAAGTGAGATGTGAAGCGACTATCCCTATCGGAGATAATCGAGATTGGAACACCGTGTCGGGAAACGACTTCCTTGATGTAGATTCGTGTGAGGCGTTCCATTTTATCGGTTTCCTTGATTGCCAGGAAATGGGCAGATTTTGTAAGACGATCGACGACCACCCAAATGGTATCGCAACCGCTTGATGACTTTGGCAGTTTGGTTTTGAAGTCCATGGCGATTTGTTCCCATTTCCATTCAGGAATGTTGGGTTGTTGAAGTAAACCAGAAGGTTTTTGGTATTCGGCTTTGACCTTCGAGCAAGTAAGACACTTGCTGACGTAAGTGGCGATTTCGGCTTTCATGTTCGGCCACCAATAAAACTCCTTGATACCGTGATACATTTTGCCGGATCACGGATGAATAGAATATTTAGACTTGTGAGCTTCATCCATCACCAAGTCTCGCAGGTTCCCAAAACTAGGCAACCAGATTCGGTTTGAGAAACACCTAACTCCGTTAGGTTTGATTTCAAATTGTCTGTCCATGCCTCGCAAGGCTTCGTTTTTGACATTATCAGGTTTAAGGGCTTCGAGTTGAGCAGCGAGAATCTGGAGGTTTAGATCATTGTGAATAGTCATACTGAGGGCTCGGACTCGAAGTGGTTTCGATCGTTCCTTTCGACTGAGGGCATCGGCAACAACATTTGCCTTCCCTGGATGGTATTTGATTTTGCAATCGTAATCGGTAAGCAACTCGACCCATCGACGTTGCCTCATATTGAGATCCTTTTGATCGAATATGTGTTGGAGACTTTTGTGGTCGGTAAAAATTGTGCACTTAGTGCCATAGAGGTAATGTCTCCAGATGTTGAGAGCGAACATGACAGCTCCAAGCTCAAGGTCGTGAGTAGTGTAGTTCTTTTCGTGGATTTTGAGTTATCGTGAGGCGTAAGCAATGACCTTGTCTCGTTGCATCAGCACGCAACCGAGACCTTGATGGGAAGCATCGCAGTATACCACGAAGTCATCGGTGCCTTTGGGTAGGGATAAGATTGGAGCACTGCAAAGCTTTTGTTTCAGAAGTTGAAATGCTGACTCTTGTTTTTCAGTCCAGCCGAACTTTTTGTCTATCTGAGTCAGTGTCGTGAGTGGCAAGGCTATTTTTGAGAAGTTCTCGATGAATCGTCGATAGTAGCCGGCCAGTCCTAAAAACTGCCGTACTTCTGTTGGAGTTGTCGGCGATTGCCAATTTTTGATAGCCTCAATTTTTGAAGGATCTACATGAATTCCTTGACTATCGATAACGTGCCCAAGGAATTGAACAGTTTGTATCCAGAACTCACACTTGGAGAATTTGGCGTAAAGCTCCTCGTGTCTAAGTAGTTCTAGAATGGTTTTGAGATGTTGCGCGTGTTCTTGTTAGTTTCGTGAATATATGAGGATGTCATCGATAAAGACAATAACAAACTTGTCGAGATAGGGTTTGTGTAACATCCTCTCCAGTGGCCTGGTAATTCTTTATTTAATTGATTATTTAATTGTTTTAGGAATTACCTGATATTATTTGTTTTACTGTGAAACTTAAGTAAATAGGTCCCAGGACTTATTGTGGATAGTAAATTATTGGTTGTTTTAATTTACTATAGTTAACGGTAGTATTTAGGTTCCAGACAATAGATTTAGGACGCGTATAAAATTATACCACTTAATATGTGAGTCGGTTTGTGAACCGACTTTAAAACCTATATGTTCGTATGGTTTCTTTCATTTTCTTCATAAAAAGAAAACTTGCAAACTTCATGAAAACATAACCAAATTAGAATCCAGCTAGTGTTCCTGTGATTTCGATTTTTGAACAGTAACATCACCATCTTCACCTTATCACCTTCATATTCATCATCAAAAAAGTGAGTTTGATTTTGAGTTTCATAGATTGGGTTTTGATAGATATTGAGTTATCATTGAAATAGAAGCTTGATTTTGATGTTAAGAGATGCTAGAAACCCAATAGAACCCCTTTCTATGTTAAAATCACACCTGGAAATGAGTTTCTTGTGAAAATTCGAGTTTTTTTTTAGTACAGCAGCGAAACCCTCGAAACCCAGTTCGTCCAAGAGGCGAGCTGAGTTCCCGCGAAGCGAGTTGAAATCTCGCGAATCGACTTTTGTCGCGAATCGAGATGACTATGCGAGTCGAGATGGCTCTGCGAACCGATTGTTTCGTTGCGAGTCGAGTTTCTGCGAACCGAGTTGACCTGCGAGTTGAGATCACTGCAAACCGAGAATTTGGTTTCGCAAATTCCAAAAGTGCATGAGTGTTTAATAGCACTTTAGAGACCTCTTTTTTATAACAAAATTTCATTAATTCGGATTTAGCTGAAATTCGTATGTCCACTCGGAAACGACCCAATGATTAAAGCTATATACTATAGCCTAGGCAGTTTTTGACCATTCGGGGTCATCTAGGGGTCGAAAATGGCATTTTTTAGTTTTAAAACGTCATTTCGGGAATTTCGGATTTTATTTCTTATTGAACGTTTGTTTGTCTAGACTTCAGGGATTACCTGATTTAATAAATATGCTAGAATGATGATTATGGAACAAGTTACTAACTTGTGTGTTTTGTGGTATTTCAGATACTCCAAAGACTCAGTGATATAAGACTGCTGAGTGTGGAATCTACTGAGGTATCGGTGAGTGGATTTGAAACTCACCTTTTGATTTAGTTGTAACTGTTTGGTTGCAACAAGTAAACGTAGATGTGTTTATTAGACTGTTTAGTCTGTGTTATTGATTATTAATCTACATGATATGTGGACCTCTGTGTATCAGATTATTGAGGTCAACGTGTAGTTGGACTTTTTGGTTATTATGTGATTTACACAGGTTTTGATTCATTTGTTGTGTTTGAAACCTGTGTATAAGTTTAATAACCAATAGTTATCGGTCTCTTCGGTTATAGCCATACGGATATGTACGATAAGTGTTCTTGGGGAATCCCCGGGTATTATGATATCCCAAGAGCCACCGATCCTCATTGAAATATTGTGTGTTTACGGTTATTTGATGTAAACTCATAGTTATGCTAAGTTGAATTGTGTGTGATAAGTTCATTCACTTAGCTTCATGCTAATCCCTCATTTACATCCTGCAGGTTATGAATAGATATGTGGGTGGACAGGAAGTTGATGCCTTTGGCAGGGGACGTTTGACTGCTCTGTGAACTCTGATATAGTTTTGTTATAAACTAAGTTTGGAATTACATAATACCCCGTTTGTATAATATGTGTACAGTGTTTTAATAACTTCAAAACTATGTGGTGTATCATATTTAAAAAAAAAAAGTTTATGTACATTTCCATTATGTATAATAGTAAAGTATGTTTTTAATATACGCTTCCGAGTAAAATCATATAATATTGATGTATAGAATGAGGGGTGTTATAAGTTGGCACACCCGATTCATAAGATCCATGAATACAGCCGGTGCGTTGGTTAGACCGAATGGCATCACTTGGAATTCGTAATGCCCATAACGGGTTCTGAAAGCAGTTTTCGGGATATCGGTGTCGCGAACACGTAGTTGATGATAACCTGACCAAAGATCGATCTTTGAATAAAAACTTGACCCTTGAAGTTGGTCAAATAGGTCATCGATGAGCGGAAGTGGATATCGGTTCTTGACGGTTAACTTGATCAACTCTCGATAGTCGATACACATTCGGAATGAACCGTCCTTCTTTTTGACAAACAAGACCGGAGCTCCCCAAGGTGAAGAACTCGGTCTGATGAATCCTCTTTCCAGGAGTTCCTGTAATTGGTTGGACAACTCCAGAAGTTCGGATGGGGCTAATCGGTATGGTGCTCGGGCCACAGGTGCAGCACCTGGCACGAGATCGATTGAGAACTCAACATGTCTCAATGGGGGTAGACCAGGCAGTTCTTCGGGAAAGACTTCTGGAAAATCTCGTACGATTGGCACATTCTCAAGTCGCTTCTCCTCCGACTTTTTCTCCATGATGTGTGCGAGGATTGCTGGGTAACCCTTTCTCAGAAATTTCTGGGTTTTCAAGCAAGAGATGATATTCAGTCTCGTCCCACCGGTCTCCCCCTGTATGATCAAAGTTCTACCGGCGGCGAGAGGAATGCGGATAATTTTGTCATAGCAGACGATTTCAGCACGATGTTTGGACAACCAGTCCATACCAATGATAACGTCAAAACTTCCAATTTTGACAGGCATAAGATCGATTGAGAAGGTTTCGTCGGCTAAGTTTAAAGTGCAATTAGGTATCACACTATTGGTTTCTATAAGTTTGCCGTCCGCTAATTCTACAGTGTACTTAACATCTAGGGCAACAGGCGTGATGTCAAGCAATGGGTAAAAATCATCTGAAATAAAGCTCCTATCGGTACCAGTATCAAATAGAACAGAAGCAGATAAGTTGTTGAGGAGGAACATACCCGAGACCACATTCGGGTCTTGACGGGCTTCCCCAGAGTTGAGTACGAAGGCTCAACCTCTGGCGTTGTTGTTGTTGTTGTTGTTATTGCCCTTGTTCTTTTGTTTAGGACATTCATTCCTGAAATGTCCCGCCTCTCCACATCCATAGCAGGATTTAGGTTGTTGGGTATTGTTGTTGGAGGAGTTGTTGTTGGTTTTGGGTGCTCGGCAATCCTTGGTCGGATGCCCGTACCTCATGCAGTTGTTGCAGGGAGTACTGCATGGACCGTCATGGTGGTAGTTACACTTGGAACAGTATGGTCTGTCCCCAGTGTAACTGCGTTTTGTTTCAGAATTGGTGTTGTAAACTTGGATGGTGTTGGTTTTCTTGTTTGGTTGGTTTTGGTGTTCAGAGGATTTTCGCTTATTGTTGGAGGAGGTATTGGGTGTCTCACGGCTGACAACCATAGCCATAAGTTCATGTGCTAGCCGGATAGCACTTTCAGTAGTGGTTGGCCTAGCTGAAGCGACTTTCCCCTAAATATTCTCCGGGAGACCGCGAATGTATCGCTTGATGCTCTTCTCCTCCGGATCAACCAGACCCGGGCATAACAACGCAAATTGCTGGAATTTTGTGGTATACCCAGCAATATCGGTCCCCTGCACGGTCAGGTGCTAGAATTCTTCCTCCAGACGGTGCAGTTCTTCTTCGGGACAGTATTTCTCCCGTAGCTTTTTCTTCAACTCAGCCCAAGGAAGTTGGTTTGCTATTTTGATGCCCACTGAGTTGGCGTGGGTATTCCACCACGTAAGTGCACCTTCCTGAAAGGTGTAAGCAGAGAATTTGACCTTGTTTTCCTCAGCACAGTTGCAGAGGTTGAAGACGGATCCATACGTTCTATCCACCGGATCAGCCCAATAGCACCTTCTGTGCCTTTGAAGTATAGCGGTTTACAGCTGAGAAAGTCCTTGTAAGAACAAGGTTTGGTAACCGGGGTGGTATTGACGGTTTGATCGCTAGATTGTTGGGAGTTCCGAGCAGCCAAAGCATCGGCTACGGCTCGGGAAACAATAGCATTGATTTCGGCATCACTGTAACTTTTCTTCTTGGGCGGCATGATTCTTCAAGAAAGAGACAAAAGGTACATGAGAAATTGTACCAGAATGAAAATTACAATAGATGCATATATGTAAAAGCGGTAATATACGACATCACAATGTAACATTAATAATGTAGGATAATCGAGGGGAATTGTCAATTGATATTACGAGTTTAAAAGATGATGGACATTTCCAAATTACGAGTTCCAAAAGTTACAGGGTTAGATGTTTTACAAAAGCACCGGGAATTGTTACATCCGGTCGAATTACATAGGTCCTACGAAAGCATAATGGAGTACAGATTTCAGCCTAAGCTAATTCTGACGTAGATTGAGTTGTGGCAGCAGTGCAGTGAGATGGTTCACAGACTCTGCAAGTATGTTGGCAGTTCGGAGGGCGTCCTCGGTTTCCCTTAGCGTGTCTCGCACTGATTGTAGGGCAGAGATTTCATTTCGGTTGCCAATCACTTGGTTGTGGACAACCTCCATGGTTTCGACTGTTTCTTCCACTTGATTTTGAAGAGTGTTCATGGTGTTGACAGTGTGCTCGTGATCTTCAGAGACTTGCTCGATTTGTTTCATAGCTGTAAGTCTCCAGTTTTCGCGAGTTTCTTAGAGTTCGATATCCATAGCGTTAAGTCGTTGCTCGTGATGGTGTAGCCTAGCGGCTAAAACTGGTGGAGTGAGGTGAGCGGAATATGGGCTAGCTCGAGGCATCCTGGTGTCCCTCCTAGCTACCCTTGAGTTTTGTGATTCGTACGGATAAGAGCACGATGAACTGGGTGGTGTGTTTGCCATTCTGAGACATAGCGTTAGAAGGAATGAGGCCTATACTCATATACACTAGTACAAATTTGTGATTTGATCACACATAGTCGAAATGAAACGGTCACACATTCGAATATTTATGTGACTAAAGGTACAAAAATAAAATTCATGTTATTAGTTAGCCACATCTGAACTCCAATCGTATGACCATTTTGAAATGTATTGCCACACCTTCGAACATTTGTGTGGCTAAAGGGAACTGCTATTTTTTGGTTGATTATTTAGTCACATATGAATTTGGAACGCATGACAAATGAAGAGTAAGTTCGAAGCATTAGTCACGTTATACACATAAAACGTGACAAATCTATGTCACACACTTGAACACTGTGACCAAATGCCACTATATGGTCACATGAAGTAATTGTTTATGTGACTAAATCATATATTCGAGTTTGTCACACATGATTTCAGTGTAGCCAAAATTCGGTACATGCGGTCACATAACTTAATATGTGTGTCTAAAGTTTAGTGTGTGTTAGAATGTCAAAAGCTAATGTGTATAGTCATATTAATTTCTAGCATGATCATGTGACTATATAACTTTATAATAGTCACACCATATCACAAATGTGTATCTAAATGATGTTTATGGCCACATTTTAGGTGATTATATGTGACCAATATATTCACAACAGTCACGTTGTAAAATATTCATGTGGTTATTCTTTCGAGCAAAAATGGGCAAAAACGATTATCATTAAATTTGATATTAGTCACATTGAGTGTTAGTTTGTGTGTCTAAATCATGAGACTTTATATGTCAAATGAAATAATTGTTTATGTGACTAAATCATATATTCGAGTTTGTCACACATGATTTTAGTATAGCCAAAATTCGGTACATATGGTCACATAACTTAATATGTGTGTCTAAAGTTTAGTGAGTGTTAGAATGTCAAAAACTAATGTGTATAGTCACATTAATTTCTAGCATGATCATGTGACTATATGACTTTATAATAGCCACACTATATCACAAATGTGTAACTAAATGATGTTTATGGCCACATTTTAGATGATTATATATGACCAATATATTCACAACAGTCACATTGTGAAATATTCATGTGGCTATTATTTATAGCAAAAATGGGCAAATATGATTATCATTAAATTTGATATTAGTCACATTGAGTGTTAGTTTGTGTGTCTAAATCATGAGACTTTATATGTCAGATGAAGTAATTGTTTATGTGACTAAATCATATAGTCGAGTTTGTCACACATGATTTAAGTGTAGCCAAAATCCGGTACAAATGGTCACATAACTTATTATGTGCGTTTGTTAGATTGCCAAAAGCTAGCATGTATAGTTATATAAAAAGTATTGGGTTTGTAAACAGACCTAACACTTAACTTACTTGGTTAACACGTTTCTTTGTAGATGGATGGGTTGGGATCCAAGTTCGAATCCCACTCTCAACATGTTTTTGCATATTAAAGTCATTTTGACAAAAAAGTTTAATGTATGGAAGCAAAAATGGTATGGTCAAATGGTTATATGACGTTATCTAAGTTTAATTATAGAATATATGATATATGACATTACCAAATACTATTTGGCACGACTTTGGCACACTTTTGACTCTGTCCTAAATACGAGGGTGCCAAATACAATTGGGTCTGACAACAAACGTGCCAAATACTAGCGGGTTATGGGACGGTTTTGCACTTTGGTCCCAAATGGTCCGTATTGGGCACGGTTGGTAAATCCAGTGCCAAATATGCATTTGGCACGGTTTGATCAACCTTGCCAAATGCATTTGGCACCGTTCGTTCAGCCTCGCGAAATGCATTAGGCACAGTTCATTCAACCATGCCAAAAGTATTTGGAACTGTTCCGTTAAAGCAATTAGGACAGTTTTGTCTCTCTTTCTGAATAATTTGGTACAGTTTTAATTAGCATCCTATATTTTTAATTGATACAGTTTTTTCCGTTACAAAAGCATTTGGTACAAGATTATACTAATCGAATCCAATTCAAATCAAGGCGAAAGTATAAATTTACATAAAAACTTGTTATATTTTAACTTACATACTCGTTAATAAATCAATTCAATGAACTGTAATCTTATCAAGCTAAACAAAGTAAGTCTAACATCTTTGTAAATGTATACTCCTAAACTAGTAAGACGAAGTCACCAATGAAATCCAATGAAAAGAAATTCCAATATGCGAGTCAGCCGCCACATCTTCACAACCCTACATTATGTAAATTGCGTAAATTAGTAATGTGCATTGACTACGGTCAAGCATAATAGACAAGATAGTGATAAAAAGATTGAAAAATTAACTTAAAACATAACAAGTAAGAAGTCTACACGTTCTGATTAAAACTAAATTATCTATGATCAAACTTTATAAGTAGAACCAGTGAAAAAGTGAGCAAGGCACCTGTTGGGTATGACTAAATGCAAGCCTAAAGCATGTTTTTTCAAGCAAATCTTGCAAACTATAGACTTTATACATCTTGAATGTGTGGTTCATACTTCATAGAGTTGACTGAAAATCCTTAGCTCAAACCATGAAACGTACATTCATCATCGGTTTGCACAAATGAAAGCCATGTCCTATAAAAAACAAATTCAATTGGCAAAAAAAAAAGTGTACTTTCATAGATGATGCAACATCTATTTGTTCATTGAACGTACAATCTCAGCGAAAAGATAACAGATTATTCATGTGAGTTAGTAACAGGAAGGCTAATATTAAAAACTTCATATTCAATTTAAAAGAAATCCATTTTAATATCTCTTCTTTCTAATGTTTCAAAACACTTGAGGCTACTCCAATCACACATGAACAAGTTACAGTAAAAATAAATAGAAATAAATATTAAATTCTTTGAGAAGTTAGAGACATACCATGTAAGGCTTGCCTCCAGTAATATACGATCTATGCACTGCACATTTCACCAATGGAACCGTCACAAGCGTCCCTCTTTTTATCTTCAATTTTAGAAAACCTAAATAATATTATCCCAAATACCAACGTTTATGACTTTTTCTCTTCAAGTTCAGAAAACTCAAATGTATAAATAACATTAATATTGCATCACCTACTTACATAATGAAGATCCTAGGGCATGATTAATAAGCAGATCCTCTACTCCTTCTCGTAATCAACTGGAAAAAGAAAAAAGAAAAAAGAAAAAAAAAACCCGACACTAATAGCAACATATGAGTGGGTATTGTTTAATCTTGGAAGTGCAAAGGAACGTACCTGGATGCGATAAGGGATTTAGAGAAGAATTTCAAGATAGATGAAATAATGGATCGGAAAATTTAAATTTCATTTTGGGAATAAAACTATAAACAAAGGATGAATCGCGGGATATGCTTTAGATTTTTGAATTTTCATTTTGAATTGGGTTAATGGTGCAGATCGGGTATGAACTTATCACTTTTTACCGAGTTAGGGTATGAACCCAATTTATTACACAGGTCGGTAACAAACTTTCAAATTATGTTTCGAGTTAGGGAATAAACTTTTTTTTCCACCTAACTCGAAAAGTTCGTTACCTAACTCGAAACATAATTTGAAAGTTCGTTACCTAACTCGAAACATAATTTGAAAGTTCATTACCGACCTCGAAACATAATTTGAAAGTTCGTTACCGACCTCGAAGCATAATTTGAAACATAATTTGAAATGAAAAAAAAAGTTTGTTACCTAACTCAAAACATAATTTGAAAGTTTGTTACCGACCTGTGTAATAAATTGGGTCCATACCCTAACTCGGCAAAAAGAAAAAAGTTTGTTCCCCAACTCGAAACATAATTTGAAAGTTTGTTACCGACCTTTGTGATAAATTGGGTTCATACCCTAACTCGGTAAAAAGTGATAATTTCATACCCGATCTGCGCCATTAACCCTTTTTAATTTAGAGTTTGCAATGTGTTAGGAACTTTTGAATTTTCATTTAGGAGCGCATGTGATGGAATTCAGTTTTAAAAGTAATGACGGTAATTTTCAATTAATATGTTACTAATACTTAGGATAATAGTTATTATTATATATATTAATATTATTAAATCATTAGTTGGTTAAAAATACGTTTAACTTTTTTGATAAAAGATAAATAAGTTAATCGTCTAAACGACTCTTAACTTTATTGTTTCAAATTGTCACTTCAATTCAATGTCGGTCTTAATGATGGTAAAACTCGAAATGTTCAAATTAAGAATTGATAAATGAAATGTAGGTCTAAACTTGTAGTCCTAAATATGGACCTAGTGTAGAATTAAAAATATGAGTGGTAAATATAAAAAATTGTTTGAAATAGATTAAAAGAGAGTACAAATCCAACCAATAATGGGTTCTATATAGCATTACTTAAAACTTATAAAAGTTAACCGGTTGTTACTGATATATGAGCTCTTAGTGGATCATATCCCTATTTATATAAGTATGACGCCAATGTTGTGTTAATTAATTTCATGTATAAGTGTTACTAATAAAAATAGAGATCGTAAATTCGTAATTAAGGCATACGATATAACTTTATGTATAACCTTTGTCGTTTCAAATGGATAGTTATTTTTTAACATGAACATTTTTTGCGGTTCGAAAAACTAGTCACTCGGATCGACTCTTTAACTAGTCATGCGAAATGTATAGTTATTTGGCACGACTATTTTTTGTGGTTACAAATACTAAGTTAACAGGGTTGACTCTTTAATTGTCGTTCCAAATCATAGTTGTTTGGCACGACAATTTTTTTACCATTCCAAATACTTAGTTATTTGGGTTTGTTCTTTATTTTTGGATCCAAATGCATTGTTATTTGGCACGGCTATTTTTTACTGTTCTAAATACTTAGTTATTTGGATTGGCTCTTCATTTTCTGTTCCAAATACGTACTTATTTGGCACGCCAGTAACAAATGTTCCAAATACACTTATTTGGCACGCCATTTTTCCAAGTCTTATAGCAGCTTTGTGCGAGACAACTGTCATGAAAGTTTAGGCACCTTCACATATGTAGTTGCTCAAAAGGTAGAAGCTGGTATCAACTTTTATCAGTAAATCAAAGTAGGTTTATAACCTAAGTTTGCAAAGGCTTGGAGTGGGTCTCATCATATATGTGAGCTGGTCAATGTAAACCTGTTTGGACTTTGGATGCCCTTAGCCACCTGTAGAACATGTCAACCACAAATTTAGTACTTCTTGAGTTGCCTTGAGCATGGAAAGGTCTATCTTAACATCATTCTAGTATCTTATAGTATAGTATCTTTACAAAGAAACTAAAAATCAAGAAAGATCACAGAGTGCATGGTCAGACCCAAATCTCTATTTAACGGGAAATAAAAAATAGACTACTTATTAAAAAATTAGTAGGAAATAACTAATATGATCATCATAACGGTCAAATAGGTATTCTAAAGGGTTAACTAAAAAACGAAAGATATTAAATGGGTTGAGAGTTATCGGTATGTACCTACTGAATTTTGAAATTTGACATTTTAGCCTAAGTGCACTTATAAGGCCAACTTTCTATTAAAGTGTGTTCTTAACTTATGTTCTGTATGGAGCCTACACAAAGAAGCTTGTTCTCAATTTTTTAATAAGGTACACTCTTGAAATAAAAATCTTAAAACGAAAATAACTTCATATGCAAAAGGGTAAAATTGTTACGTAAAGCATAATCAAAACAAAATAACATATTAGTTGGTGTTGTAACGTGTAGGAGAGCATATTCATTATCATGGAGTATGATTACAAATTGATGACCACACTCCTACGGAAACTATACAATAGAAATATTTAAGTGGCGATAAGCTTTCGGTTATACAATTTGTTATTTATCAAGTACCTGAGACTTTAAAATAAGCTTAAAGTATGCAGTTCATTATACACATTATCCATTGCGTAAGCGGGCAAGAGTTTAAGCAAATGAAAACCAGAACGCGTTATCAGGAACTATTTCTAGCAAAAGTATTAGACCAGTTGTACCAAGTACAACGCTTATTAATTATGTCAATGAAATACATCATTTATCGAAATATTGAAAGGATCAGAATAACACGCCCAATCACAAGTAAATGGGTTAGAATTGCCACCCTTCCTTTTACGGTAAAACTAATCTAAAGTAACTTTTGAAACAACTTCCTGGAAAAAATCAATATTTTGAACTATATAGTGGATGTAAAACATAAAAAAAAGCCATCACTTAGGTTGTAGGGTGTTCGTTCTAATGTCAAGAGATACATGTTGTAAACTGATACAAACTGCAATGCTCAAATGTAGTTGGATGAATTGCAACTAATATAAACTTACTTTGGAAATGAAATCATTGCATGGGTCTAGGAAAAACAGGGAGATCAGATTGCTAGCAGCATCAAAACATATTTAGGTCTAAACACGTTTCGCATAATACATATAAGGTAGTATTGACCCACAAACAGCTTTTCTTATATAAGTGTGATTACAAATACTAAATTACTACAGGATATAACAGTAACATATTTTCAAAATTGATAGTTTAAGAATTCAAGATAGTTGATGTACCTTTGACCAAGCATGAAAGTGCAACAAAGTAATAGCATTAACATCAACCTAAACAAAAATGATTATCAATCAAATGTATTTGCGCACATATATGTATAACCTGATTTGGTTGTTGATTAAAAGAGATGTGATAGGAATTGAAGATCCAGTACCTGTCATTAGCTTCGATTAAATATAATGACATCAATCACTTCTGAACTTTTTGAATCCTAAATTCAGAAATCAAAAGAATATAGAAATCGAATACCTGATTGTGAAGATGATAAAAAAAGAGATAGATGGAAGCGAGGCATAAGGTTCGACGAGCCATAATTCATCTGTAGAACAGCAACAAATATCGCATCTTCAAACAAAATCATCATCAGGCTGAACTTTATGAACCCTAATTTAAGAAATCTAAGGATATAGAAATCACATATCTGGTTGTGAAGATGAAAAAACCTAGATAGATGGAAGCACGGCATAACGATCGACGAGGCATGATGATCGACGATGCCCTTGAAGATGAACAGGTGTACAGATTTTTTTGAAGCGAAGAAAAGCCACAGGTTAGGTTAATTATGATTTAGGGGCATATTAGTAATTTGTAACACAATTATTCAGACTAATGACATCATGATTTAATCTAAAAGTGTGCTAATTAAGGGTTATCTTCTAATCAAGGGGGGAAAATCTTTCACAGCTTTTCTTATATATATATACTAGTATTAAACCCGTGCGATGCACGGCTAGGTAAATATTACGACATATTAGATATGTGATTAATGTAAAATGAAATGTAATGCAATTTTACTTTTATAAAGGTTTACATGCACCTAAACAATGTAATTCACCAACACGGTATCTAGCAAACAATACATGTAAGAAACTATCGAAAACATTGCTATCACGATAAAAAATAAACATATATGTATAGTTAATATGATAATAAAAAAGGATGAGACAATAAGAATGCTAGCTTAGCTTATTCATAATTGATGCTTATGTCTTTTGATTTAGGTTGATATGAAGGTATAAGAATATAGAAATGCAAAATAATAGCTTGATTATATCTTGAACGTACATGGTTCAAGACAGAAGAATATAGAAATACCATGTACGGGCAATAAGAATACAAAAAAATGTTGTTCAATTTTTAAACCATTTTAATAGGTGTTTCATCCCTTGGCAATTGAGAAAATTTTGAAAAGAAAAATAAAAACTATACTACTCACCAAATGTCACTTTTACCGCATCACTCCACGTTATCCGGCACACTATTTTACATTCTATCGAAGTTATGTCCAATATCATACTCTAAAATTCAATACACAATAAAGAGTATGAGAAAATCGAAAGAACCAAAAATCAAAACTAACCATAACATCGTTATTTGAAAATGATATTTTTGATTATAGACTAAAATTGAAAAACTTAAAAGCGGTTCAACATGATTTGACCTAACACAATGATTCAATACATTGAATGAGTAGCAGATGTAAAATATGTGGTATTTGAATTTGTATTTGATCATTCGAGTAATAGAATCACTTCTAGAATTGATTGATTTTAAGCTTGGTAAGAATATAACTCTCAAATAAACACACACCAATTAAAAGAAAACATTTGTGATGGAAATACTTATCACAAATTAATTTGAATTTTCTAGCACATCCAATTAAATTAATTGATATGTTACCATAATATCTGATTTTATGGGATTTTTTGTAGCCACGTAGGATATTTAGCCATGTTTTAGGAAGGCTGCAAAGTGAACCAAATTGATGCCACATCGGATAAATATGAATTAGTTAGGCTATTAAACTGACACATAAACTGAGAGTCTCCTACTTTAGTTATAAGAGGAGATATAGATAATCTTTAGCGTTCTTTAGGTAATTGAATAATAAAACAATTAAATTAAATATTCGTAGTATAAGTCCTTTCTAATAACCAATTTTTTTCAAAAAAAAAAAAAAAACCTTGAAATTTTGAACTTATCTTATTTTTATTCGTTTCCCCCCTTTCTCACATAAACTAAAACCTAATTTCACATTACGCCCACCTTCCCTCCCAATCCCCCGTATCCACCCACCTTCCCTCTCAACCTACACCGACCCTTCCGGCTGCCACCAACTTCACCGCTGGCAAGGCGGTTTCCGTCCCTCGCAAGTACCAACAACCAGCTGTGATTCACTTTAGGGTATGTATGTTGAGTGATTCGACAACGTGAACGAAGGTACGTATCTTGTGATTTCAACCCTCGCAACTATTATTCGACAACGTGGAACGTAGGTATGTATATCAAGTGATACACGTTAGGTTACTTCGAGCTAGTTTGTAATTGTAAGAAGTTGATGTAATTTTACTTGTAGATTTAAGTCATATACTATAAGCATACAAGTACACAGGTACATGTATTTAGTATATAAATAGATAATATTTATGCAATTTGTTTGTGGTTTAGTTTAATTTGTAGTTTAATTTTAGGTTTTTGTATCTCGTGGATAAACTAGGGATTTAGTTTGATCAGAAGTTGTTTGATTGTATACATGCAATTATTATGTAAGTATCCATATATGCTTCCTTTATATCTTATTTTACTTTGATTTATGTAATTCATTAAAAAAATAAGAAGAAGAGATGCTTGTGATTTTAGCTAAATGAATACGCAATTATTAATGAATGTGATTTGAAACCCACTGATATTATTAGGAATGGATTATGTATAATGATTTTTAATCATGTAATGATCATTTACAATCCATCAATATGTAAGTAGACCATAAGGGATATATGCAGAAATAAATAACTTTCTTACCTTAACACTAAGCTCAAAGAAGGATACCTACCTTTTGAAAGTTTTTTGGGATCTTAGCTTTTTATGGATCCACTGTTCTATTGTTGGTAAGTTACAAAGCTTCTGAACCAGCAGTTAGTTATAAATTATAACTATGTAGTTTTCTTTCTTGTTTTTCTATTACTATTAGTATCATTTTGAGTCTGGAGTCTGTGATAAGGCGTTTTGAGGAAAGGCAATATGCAGTAGACAGTAAAGGGGTTGCAGAATATATTTGAACTTTGGTAGCCACTAATGCCATTGCTGAATATCTTCCTGATGAGCAATCTGGAAAGCCTTCCGATCTTCCTGCACTGGTATGTAGTATATTTTTTTTTATCGTGAAGTCTTTGAGTAGATCTGGTATCCGTCTTATTATATGTGCATTACAATATACTTTCAGTTACAAGAATTGCAGCAACGGGAATCAGGAAATTTGGATGAGTCCTTTTTAAATCCTAACATATCTAAGAGGCAGCCATTGCATGTAATGATGGTAAGATTTCATGCTAACTCTACTTTAGAGTTTAGACATACTTAGTATTTGTAGCACAATCATGTTGCTAATGGCTTAATGTAGTATGAATTTTTTTATTTATATAGTTATGCCACTTACGTCAACTTGATAAAAGTTTATGAAAAAGAAGGATAAAAGCAGTCCTAAGAGCTCATCTCACACTGTAAGAACATTGTCATCAGTCTATACTTTTATTAATGATACCTGTTTATGTTATGTGTGAATTGTCCATGACTTATCAATGTATATTTGCGTGCTCTATTTTGGTTGATTTGGGCTAGCCTGATGATATGTTTTGTTTTTGTATACTATTAGAATGCAGTAATAGTTAATTAAATATAAAGGATAGAAGAAAACTCAAAGTTTCGCAAAATAAGAATAAAATAAAATGAACTAGTATTGTGTGAGGCTCAAGAATTGAATGATCAGCTGTGAAAGATAATGATAGTTGCGTCAGCTCTTGTTTTGTTCTATAGAAGTTAATAATAAAATATCTCATTAAAGAGCAATTTAGTGAGTGTTCTGTTATGATCAAGTAAAATGGTTTTCTTGACTTGCTGGGTAGTGGTAGTTTATAGCTTGTGTTGCTACGGGCTTGTTTTAAGCAATAATATAGAAAGCTTATATGATCTTCACTATGTGCAAGCTTTGAATTGTCCACCAAATGGAAATGGGGAGGAACAAAACCTTAGACCTTCCATTTATCGGCCTGACACAAATCAAGGCTTATTGTAGGAAATCAGTGATTGCATGTTTCAATCTTTCTGTCATTAGACATAATTGTATGCAAAACGCACTACATATGCTTCTGGGACTATGAGTTAATGTAGTTTTGATCATGTTTGCCAGATTGCACAATCAAATTACTATATCACATGTTTTGGTTTTAGTAGTTGATCTGAATAGGAGTTCAATTGCTATTTGTTGATTATATTCCAATTGTTTTATGTGCTCAACAGCTCGAAGACAATTCTGCCAAGATGCATCTCTCTCCTTCCCAAAGTGGTCCTGATTCTCATTGTGGAGCTCAGGCGAACAGTAATCACATAAGAAGCAAGTTTTACAAGGAAATTGGTATGTTCCTTTATTCTATTGGCCATGGTTTTATGATCTTGACGGTCTAAAATGTAAATAAACAAGATATCAGCAAGTTTGTAACTTTTGTTTTGTAGGGGTTGAACCTGAACTTCCAGGGATTCTATATGATCTCGTTAAGGAAGCAATTGATCTTATTGAGAATATAGAGAGGCACGGGAATGACAGATCTACTGAGGTTGACTTGAGTTTTATTGAATGTGGTATTGAGACGTGTGTTGACTACTACAGTGACGATCTTCCAAAAGGATGAAAATAGTAAGAGATCAAGTATTATTGCTTTGGGTACCGTATACAAGTCAGATGGAAAACAAATGCTTCTTAGCAAAAAACTCCCAAATGATTGCTACAAAGTGTCAATTGAAGAATCGTTAGTGGATGCAGCATGCATACCGGACGTAGGAAATAATGGTTTCAAAACAGTTAAGGATGCAATAGGTAGTTTTGTTGCTTGGTCAAAGAATCAAGTGGTTTTTGATGAAAAGGTAAATACATGTGTTTTATAAACCTATTCTTCATATTTAATTTAATGTTTGATACATTTGGCTTTTGTTTTGGACAGGTAATCACCAACTTCCATACCAAAGGTTGGTGAGAACAAAACTGCACCTAAATGCCAAAAAAAAAAAAAAAAACATAAATTTATCTCTCATGATACAGTGGAAAAGCAAGCGAGGCCCAACTTGAAAAGTCAAAAGTCTATAAATTTGTGATTTTTTAATTTATAGATCAATGTTATTTTAGCATTTTTTTTATGTACGACATTCAATTTTATATTTGGTTCAGTTATGTACATTCCAATTTTGTTTTGTTTGAATTTGTTGTGTGTATTTTCTTTTGTTTTGTTATATATTGCAACTATATATATAATTCATATTGTGACACAAATTATTTATTTCTTATATGTGACTAAAAGATTTATTCACATAATATGGTCACACTATTAAAACTTTTGGCCACTGATTGCTTAATTCTTTGTGTGACTAAATATTACAAAACGTTAAACAAACAAAAAATTCACGTGGCCATTTGATGAACAATGGTTACACAACATACACATTTACTTGACTTTAAGCCGCATATAGTCACACTTTTTAATACTTTTGGCCATTTTTTGCTTAATTGTATGTGACTAAATCCCCATAAAAAACATGCACTGTATGACTAAATATTATAAAATGCCACACAAACTTAAAATTCAAATGGCCATTGTATGAACAATTGTCACACAAAATACACATCTACTTTACTTTAAAAAACATATGGCCACATTTTTTATCACTTTTGGCCATTTTTTGCTTAATTGTACGTGACTAAATCCAAAAAAAAAAAAAAAAAATGCCTTGTGTGACTAAATTTTACAAAACGCCACACAAACATAAAATTCATGTGGCCATTGGATAAACAATAGTCACACAAAAAACACATTTACTTGTCTTTAAAAAGCATATGATCACACTTATTAAAACTTTTGGTCACTTATTGCTTAATTGTATGTGACTAGATCCCCATAAAAAATATGCCTTGTGTGACTAAATATTACAAAACACTACACAAACACAAAATTCATGTGGCCATTGAATGAACAATTGTCACACAAAATACACATTTACTTGACTTTAAAAAGCATATGACCACACTAACACTTTTGGTCACTTTTTGCTTAATTGTATGTGACTAATTTCCCCAAAAAAATATGCGTTGTGTGACTAAATATTACAAAACGCCACACAAACATATAATCATGTGGCCATTGGATGAACAATAGTCACATAATAAACACATTTACTTGTCTTTAAAAAGTATATGGTCACACTTATTAAAACTTTTTGCCACTTTATGATTAAATGTATGTGACTAAATCACAAAAAAAAACAATCGTTGTGTGACTTAATCATCGCAAAGGCCACATATATTATATATTCATGTGGCCAAAGGACGGACAATAGTCACACAAAATATAGGAGTTGATATATACAACAAACAAATTACTTCATACAACAGACTGTACAATTATTAAAGCTTGCAGTACAACACTGTGAAACATAAAATTGGTGCATGAATAAAATTTTTTTGTTGTATTTATCACCTCCCCAAAATATACACTTACTTGATTATACCAATCATATGGTCACACTCATTAACAGTATTGGCCACTTTTTGCTTAATTGTATGTGACTAATTCCCTAAAAATACATTCGTTGTGTGACTAAATAATCGCAAATTCCACATCTATTATATATTCATGTAGCCAAAGGACGAACAATAGCTACTCTCAAAAATCGCTCGTGTGACTATAAAGTGTTTACGGTCACTAAAACTGATTAAACCAAAATAAAGTTCCACCCAATTAGTCACTTATTTTATGGTTTTGGTTACTGATTTTAAATGGATACGACCACTAACTCGCAAATGTCACCGTATGTACCCTATGGTCGCTCGACCTTTCGTCACACCTACGTTAAAAAACCAAGTGTGACTGTATGTATATCGTCACACTTTTTTGGTGTAACGAAATCATAATTTTGTTCTAGTGATAATACATATATAATATAGCCAAAGATTGTAACGTGGCCTATCTATGTATATATATATATATATATATATATATATATATATATATCACATAATAGTCTAAGGTGTCTAACACATACATGTTTGAGTCTCGGTTCTCTCGAGGTCAGAGTCAACTAGTGTATTCCTGTTCAACATAATCGTTTCAGACCTTACATCATCTTTCCTTAATTGTACATAGTTGATCAGGCTATGTTAAATTAAAGTCGTATGCTGTAATTCCTGAACCAGTCATGCCTAATAAGGGAATACTGCCTAACGGTCATAGTCTAGGCCCACTACATGCAACCTAGTTCACTATAACCTTAGGCTCTGATACCAATCTGTCGCACCCCCAAATTATGATGCGGAAGCGGTTCGGGTCGGGGCGCGACTAATCAACAATCATAGCACATAAGATATAATGAACGACTCTATATGCGTCGTTTTACAACTTGTATTGATAAAATCGAAGTTTACATCAAAAATATAGTTACATTAGCTCGGTTGAAATTGAAAGATTTAAGTACATAATTAATATATACAAAATATGATAATGCAGCTAAATCTCTGATTGTTTGCATGCTGACTCGAGCTAATTGATCCTGATTGAGCAGTCCAACCTACTGCTGGTTACCTGTGATACATGCTAAAATGGGTCAGCGAAACGCTGGTGAGCTCACAGGTTTGTATGTCAACACATAATTGTATGAACCGCAAGATTTATAATTGAATTTAAAGTGCAATTAAGCAAAATAGAAGTTATACAGCCATGAGCACATAGTCTGAGCTTAACTTGAGTGTCAGGTCCAATTAAGGAAACCCAACTGAGGTGCCTCCTACGAGTGCCTAATCTACACTCGTCTTCCCAAATGCTAATACGCCCGTTTAACCAGTTAGTGCGTGCTAACCCGGACGAGGATTGTCAATCCTATATGATATCATATTCTAACATTCACGCTACAGATGTATTACCAAACTATGTTGTGGAGGACTTAAATTGATTAGTTGAAAACAACTCATGTAGTATTTGATTGATTTGTACTTGCGTTTAACATGTAAATAAAACGAGCAATGTAATCACACCCCTGATTGAAAAGCAGTAAAATAGGGGCCATGAGACTCACCTGAGCCTTGAGTGTTATCGAAATAACTTGAATTGATTAGCTGTGAATTGATGTCCGAAGACTTGTAACCTGAGGGCGTCCAATACGCGCGATGGTTATTAATTGAATAGGTATCTTAAAAGACTACCTTTGTAGTTGTTTGTTCAACTATAATGTCCAAATTATCCCCATTTGGTTGATTGACTTGTCCAAATTACTACGATTTGGTTGATTAACTTGAGTTTAGAAAGTGTGTACGGCCCGTTGGTGATTGTTTGTAATAATAATTTTCAACATTATTATTTTGATTTTTGAAGTGTTGTACTTATAAAATATTTACAAACTTTTAGTTGACGGGGGTCCGGGGGCAGCGCCCCTAGTTAGCGGGGTTCCAGGGGTGGCAACCCCTGGCGGGGTCCAAGGGGCTGGCCCCTGGTTGGGGTCGAGATGCCAAGTCAGCTCGAAAAATTTTTATTTCTACTAAATTGCTTTGGTGAAAAACGCATCTGGACTTGAATTTGGGTGAAATCAAGTGATAAAATTTAGGTCTCGACACTTAGTTAAAATGAGTTGTAAACATTCTGTTTTCAGCGTCACTTATAGCGACACTCAAGGGTTTAGGTGACACTTAGGAAGTGTCGAATGAAATGACGGATTCTGATTAATGGCGTCACTTGTGCAAGTGACGCATAGAGTGCGACACTTAAGGAAGTGTCGGTTGTAAGTGTCGGTACAAGTGTCATGAGTCACTAAGGTTAGTGACGGGTGAAATCAGTTCTCGATTGTAGGCGTCACTTGGACAAGTGACGTTATAAGTGTCGGTTCATAGTGACGGGTATTGAATTTGCGACACTTAGGCAAGTGTCGGGAAAAAGGGGTTTTATGCGGCACTTAGGCAAGTGACGCAAAATTAGGGCTTTTAGCGACACTCAATGCGTCACTTAAGTGACGCACGAAGTGACGCTATACTGCAGTCGTCGTTGCGACACTTAAAGCTGTTGACGGATTTTTGAGCCAAAAACGAGTTTTCGACCATGGTTTGGTCCGATTCTTTTTACCTAACCCTTATATGAACATTATAAGCTTATATAAACAACTTTTATGTAAAAATAAACGAAATCGAGGAGTTTTGGGTTTTTGTCGGAAACTTACGCGGTGGCGAATCAAAATTCCGAAAGGTGAAGTTGTAGATCGTAGCGTGGTGGTTCTTTTTCTCCAAAAAGCCTTGAGATTTGGCGGCGTTTGTTGGTGTAATTTGGCGTTTTAGTGTGATTGTGGTGAGGGTTTTCTTGGAAGAGAAAAGAGAGAGAAAAGGAAAGAGTGTTGGTGAAAAATGAAGAAGAAAATGAGGAGGGAGTGGGGTTTTGTTGAAAGCCTCACTTCCTCAGCTCCTGCAATCGTGCTCCGTGCAGTGTTCGTTTTTCCAATTATTTAAACGTTAAATTAATATTAATTACTTTTAAATATGCGCTTTAAAATATGAATAATTCCCGATAGTTTGGTTGAAGTATTTTGTAAAATACTTTATACTTGAGTTATAAAATATAACTTATTCTTGTTTTGTTTTGTTCGTGCGCTTAATATTTTAACCGCATAGGTTTTGTTTGTACGATACGGAATGAGTACGAAATATTATAAAAATAATATTTTTGGATATAGTTGTGTCATTAAATAATGTTTTATTATTTAATAAAATTGTTCACCAACATCCGTATTAATTTGAACCGAATTACATTCGATTTGAAACTTGTACGATTTAATCAAATCGCATACTTGTATATATTCAACAATATATATATTGATACATTAATTAGCCTAACACAGAACTAATTACATGTATTACACTTGATTAGGCCCTAATTAATAGTCCTAATTTGACGGGGGTCACATTCTCCCCCTGTTAGAAGAATTTCGTACCGAAATTTAGTTCAAGTCGTGTTTGAAGTAACGTCAGCGAATAACTGAGGATACTTGAGTCGCATCTGATCCTCCCGTTCCCAGGTGAATTCCGGACCACGCCGCGAATTCCACTTAACTTTGACGATGGGAGTACGACTTTGTTTGAGTTGTTTGATCTCACGGTCCATGATTTCGGCGGGTTCTTCAACGAAGTGAAGCTTGTCGTCAACCTGAATTTCATCGAGTGGAATGATAAGTGTATCATCAGACAAACACTTCTTTAAGTTTGAAATGTGAAAAGTGGGATGCACGTTGCTGAGTTCGGATGGCAGCTGCAATCGATATGCCACTGGACCTATCCTTTCGAGGATCTCAAAAGGTCCAATGTATCTTGGGTTTAGTTTACCGCGTTTTCCGAATCGAATGACACCTTTCCAAGGTGAAACTTTGAGTAGTACTCGATCCCCAACTTGGAACTCGAGTGGTTTGCGTCTCACGTCAGCGTAACTTTTCTGACGATCACGTGCGGCCTTATTTTGTTTTAAATCTCGAAGATTTTCTCGGTTGTTTCGTGAATGATTTCCGGACCAGTAAGTTGGCTATCTCCCACTTCGGTCCAACGGATAGGTGACCGGCACTTACGACCGTACAGTGCCTCGAATGGTGCAGCTCCAATACTGGTATGGTAGCTGTTGTTGTACGAACATTCGCACAATGGTAGGTGTTGTTCCCAGTTTACACCGAAGTCAACTACGCAGGCTCGTAGCATATCCTCAAGTGTTTGAATTGTTCGTTCACTTTGGCCGTCGGTTTGAGGATGGTATGCGGTACTCATATCAAGACGGGTACCCAGTGATTTTTGAAGTGATTGCCAAAAGCGAGATGTGAAGCGACTATCCCTATCGGAGATAATCGAGATTGGAACACCGTGTCGGGAAACGACTTCCTTGATGTAGATTCGTGTGAGGCGTTCCATTTTATCGGTTTCCTTGATTGCCAGGAAATGAGCAGATTTTGTAAGACGATCGACGACCACCCAAATGGTATCGCAACCGCTTGATGACTTTGGCAGTTTGGTTTTGAAGTCCATGGCGATTTGTTCCCATTTCCATTCAGGAATGTTGGGTTGTTGAAGTAAACCAGAAGGTTTTTGGTATTCGGCTTTGACCTTCGAGCAAGTAAGACACTTGCTGACGTAAGTGGCGATTTCGGCTTTCATGTTCGGCCACCAATAAAACTCCTTGATACCGTGATACATTTTGCCGGATCACGGATGAATAGAATATCTAGACTTGTGAGCTTCATCCATCACCAAGTCTCGCAGGTTCCCAAAACTAGGCAACCAGATTCGGTTTGAGAAACACCTAACTCCGTTAGGTTTGATTTCAAATTGTCTGTCCATGCCTCGCAAGGCTTCATTTTTGACATTAATAGGTTTAAGGGCTTCGAGTTGAGCAGCGAGAATCTGGAGGTTTAGATCATTGTGAATAGTCATACTGAGGGCTCGGACTCGAAGTGGTTTCGATCGTTCCTTTCGACTGAGGGCATCGGCAACAACATTTGCCTTCCCTGGATGGTATTTGATTTTGCAATCGTAATCGGTAAGCAACTCGACCCATCGACGTTGCCTCATATTGAGATCCTTTTGATCGAATATGTGTTGGAGACTTTTGTGGTCGGTAAAAATTGTGCACTTAGTGCCATAGAGGTAATGTCTCCAGATGTTGAGAGCGAACATGACAGCTCCAAGCTCAAGGTCGTGAGTAGTCTAGTTCTTTTCGTGGATTTTGAGTTGTCGTGAGGCGTAAGCAATGACCTTGTCTCGTTGCATCAGCACGCAACCGAGACCTTGATGGGAAGCATCATAGTATACCACGAAGTCATTGGTGCCTTTGGGTAGGGATAAGATTGGAGCACTGCAAAGCTTTTGTTTCAGAAGTTGAAATGCTGACTCTTGTTTTTCAGTCCAGTCGAACTTTTTGTCTATCTGAGTCAGTGTCGTGAGTGGCAAGGCTATTTTTGAGAAGTTCTCGATGAATCGTCGATAGTAGCTGGCCAGTCCTAAAAACTGCCGTACTTCTGTTGGAGTTGTCGGCGATTGCCAATTTTTGATAGCCTCAATTTTTGAAGGATCTACATGAATTCCTTGACTATCGATAACGTGCCCAAGGAATTGAACAGTTTGTATCCAGAACTCACACTTGGAGAATTTGGCGTAAAGCTCCTCGTGTCTAAGTAGTTCTAGAATGGTTTTGAGATGTTGCGCGTGTTCTTGTTCGTTTCGTGAATATATGAGGATGTCATCGATAAAGACAATAACAAACTTGTCGAGATAGGGTTTGTGTAACATCCTCTCCAGTGGCCTGGTAATTCTTTATTTAATTGATTATTTAATTGTTTTAGGAATTACCTGATATTATTTGTTTTACTGTGAAACTTAAGTAAATAGGTCCCAGGACTTATTGTGGATAGTAAATTATTGGTTGTTTTAATTTACTATAGTTAACGGTAAAATAAAATAATTTTCTCGCAATTGGTATTTAGGTTCCAGACAATAGATTTAGGACGGGTATAAAATTATACCACTTATTATGTGAGTCGGTTTGTGAACCGACTTTAAAACCTATATGTTTGTATGGTTTCTTTCATTTTCTTCATAAAAAGAAAACTTGCAAACTTCATGAAAACATAACCAAATTAGAATCCAGCTAGTGTTCCTGTGATTTCGATTTTTGAACAGTAACATCACCATCTTCACCTTATCACCTTCATATTCATCATCAAAAAAGTGAGTTTGATTTTGAGTTTCATAGATTGGGTTTTGATAGATATTGAGTTATCATTGAAATAGAAGCTTGATTTTGATGTTAAGAGATGCTAGAAACCCAATAGAACCCCTTTCTATGTTAAAATCACACCTGGAAATGAGTTTCTTGTGAAAATTCGAGTTTTTTTTAGTACAGCAGCGAAACCCTCGAAACCCAGTTCGTCCAACGAGGCGAGCTGACTTCCCGCGAAGCGAGTTGAAATCTCGCGAATCGACTTTTGTCGCGAATCGAGATGACTCTGCGAGTCGAGATGGCTCTGCGAACCGATTGTTTCGTTGCGAGTCGAGTTTCTGCGAACCGAGTTGACCTGCGAGTTGAGATCACTGCAAACCGAGAATTTGGTTTCGCAAATTCCAAAAGTGCATGAGTGTTTAATAGCACTTTAGAGACCTCTTTTTTGTAACAAAATTTCATTAATTTGGATTAGGCTGAAATTTGTATGTCCACTCGGAAACGGCCCAATGATTAAAGCTATATACTATAGCCTAGGCAGTTTTTGACCATTCGGGGTCATCTAGGGGTCGAAAATGGCATTTTTTAGTTTTAAAACGTCATTTCGGGAATTTCGGATTTTATTTCTTATTGAACGTTTGTTTGTCTAGACTTCAGGGATTACCTGATTTAATAAATATGCTAGAATGATGATTATGGAACAAGTTACTAACTTGTGTGTTTTGTGGTATTTCAGATACTCCAAAGACTCAGTGATATAAGACTGCTGAGTGTGGAATCTACAGAGGTATCGGTGAGTGGATTTGAAACTCACCTTTTGATTTAGTTGTAACTGTTTGGTTGCAACAAGTAAACGTAGATGTGTTTATTAGACTGTTTAGTCTGTGTTATTGATTATTAATCTACATGATATGTGGACCTCTGTGTATCAGATTATTGAGGTCAACGTGTAGTTGGACTTTTTGGTTATTATGTGATTTACACAGGTTTTGATTCATTTGTTGTGTTTGAAACCTGTGTATAAGTTTAATAACCAATAGTTATCGGTCTCGTCCGTTATAGCCATACGGATATGTACGATAAGTGTTCTTGGGGAATCCCCGGGTATTATGATATCCCAAGAGCCACCGATCCTCATTGAAATATTGTGTGTTTACGGTTATTTGATGTAAACTCATAGTTATGCTAAGTTGAATTGTGTGTGATAAGTTCATTCACTTAGCTTCATGCTAATCCCTCATTTACTTCCTGCAGGTTATGAATAGATATGTGGGTGGACAGGAAGTTGATGCCTTTGGCAGGGGACGTTTGACTGCTCTGTGAACTCTGATATAGTTTTGTTATAAACTAAGTTTGGAATTACATAATACCCCGTTTGTATAATATGTGTACAGTGTTTTAATAACTTCAAAACTATGTGGTGTATCATATTTTTTAAAAAAAGTTTATGTACATTACCATTATGTATAATAGTAAAGTATGTTTTTAATATACGCTTCCGAGTAAAATCATATAATATTGATGTATAGAATGAGGGGTGTTATAAGTTGGCACACCCGATTCATAAGATCCATGAATACAGCCGGTGCGTTGGTTAGACCGAATGGCATCACTTGGAATTCGTAATGCCCATAATGGGTTCTGAAAGCAGTTTTCGGGATATCGGTGTCGCGAACACGTAGTTGATGATAACCTGACCAAAGATCGATCTTTGAATAAAAACTTGACCCTTGAAGTTGGTCAAACAGGTCATCGATGCGCGGAAGTGGATATCGGTTCTTGACGGTTAACTTGATCAACTCTCGATAGTCGATACACATTCAGAATGAACCGTCCTTCTTTTTGACAAACAAGACCGGAGCTCTCCAAGGTGAAGAACTAGGTCTGATGAATCCTCTTTCCAGGAGTTCCTGTAATTGGTTGGACAACTCCTGAAGTTCGGATGGGGCTAATCGGTATGGTGCTCGGGCCACAGGTGCAGCACCTGGCACGAGATCGATTGAGAACTCAACATGTCTCAATGGGGGTAGACCAGGCAGTTCTTCGGGAAAGACTTCTGGAAAATCTCGTACGATTGGCACATTCTCAAGTCGCTTCTCCTCCGACTTTTTCTCCATGATGTGTGCGAGGATTGCTGGGTAACCCTTTCTCAGAAATTTCTGGGTTTTCAAGCAAAAGATGATATTCAGTCTCGTCCCACCGGTCTCCCCCTGTCTGATCAAAGTTCTACCGGCGGCGAGAGGAATGCGGATAATTTTGTCATAGCAGACGATTTCAGCACGATGTTTGGACAACCAGTCCATACCAATGATAACGTCAAAACTTCCAATTTTGACAGGCATAAGATCGATTGAGAAGGTTTCGTCGGCTAAGTTTAAAGTGCAATTAGGTATCACACTATTGGTTTCTATAAGTTTGCCGTCCGCTAATTCTACAGTGTACTTAACATCTAGGGCAACAGGCGTGATGTCAAGCAATGGGTAAAAATCATCTGAAATAAAGCTCCTATCGGCACCAGTATCAAATAGAACAGAAGCAGATAAGTTGTTGAGGAGGAACATACCCGAGACCACATTCGGGTCTTGATGGGCTTCCCCAGAGTTGAGTACGAAGGCTCTACCTCTGGCGTTGTTGTTGTTGTTGTTGTTATTGCCCTTGTTCTTTTGTTTAGGACATTCATTCCTGAAATGTCCCGCCTCTCCACATCCATAGCAGGATTTAGGTTGTTGGGTATTGTTGTTGGAGGAGTTGTTGTTGGTTTTGGGTGCTCGGCAATCCTTGGTCGGATGCCCGTACCTCATGCAGTTGTTGCAGGGAGTACTGCATGGACCGTCATGGTGGTAGTTACACTTGGAACAGTATGGTCTGTCCCCAGTGTAACTGCGTTTTGTTTCAGAATTGGTGTTGTAAACTTGGATGGTGTTGGTTTTCTTGTTTGGTTGGTTTTGGTGTTCAGAGGATTTTCGCTTATTGTTGGAGGAGGTATTGGGTGTCTCACGGCTGACAACCATAGCCATAAGTTCATGTGCTAGCCGGATAGCAGTTTCAGTAGTGGTTGGCCTAGCTGAAGCGACGTTCCCCTAAATATTCTCCGGGAGACCACGAATGTATCGCTTGATGCTCTTCTCCTCCGGATCAACCAGACCCGGGCATAACAACGCAAATTGCTGGAATTTTGTGGTATACCCAGCAATATCGGTCCCCTGCACGGTCAGGTGCTAGAATTCTTCCTCCAGACGGTGCAGTTCTTCTTCGGGACAGTATTTCTCCCGTAGCTTTTTCTTCAACTCAGCCCAAGGAAGTTGGTTTGCTATTTTGATGCCCACTGAGTTGGCGTGGGTTTACACCACGTAAGTGCACCTTCCTGAAAGGTGTAAGCAGAGAATTTGACCTTGTTTTCCTCAGCACAGTTGCAGAGGTTGAAGACGGATTCCATACGTTCTATCCACCGGATCAGCCCAATAGCACCTTCCGTGCCTTTGAAGTATAGCGGTTTACAGCTGAGAAAGTCCTTGTAAGAACAAGGTTTGGTAACCGGGGTGGTATTGACGGTTTGATCGCTAGATTGTTGGGAGTTCCGAGCAGCCAAAGCATCGGCTACGGCTCGGGAAACAATAGCATTGATTTCGGCATCACTGTAACTTTTCTTCTTGGGCGGCATGATTCTTCAAGAAAGAAACAAAAGGTACATGAGAAATTGTACCAGAATGAAAATTACAATAGATGCATATATGTAAAAACGGTAATATACGACATCACAATGTAAAATTAATAATGTAGAATAATCGAGGAGAATTGTCAATTGATATTACGAGTTCAAAAGATGATGGACATTTCCAATTTACGAGTTCCAAAAGTTACAGGGATAGATGTTTTACAAAAGCACCGGGAATTGTTACATCCGGTCGAATTACATAGGTCCTACGAAAGCATAATGGAGTACAGATTTCAGCCTAAGCTAATTCTGACGTAGATTGAGTTGTGGCAGCAGTGCAGTGAGATGGTTCACAGACTCTGCAAGTATGTTGGCAGTTTGGAGGGCGTCCTCGGTTTCCCTTAGACGTGTCTCGCACTGATGTAGCCGTGATTGTAGGTCAGAGATTTCATTTCGGTTGCCAATCACTTGGTTGTGGACTACCTCCATGGTTTCGACTGTTTCTTCCACTTGATTTTGAATAGTGTTCATGGTGTTGACAGTGTGCTCGTGATCTTCAGAGACTTGCTCGATTCGTTCCATAGCTGTAAGTCTCCAGTTTTCGCGAGTTTCTTGGAGTTCGATATCCATAGCGTTAAGTCGTTGCTCGTGATGGTGTAGCCTAGCGGCTAAAACTGGTGGAGTGAGGTGAGCGGAATATGGGCTAGCTCGAGGCAACCTGGTGTCCCTCCTAGCTACCTGATGTGACTCAAATAGTCATGTTTTTAAGGGCAATATTCCGTACTTTTTGGACATATCTTTAGTAAAAACATTCCAAAATAATCATTATTTACTAAAATTCACTAAAGTGGTCTAAATATAGGCATTGCTGCAAAAATCACCTAAAACGTCCAAATAACAAGCAAATCAGGGCGAATAAACGTGCACAAAATCCTCCGGCCTCATTTACCTTATATAGATCACATTCTAACTTCATCATATGATAAAACAGGTAAAATCGAGACGGGAAAATCAAGAATCATGCAAATCGGATAAAGAACGGAGAAGACTGAGCAGTATCAGACCCTATAAAGTCATTTCGGCTATGCTTGAGCTATACACATCCAATTTCAGTGAAGTTGGCATCATTAGAAGCGTAACGGAATTACGAAGACACAGGCAAAAGAATCAGGTCAAACGGACGCATAACGAAGGAGATACAGCGTTTTAAGCAACGAACGAAATCAGACGGACACCGTATACGGCCTAGGGAACCGTATACGGCCCTATACAGACCGTATACGACCTTGTATACACCGTATACGGCCTTACCAAGGCCGTATATGGCTCCCTTGCCCCCGTATGCTGCTTTGTTTGCTTGTACGTGCTGTTTCGCGAGTTGTACGGCTAATTTTTGAGCTTTGCCTATAAATAGGGCATCACCCCTCCTCATTTTACACACCTTAACACATTCACACACTCTCACATTTCTCTCATTTTCATTTCTCTCTTTTTCTCTAACTTTCTCTCTCTAGCACTACTCTTAGGAGTTAGAGGAGAAAGGTTAGGGTTGAGCTTACGGTTCGAGTCTAGAGGAAAGTTTAGCTTGGTAATCTTGTTGTAACGAGTTTTTCAAGTTCAGACTATTTGTAATCCTCAGTATTACGCTGTTGTATTCCCGGTGATATCTAAACTTTACTTACTGTTATAATGCTCGTGCTTTATGTTATTTCAGTTTGTATTCTGCATATTGCCATGTTTATAGAGTAGTTTAATATTGTGATTGTTGAAATGTAGATATTAGGAGTAGGGATGATGTTAAATTAATGTTTCATTTATACGATTGGAAATTGTTATGCTGTGTATCTGGTTAAACTTATCCTGAATATAGATCTAGTCTCTCATCACCCTTTCCAGACTTTCACGTGACTGTTGCCCTAGGATAGGAACTGATCAACCCTAATACTATGAATATACAGTTATCTCCAGTTACAGTATGAAACTATGAACTTTCCTTTGAAAGGCACGGTACTTCGTATAGCGTTGGAAACCCCTTGTGTGGAGTACAAATACGTGGAAGCTAAGGAAATGCCATGAATTGTTTCATCATGAATTACCTAGAAGTGATCCTTCTAGAACTGTGGTCTAGGAATCAAAGCTGTAGAAATGCTTGTTGCACTGTACACCGTTAGTACACCTAAGATCTGGAACACTGTGGAAATGCTTAAATGCCCAGTACACCGTCAGTACATCTTGGGTTTGGAACACTGTGGAAATGCCTAATTGCCCTGTACACCGTGATTATTCCTAGGGATGAACGTCTGACTGTAAAGGAGGGTCTATATTTACGATGGTTAAGAATGTGCTTCAATAGAAACAATACAGGGTAGTGTCAATCATATACCTAGACATGCAAAACCCTAATCACACCAATAGTTTAACATACACAGGATACAATCAGTATTTGCTATAATAAAAGTAAATAGACGATTAGGTGTTAAGAAAGGTCAGTAAATACAATTGCGGTCTGTTGCCTTATGCCTGTGTAATACCCGCCAAATTAGGACTAGTAATTAGTGCCTAATCATATGTTAATACATGTAATTAGTTCTGTATTAGGCTAATTTATGTATCGAAATATATATTGTTGAATATATACGAAAATGCGATTTGATTAAATCGTACGCAATTTAAATTGAATGTATTTCGGTTCCATAAATACGGACGTTGGTGACACAATTTATATTTAAGTATAAAACATTATTTGAAAAAAAAAAACATTACTGGGTTCAAACTAATGTTTAAATTACATTCCCAGAGTTGTCCCGTTTTGTACAATTAAAACTTCGTAATTAAAAACAAAATACGCAAATTATTTAAATCACATTTTAAATCTTTAAATTGTTAGATAATTAGTAAAACATTTAAATAGAATATCGCGTAATAAATTTGTATTTTAAAACTTATAATTAAAATGTAAAATAATTATTTAACGTGTAAACGACGGAGAAAACAAACACCAAACGGATCACGGAGACGGGGGCTGAAAAGTGAGGCTTCCACCTACAACCCCCACCTCCCTCCTTATTCTTTCTCATTTTCTTTTTCCTCTCTCTCTCCTCTCTTCCTTTTCTCTCAAACAATCACCACCACCATCTTTCAAAATCACAAAATTTCACCATCAAACGCACTCGGATTTCACTACTCCTTTGGAAGAAAACGCTCACCGCATCCCGATCTATCATCCTATCTTTTCGGATTTTTGATCCGACACTTCGTAAGTTTCCGACAAAACCCGACATCTCTCGATTTTTAGTGTTTTTACGTTCTAGTTGTTTGTTTATACTTATAATGTCCATAAAAGGGTTGGGTAAAAATATTGGACCGAACGGTGGCCGGGAAACTCGTTTTCGACACAAAATCCGGCCAACAGCCCGTAACGTCGCATCTGGCCTGGAGCCTTTGCGACGTCGCTTATAACGTCGCACCGAAATCAATAACGTCGCCTTAGCGACGTCGCACATAACGTCGCATTGAATTGCGAAGTCGCACATAGCGACGTCGCCTACTACGTCGCTAGAATCAACAACGTCGCGTATAGCGACATCATCCTTAACGTCGCATTAAATTGCGAAACGTCGCCTTTAGCGACGTCATGCTCAACGTCGCAATCCTACCTGCGACGTCACACCTAACGTCGCACAAACCAGGACTTGAAAACTTAGATTTTTACTAAGTGTCGAGACCTAAAATTTTAACATCTGATTTTACCCAAATTCGGATCCAGATGCGTTTTTCGTCAAAGCAATATAGTAGAAATAAAAATTTTCCAAGCTGACCTGGCAGCTCGACCCCAGCCAGGGGCTCTGCCCCTTGGACCCCGCTACCAGGGGCGCTGCCCCCGGACCCCCGTACTTAGATTTCGTAGACACATTTCACACCAAACATCAAACTTGTAAAACACTTTGAAACTAACAAAATAACATCAAGATCATTATTACCAATAATCACCAACGGGCCGTACGCGTTTTCAAACACTTAAACTATCCACCGAATTGGGAACATTTGGACATTATGGTTGGACGAACAACTACAAGGTAGTCTTATTAGATACCTTCGCATATTATAACCATCGCGTGTCGTGGACACCCTCAGGTTACAAGTCTTTGGACTTCGATTCTCGGCTAATCATTCTCAGTTTATTTTCATAAACTCAACGACTCAGGTGAGTCTCATGGCCCCTCTTTTCACTATTTATTCAGGGGTGTGATATATTGCTCATTTTTAACATGTGAACGCAAGTACAAACATTTCCATATACTACATGAGTTTTTCACAACTAATCATTTAAAGTCCTCCGTCAGCATAGTTGTTAATACGTTGTAGCGTGAATATTAGTATATGGTACCATATAGGATTGACCCTCCTCGTTCGGGTTAGCAAGCACTAACCGGGTAAACGGACGTACTGATATTTGGGAAGACGAATGTTGATTAGGCATTCGTGGAGGCACCTCGCCCGGAATTCTCTATAGGGGACCCAGCCCTCGAGTTAAGCTCAACTATGTGCTCATGGCTGTATACATGATTATCATCATTTTATTTGCTGGATGCAAATCATTATTAAATCTTGCGGTTCATACTATATTACTTAATTTCAAACCTGTGAGCTCACCAGCTTTAGCTGACCCATTTAGCATGTATCGCAGGTACCAAGCAGTAGGTTGCTTCGGCTTCAGGACTTTTAGCTCGAGTCAGCATACAGACGTTTGAGATTTTCTTGCATTAGTATATTTTGTACAAGTACTTATGTACTGAAATCTCCTTTTATTTAAACTCGAGCTATGTAAAGATATAAATGTTGTAAACATTTCAATATTAATATATTTTGTTAAAACGACGCATATAGAGTCGTTTACTATATATCTTTGTGCTTTGTTATTGATTAATAACACCCAAATCGTGCTTCCGCAAATCATCAAATTTGGGGGTGTTACAGTTGGTATCAGAGCCTAAGGTTATAGTGAACTAGGTTGCATTTAGTGGGCCTAGACTATGACCATTAGGCAGTATTTTCTTATTAGGCATGACTGGTTCAGGAATTACAGCAAAAGACTTTAATTTAACATAGCCTGATCAACTATGTACAATTAAGGAAAGATGATATAAGGTTTGAAACGGTTATGTTGAACAGAAGTACACTAGTTGACTCTGACCTCGAGAGAACCGAGACTTAAACTTGTCTGTGCTAGACACTCAATAGGCTATATTATATAAGTATCATATGATTATAGGCCTCACTCCTGCTAACGCTCTGTCTCAGAAATGGCAAACACACTGCCCAATTCATCGCGCTCTCAATCCGGGTCGCAGAACCCAAGGGTAGCAAGGAGGAACGCCAGGTTGCCTCGAGCTGGCCCGTACCCCACTCATTTCACCTTGCCGACATTAGCCGCTAGGGTGAACCAACACGAGCAGCGACTTCGCACCATGGATGACGTGTTGCAGGAAACGAACGAAAACTGGAGACTTACATCCCTTGAACGCATCGCACAAGTCTCTGAGGATCACGAAACCACCGTTAATAATGTAGATGTTCTTTTCAACAAAGTGGTGGAGATAAGCGTAGAAACCGCCCTTTTGAAGCACATACTTGGAGAGTGTGAGCAACGCTCACGGGTATCAGAGGAATACGTTGGCAGTTTGGTACAACGACTGGCCTTGGCTGAAGACAATGCCCGACAGGCCAGCAGACTTGCCAATACTGTGGATCGTCTCATTGAAATGATGGAGCAGATTAATCTACGTTCAGACTAGTGTAGTCTTTATCTTGTAATCAATCTTGTAATTTACTAACTATCTAAGCGCTACTCTATAATTCGGTCGGATGTAACAATTCCCGACATCCCTTTTGTAATATATCCGTAGGATGTAACCTTTGAACTCGTATTATCTGTCAAATATTCCTGGTTGATTCTACTTATACTGATTACCATTTTCCTTTTTCATATTGATGTTATGTATTACCGCCTTTATACATGTACATCTGAGACAAATACAATTTTCTTACAAAATCTCATGTATCTTCATTTCTTTTATTGAAGAATCATGCCCCCAAAGACAAGACCATACACTGATGCTCAACTTACATCACTCATAACCCAGGCTGTGACTGAAGCCTTGGCTCGGAATACTCCATAGAATTCCGCAAGAAACAGCGATGCCACTGAAACCACTGCTGCTAAACCTTGTTCTTACAAGGACTTTCAGAGATGTAAACCCTCAAGCTTCAAGGGTTCTGAAGGAGCCATCAGACTGATCAGATGGTTCGAAAAGATGGAAACTATTTTCCGTGTCAGCAAATGCGCGGAGAACGACAAAGTAAATTTCACCACCTGCTCCCTCGAAGATGATGCCCACTCTTGGTGGAACTCATATACCCAATCAGTGGGTGCTGACACTGCCTACCAACTCTCTTGGGAGGACTTGAAAGCAAAACTCACTGCCAAATACTGCTCAATCGACAAACTCCAAAAGCTGGACGAGGAGTTCTGGAACCTAAAGGTTCAGGGTGGTGATATCGATGGTTATACCACCAGATTCCAACAACTCGCTGCCCTCCGCCCAGCCATGGTAAGCACAGAACCTGATAAAATCAGGAAGTACATCCTTGGCCATCCTGAGCCTGTTCGGGGGCACGTCGCCTCTTCAAACCAAACCACCATTGACGGTGCAATCCTACTGGCCCAAGACCTGATGTCCATGAGCCAAGATTCTGAACCACCCACTTCATCCTCCCACAACAACAAGAGAAAGTGGTCCGACTACCACAACAACCACCCAAACCAACAAAACAAGAAATCCGACACCATCAAAGCTTACAACACAACCACAGACATCAAACGGGGCTACACTGGGAGCAAACCCTATTGTTCCAAGTGCAGCCGTCACCATGAAGGTTCCTGTGGTCCCTTTTGCAACAATTGCAGGAGGAACGGCCACCTCACCAAAGATTGCCACTCTCCTACCAACAACAACCCTAACCACACCAGGTCACCCAAAGTCTGCTTTGAGTGTGGGAACCCCGGGCACTTCAGGGACACGTGCCCAAAGCTGAAGAATAACAACAACAATAACCGCAACAACAACAACAACAACACCCGAAGCAGAGCCTTCGTCATCAAATCCGGGGACGCCCGCCAAGACCCCAATGTGGTCTCGGGTATGTTCCTCCTCAACAACTTAACTGCTTCTGTTCTATTTGATACTGGTGCTGATAGAGGCTTTATCTCCGATGACTTTTGCCCATTACTTGACATCACTCCTGTTGCCTTAGATGTTAAGTATACTGTAGAGTTAGCAAATGGGAAACTTATAGAAACCAATAGTGTGATACCTAATTGCACTTTAAACCTAGCTGACGAAACCTTTTCAATCGATCTTGTACCCGTTGAAATTGGAAGTTTCGACGTCATCATTGGAATAGACTGGTTGTCCAAACACTGAGCTGAAATCGTTTGTTACGATAAGATCGTCCGCATTCCACTCGCTATATAGGGGGAGACCGGCAGGACGAGACTCAGTATCATCTCTTGCTTGAAAACCCGAAAATTTCTGAGAAAGGGTTACTCTGCAATACTCGCACACATCACAGAGAAGAAGTCGGAGGAGAAGCGACTTGAGGATGTGCCAATTGTTAGAGACTTTCCCGAAGTCTTTCCGGAAGAACTACCTGGTTTACCTCCATCTAGACAGGTTGAGTTCTCAATCGATCTCGTGCCGGGTGCCGCACCGGTGGCCCGTGCACCATACCGTTTAGCCCCATCCGAACTTCAGGAGTTGTCCGTCCAGTTACAGGAACTTCTGGATAGAGGATTCATTAGACCGAGTTTTTCACCTTGGGGAGCTCCGGTCTTATTTGTTAAAAAGAAGGACGGTTCATTCCGAATGTGCATCGACTATCGAGAGTTGAACAAATTGACCGTCAAAAACCGATACCCACTTCCTCGCATTGATGATCTATTCGACCAACTTCAGGGTTCAAGTTTCTACTCAAAAATCGACCTGCGATCAGGCTATCATCAGTTACGAGTTCGCGACACCGATATTCCAAAAACTGCTTTCAGAACTCGTTACGGGCACTATGAATTCCAAGTGATGCCCTTCGGTCTAACCAACGCACCGGCTGTATTCATGGACCTCATGAACCGGGTGTGCAAACCTTACCTCGACAAGTTTGTCATTGTTTTTATCGATGACATCCTCATCTATTCGCGCAACGAGCAAGAACACGCGCAACATCTCAAAACAATTCTAGAACTACTTAGACACGAAGAGCTTTACGCCAAATTCTCTAAGTGTGAGTTCTGGATACAAACCGTTCAATTCCTTGGGCACGTGATCGACAGTCAGGGAATTCACGTTGACCCATCAAAAATCGAGGCTATCAAAGACTGGCAAGCACCCACCACTGCCACTGAAGTACGTCAATTTTTGGGTCTTGCTGGGTACTATCGGCGATTTATCGAAAATTTCTCCAAAATAGCTCAACCACTCACGGTACTGACTCAGAAGGACAAAAGGTTCGATTGGACCGAAAACAAGAGTCAGCGTTTCAACTTCTGAAACAAAAGCTTTGCAGTGCTCCAATTCTATCACTACCCGAAGGCACCGATGACTTCGTGGTATACTGCGATGCTTCTCATCAAGGTCTCGGTTGTGTGCTGATGCAACGAGACAAGGTCATTGCCTATGCGTCACGACAGCTGAAAATTCACGAAAAGGACTACACCACTCATGATCTCGAACTTGGAGCTGTCGTTTTTGCTCTCAAAATCTGGAGACATTATCTTTACGTCACTAAGTGCACAATCTTTACCGATCATAAAAGTCTCCAACATATATTCGATCAGAAGGATCTCAATATGAGGCAACGTCAATGGGTCGAGTTGCTTACAGATTACGATTGCGAGATCAAGTACCATCCAGGGAAGGCTAATGTTGTTGCCGATGCCCTCAGTCGAAAGGAACGACCAAAACCACTTCGAGTCGGAGCCCTCAGTATGACCATTCACAACGATCTTACCGTTCAGATTCATACCGCTCAGATCGAAGCCCTGAAACCTGAAAATATCAAAAACGAAGCCTTACGGAGTATTGGCAAACAATTCGAAATCAGACCTAACGGGATTAGGTATTTCTTAAACCGAATATGGTTGCCTAATTTCGGGAGCCTACGAGACTTGGTGATGGATGAGGCTCACAAGTCCAAATATTCTATCAATCCAGGATCCGATAAAATGTACCACGGAATCAAGGAATTTTATTGGTGGCCAAACATGAAAGCCGAAATCGCCACTTATGTCAGCAAGTGCCTTACTTGCTCGAAAGTCAAAACCGAACATCAGAAACCTCCTGGTTTACTCCAACAACCTGAAATCCCTGAATGGAAATGGGAACAAATTGCCATGGATTTCATAACCAAACTACCCAAGTCGTCGAGCGGTTGCGATACCATTTGGGTGATCGTCGATCGTCTCACCAAATATGCCCATTTCCTGGCAATCAAGGAAAATGATAAAATGGAACGCCTCGCACAAATCTACATCAAGGAAATCGTTTCTCAACATGGTGTTCCAATCTCGATCATCTCTGACAGAGATGCCCGCTTCACCTCTCACTTTTGGCAGTCACTTCAAAAAGCATTAGGTACTCGTCTTGATATGAGCACCGCGTACCATCCTCAAACCGATGGCCAAAGTGAACGAACCATCCAAACGCTGGAAGACATGCTACGAGCCTGCGTAGTTGATTTCGGTACAAACTGGGAAAGACACCTACCATTATGCGAATTTTCCTACAATAACAGCTATCACGCCAGCATTAAGGCTGCACCTTTTGAGGCACTGTACGGTCGTAAGTGCCGATCCCCGATTTGTTGGACCGAAGTGGGAGATAGTCAACTCACTGGTCCTGAACTCATACACGCCACCACTGAGAAAATTGTGGAAATCCAAAACCGACTCAAAGCCGCACGCGATCGTCAGAAAAGTTATGCTGACGTGAGACGCAAACCACTCGAGTTCCAAGTTGGGGATCGAGTACTCTTAAAAGTATCGCCTTGGAAAGGCGTCATCCGTTTTGGCAAACGCGGGAAGTTAAATCCCCGGTACATTGGGCCATTCGAGATCCTCGAGAGGATTGGTCCAGTGGCATATCGATTGCAGCTGCCATCCGAACTCAGCAGCGTGCACCCCACTTTTCACATTTCTAACTTGAAGAAATGTCTGTCTGATGAGACACTGATTATCCCACTCGATGAAATTCGAGTTGACGACAAACTTCATTTCGTTGAGGAATCCGCTGAAATCATGGACCGTGAGGTCAAACAACTAAAACAAAGTCGTATTCCCATCATCAAAGTCAGATGGAATTCGCGGCGTGGTCCGGAATTCACTTGGGAACGGGAGGACCAAATGCGACTCAAGTATCCTCAACTCTTCACTGATTCTACATCAAACGCGACTTCGAACTAAATTTCGGGACGAAATTCTTCTAACAGGGGGAGAATGTAACACCCGCCAAATTAGGACTAGTAATTAGTGCCTAATCATATGTTAATATATGTAATTAGTTCTGTATTAGGCTAATTTATGTATCGAAATATATATTGTTGAATATATACGAAAATGCGATTTGATTAAATCGTACGCAATTTAAATCGAATGTATTTCGGTTCCATAAATACGGACGTTGGTGACACAATTTATATTTAAGTATAAAACATTATTTGAAAAAAAAAAACATTACAAACTAATGTTTAAATTACATTCCCAGAGTTGTCCCGTTTTGTACAATTAAAACTTCGTAATTAAAAACAAAATACGCAAATTATTTAAATCACATTTTAAATCTTTAAATTGTTAGATAATTAGTAAAACATTTAAATAGAATATCGCGTAATAAATTTGTATTTTAAAACTTATAATTAAAATGTAAAATAATTATTTAACGTGTAAACGACGGAGAAAACAAACACCACACGGATCACGGAGACGGGGGCTGAAAAGTGGGGCTTCCACCTACAACCCCCACCTCCCTCCTCATTCTTTCTCATTTTCTTTTTCCTCTCTCTCTCCTCTCTTCCTTTTCTCTCAAACAAATCACCACCACCATCTTTCAAAATCACAAAATTTCACCATCAAACGCACTCGGATTTCACTACTCCTTTGGAAGAAAACGCTCACCGCATCCCGATCTATCATCCTATCTTTTCGGATTTTTGATCCGACACTTCGTAAGTTTCCGACAAAACCCGACATATCTCGATTTTTAGTGTTTTTACGTTCTAGTTGTTTGTTTATACTTGTAATGTCCATAAAAGGGTTGGGTAAAAATATTGGACCGAACGGTGGCCGGGAAACTCGTTTTCGACACAAAATCCGGCCAACAGCCCGTAACGTCGCATCTGGCCTGGAGCCTTTGCGATGTCGCGTATAACGTCGCACCGAAATCAATAACGTCGCCTTAGCGACGTCGCACATAACGTCGCATTGAATTGCGAAGTCGCACATAGCGACGTCGCCTACTACGTCGCTAGAATCAACACGTCGCGTATAGCGACATCATCCTTAACGTCGCATTAAATTGCGAAACGTCGCCTTTAGCGACGTCATGCTCAACGTCGCAATCCTACCTGCGACGTCACACCTAACGTCGCACAAACCAGGACTTGAAAACTCAGATTTTTACTAAGTGTCGAGACCTAAAATTTTAACATCTGATTTTACCCAAATTCGGATCCAGATGCGTTTTTCGTCAAAGCAATATAGTAGAAATAAAAATTTTCCAAGCTGACCTGGCAGCTCGACCCCAGCCAGGGGCTCTGCCCCTTGGACCCCGCTACCAGGGGCGCTGCCCCCGGACCCCCGTACTTAGATTTCGTAGACACATTTCACACCAAACATCAAACTTGTATAACACTTTGAAACTAACAAAATAACATCAAGATCATTATTACCAATAATCACCAACGGGCCGTACGCGTTTTCAAACACTTAAACTATCCACCGAATTGGGAACATTTGGACATTATAGTTGGACGAACAACTACAAGGTAGTCTTATTAGATACCTTCGCATATTATAACCATCGCGTGTCGTGGACACCCTCAGGTTACAAGTCTTTGGACTTCGATTCTCGGCTAATCATTCTCAGTTTATTTTCATAAACTCAACGACTCAGGTGAGTCTCATGGCCCCTCTTTTCACTATTTATTCAGGGGTGTGATATATTGCTCATTTTTAACATGTGAACGCAAGTACAAACATTTCCATATAATACATGAGTTTTTCACAACTAATCATTTAAAGTCCTCCGTCAGCATAGTTGTTAATACGTTGTAGCGTGAATATTAGTATATGGTACCATATAGGATTGACCCTCCTCGTTCGGGTTAGCAAGCACTAACCGGGTAAACGGACGTACTGATATTTGGGAAGACGAATGTTGATTAGGCATTCGTGGAGGCACCTCGCCCGGAATTCTCTATAGGGGACCCGGCCCTCGAGTTAAGCTCAACTATGTGCTCATGGCTGTATACATGATTATCATCATTTTATTTGCTGGATGCAAATCATTATTAAATCTTGCGGTTCATACTATATTACTTGATTTCAAACCTGTGAGCTCACCAGCTTTAGCTGACCCATTTAGCATGTATCGCAGGTACCAAGCAGTAGGTTGCTTCGGCTTCAGGACTTTTAGCTCGAGTCAGCATACAGACGTTTGAGATTTTCTTGCATTAGTATATTTTGTACAAGTACTTATGTACTGAAATCTCCTTTTATTTAAACTCGAGCTATGTAAAGCTATAAATGTTGTAAACATTTCAATATTAATATATTTTGTTAAAACGACGCATATAGAGTCGTTTACTATATATCTTTGTGCTTTGTTATTGATTAGTAAAACCCAAATCGTGCTTCCGCAAATCATCAAATTTGGGGGTGTTACAGCCTGATCCCTAGAACATTTAGGGTGACTTTGTCTTAGTTAAGCAAAGGCTCAGGAGGGTTTGAAAACAGCCTGATCTGATCAGAATCATGATAACCTAGGATTCCAGTGACATATGTTTCTAGGGTTTCACCTGAACGTAGGGTCCTTGTGACACCCCCAAATTTGATTGATTTGCGGAAGCTCCATTTGGGTGTCACTAATCAATATACAAAGCACATAAGATAATAATGAACGACCACTATATGCGTCGTTTTAAACTTGTATAAATAAAGTAAACGTTTACATCAAAACAGTGTTACATTAGCTCGGTTCCTGAAATTGAGAGATTACATGGCATAATTACTTTTACAAAATATAATAATGCAATCAAATCTCTAGTTGTATGTATGCTGACTCGAGCTAATCCACACTCGTCTGAGCTTAACTTGATTTGTCAGGCCCAATTAAGGAAACCTAACTTGAAATTCCTCCTACGAGTGTCTAATCCACACTCGTCTTCCCAAATGCTAATACATCCGTTTGACCGGTTAGTGCGTGCTAACCCGGATGAGGATTGTCAATCCCATATGATATCATATACTAACATTCACGCTATAAATACTAGAGACTATGCTATGGAGGACTTTAAATTGATTAGCTTGAAACTCATGTAGTATTTGAAGTTTGGCACTTGCGTTCTACTTGTAAAACAAAATGAAGTAGTAATATCACACCCCTAGTAAAAGTAGTGAAAATGGGGCCATGAAACTCACCTGAGCCTTGAGTGTTTATTGGAATAAACTTGAATTGATTAGCTGTGATGTGTTGTCCGAAGACTTGTAACCTGAAGGTGTCCATGACACGCGATGGTTATTAATTGATTAGGTATCTCGAAAGACTACCTTTGTAGTTGTTTGTCCAAATTACCCCGATTTGGTTGATTGCCTTGTCCAAATTACTAAGATTTGGTTGAGTGATTTTAGTATTTGAAAACATGTACGGGCCGTTGGTGACGGATTTGTCATAATAATCTCAACTATTATTATTTTGATTTCGTAGCGTTTTTACTTGAAAAATGTGTTTTGATTGTGCTTTAGAAGCCGTTACGGAATCTAAGTACGGGGGTCCGGGGGCAGCGCCCCTGGTAGCGGGGTCCAAGGGGCGGCAGCCCCTGGCAGGGTCCAAGGGGCAGAGCCCCTGGCTGGGGTCGAGCTGCCAGGTCAACTTGGAAAATTTTTATTTCTACTATATTGCTTTAAGGAAAAACGCATCTGGACTTGAAATTTGGTGAAATCGAGTGATAAAATTTAGGGTCTCGACACTTAGTGAAAATCTGTGTTTTCTGGTTTGTGCGACGTTGGGTGCGACGTTTGGTGCGACGTGAGTGTTTGCGTCGCATTTTGCGACGTTCGCAATTCAATGCGACGTAGGGTGCTGCGTCGCTAATGCGACGTTGGTTAAGTTGGCGACGTTAAGGTCTGCGTCGCTATGTGCAACATTCGCCAGTCAATGCGACGTAATAGGTTGCGTCGCTATATGCGACGTCGAGGATTCGTGCGACGTAAGTCGCTGCGTCGCATTTGCTCCAGGCCAAATGCGACGTACGGGGTCTGATCGGAGTTTCAACCTTAAAAACGCGTTTTTCGGCCATCGATCGGCCTAATATTCTTACCCAACCCATTTTAGGACATTATAAGCTTAGAGAAACAATTATCAAGTTATAAAACTTAAAAACGAGAGTTTTCGAAGTTGTGTCGGAAACTTACAAATTGCCGAAATGAAATTCCGGAAAGGTAAGGTTGTAGATCGTGAAGCCGTGAGTCTTTTATCCTAAACGAGCTTGAAGATTCGAGGTGGTTTGATGCTAGTATTTTGTGGTTTAAGGTGTATGGTGAAAATGGTGGTGATAGAGAGAAAATAAGAGAGGAGAGAGAGAAAGGAAAGTGAAAAGTGAAAGAAAAAGATGGTGGGAATGGGAGGTTAACTCCCATTTTCGCCCCGCGTTTCCGCTCCGTGTGGTGTTCGTTTTCCCCGTCGTTCAAACGTTAAATAATTATTTTATAGGTTTTAATATATGTTTTAAAATACAAATGATTATTCAGTATTTTTGTTGAAGTATTTTACTAAACAGTTAATAATTATATTATAAATGGTGATTTGTCTCATTTTGTTTGCGCAATTACATTTTATTCGCGTTTATATTAATTGTGTGATAAAACTTGGATACGAAATATTATTGACATAATATTTTTAAATACGATAACGTTATTAATCATTCCTTGTATTACTTAATAAAATTTGTTCACCAACGTCCGTATTTATTGAATCGAAATTCGTTCGATTTGAAACTCGTACGATTTAAACAAACAGCATCATTGCGTAGATATATATTCAACAATATATATAATAATTAATACATTAATTAGCCTAACACAGAACTAATTACATGTATTAATACTTGTTTAGGCACTAAATTCTAGTCCTAAATTGACGGTTGTCACATTCTCCCCCTGTTAGAAGAATTTCGTCCCGAAATTTATGTTGAAGTCGTGTTTGATGTGGAGTCATTGAAAAGTTGAGGATACTTGAGTCGCATTTGGTCTTCTCGTTCCCAGGTGAATTCCGAACCGCGCCGCGAATTCCACCTAACCTTGACAATGGGAATACGACTTTGTTTAAGTTGTTTGACCTCACGGTCCATGATTTCGGCGGGTTCCTCAACAAAGTGAAGTTTCTCGTCAACTCGAATTTCATCGAGTGGAACGATAAGTGTCTCATCAAACAGACACTTCTTCAGATTTGAAACATGAAATGTGGGATGCACGCTGCTGAGTTCGGATGGCAGCTGCAATCGATATGCTACTGGACCAATTCTCTCGAGGATCTAGAATGGTCCAATGTATCTAGGGTTTAACTTCCCTCGTTTGCCAAACCGGATTACGCCTTTCCAAGGCGATACTTTGAGTAGTACTCGATCCCCAACTTGGAACTCGAGTGGTTTGCGTCTCACGTCAGCATAACTTTTCTGACGATCACGCGCGGCTTTGAGTTTGTTTTGAATTTCGACGATTTTCTCGTTTGTTTCGTGAATGATTTCTGGACCCGTGAGTTGGCTGTCCCCAACTTCGGTCCAACAGATAGGTGACCGGCACTTACGACCGTACAGTGCCTCAAAAGGTGCAGCTTTGATGCTGGTATGATAACTGTTGTTGTACGAGAACTCGCACAATGGTAGGTGTTTTTCCCAATTTACACCGAAGTCTACTACGCAGGCCCGTAGCATGTCTTCTAGTGTTTGAATGGTTCGTTCACTTTGGCCGTCAGTTTGAGGGTGGTATGCGGTACTCATATCAAGTCGAGTACCCAGAGATTTTTGAAGTGATTGCCAAAATTGTGAAGTGAAGCGACTATCTCTATCAGAGATAATTGAGATTGGAACACCGTGTTTGGTCACGATTTCCTTCAGGTAGATTCTGGTGAAGCGTTCCATTTTGTCGGATTCCTTGATTGCCAGGAAATGAGCAGACTTTGTGAGACGATCCACGATCACCCAAATGGTATCGCAACCGTTCGCTGACTTTGGTAGTTTGGTTATGAAGTCCATGGCAATTTGTTCCCATTTCCATTCAGGAAGACTGGGTTGTTGAAGTAAACCAGAAGGTTTTTGATATTCAATTTTGACTTTGGAGCAAGTAAGACACTTGCTGACATAGGTGGCGATTTCAGCTTTCATGTTCGGCCACCAATAGAAGTCCTTGATACCGTGGTACATTTTGTCGGATCCTGGGTGGATAGAATATTTGGACTTGTGAGCTTCATCCATCACCAAGTCTCGTAGGTTCCCAAATTTAGGCAACCAGATTCGGTTTGAGAAATACCTAATCCCGTTAGGTTTGACTTCGAACTGTTTATCCATGCCCCGTAAGGCTTCATCTTTGACATTTTCGAGTTTTAAGGCTTCGAGTTGAGCAGTGAGAATTTGAATGTTTAAATTGTTGTGAATGGTCATACTGAGGGCTCGAACCCGAAGTGGTTTCACTCGCTCTTTCCGACTGAGGGCATCAGCAACAACATTTGCTTTGCCTGGATGATATTTGAGTTCGCAGTCGTAATCGGTAAGCAACTCGACCCATCGACGTTGCCTCATGTTGAGATCCTTCTGATCGAATATGTGTTGGAGACTTTTGTGGTCTGTAAAGATTGTGCACCTAGTGCCGTAGAGGTAATGTCTCCAAATTTTGAGGGCGAAAACGACGGCTCCTAATTCGAGGTCGTGGGTAGTGTAATTCTTTTCATGAATCTTGAGCTGTCGTGAAGCATAAGCTATGACTTTGTCTCGTTGCATAAGCACGCAACCGAGACCTTGATGAGAAGCATCGCAGTATACCACGAAGTCATCGGTGCCCTCGGGTAATGATAGAATAGGAGCACTGCAAAGCTTTTGTTTTAATAGTTGGAATGCCGACTCTTGTTTATCAGTCCAGTCAAACTTTTTGTCTTTCTGGGTCAGAGTCGTGAGTGGTAAGGCTATCTTGGAGAAATTTTCAATGAATCGTCGGTAATACCCGGCAAGACCCAAAAATTGGCGTACTTCGGTCGGAGTGGTGGGTGCTTGCCAGTCTTTGATGGCCTTGATTTTTGATGGGTCAACGTGAATCCCCTGACTGTCAATCACGTGACCAAGGAATTGGACTGTTTGGATCCAGAACTCACACTTAGAGAATTTTGCATATAGCTCCTCGTGTTTAAGTAGTTCAAGGATGGTTTTGAGGTGTTGCACATGTTCTTGCTAGTTGCACGAATAAATGAGTATGTCATCGATAAAGACAATGACAAACTTGTCAAGGTAAGGTTTACACACCCGATTCATAAGGTCCATGAATACCGCCGGTGCATTGGTTAGGCCGAATGGCATCACTTGGAATTCGTAATGCCCATAGCGGGTTCGGAAAGCGGTTTTTGGAATGTCAGCATCGCGAACACGCAATTGGTGATAACCGGATCGGAGATCAATCTTTGAATAACAACTCGATCCTTGAAGTTGGTCGAACAAATCATCGATTCGAGGAAGTGGATACCGATTCTTGACAGTTAACTTGTTCAACTCTCGGTAGTCGATACACATTCGAAAAGAACCGTCTTTCTTCTTAACAAATAGGACCGGAGCTCCCCAAGGTGAAGAACTCGGCCTGATAAATCCTCGTTCCAGGAGTTCTTGTAATTGGGTGGACAACTCCTGAAGTTCAGATGGAGCTAAACGGTATGGTGCTCGGGCCATAGGCGCAGCACCTGGTACAAGATCGATTGAGAACTCAACCTGTCTTGGTGGTGGTAGACCAGGCAGTTCTTCGGGAAAGACTTCAAGAAAGTCTCGAACAATTGGAACATCCTCAAGTCGCTTCTCCTTCGACTTTTTCTCCATGATGTGCGCGAGGATTGCTGGATAACCCTTTCTCAGAAATTTTCGGGTTTTTAGGCAAGATATGAGGTTAAGCCTTGTCCCACCGGTCTCCCCCTGTATGACCAAGGTTCTACCGACGGCGAGAGGTATGCGAACAATTTTGTCATAGCAAATGATTTCGGCGCGATGTTTGGATAACCAGTCCATGCCCACGATGACATCGAAACTTCCTATCTCGATTGGCATAAGATCTATGGAGAAGATTTCGTCGGCTAGATTTAAAGTGCAATTAGGTATCACACTATTGGTTTATATCAATTTGCCATTTGCTAGCTCTACGGTGTACTTAACGTCTAAAGCAACAGGTGTAATGTCAAGTAGAGGGCAAAATTCATCGGAAATAAAACTTCTATCGGCACCAGTATCAAACAGAATAGAAGCAGTTAAATTGTTGAGGAGGAACATACCCGTGACCACATTCGGGTCCTGACGGGCGTCCCCTGAGTTGATCACGAAGGCGCTACTTTTGACATTGTTGTTGTTGCGGCTGTTGTTGTTGTTGTTGTTGTTGTTGTTGTTGTTGTTGTTGTTGTTGTTGTTGTTGTTGTTGTTGTTACCCTTATTCTTCAATTTCGGGCACGTATCCCTAAAGTGTCCTGGATTTCCACATTCATAGCAGGACTTAGGTTGTCGGGCATTTTTGTCCGAGGAGTTGTTGTTGGATCTGGGGGCTCGGCAATCCTTAGTCGAATGTCCGTACCTCCTGCAGTTGTTGCAAGGGGTATTGCACTGACCAAAGTGATGATAGTTACACTTGGGACAATAAGGCCTATCCCCGGTGTAGCTGCGGTTGGTTTCAGAGTTGGTGGTGTAGACTTGAATGGCGTTGTTTTTCTTGTTTGAGTTGTGGTGGTGTTCAGTGGATTTGCGCTTGTTGTTGTTAGAGGATGAAGTGTTGGAAGTCCCACGGCTGACAACTAGGGCCATGAGTTCGTGAGCTATACGAATGGCACTTTCAGTGGTGGTTGGTTTGGATGAGGCGACATTTCCCTGGATGTTCTCAGGGAGTCCGCGAATGTATCTCTTAATGCCCTTACTTTCCGGTTCAACCAAGCTTGGGCATAGTAAAGCAAACTGCTGAAATTTTGTGGTATAATCAGCAACATCATTTCCCTGCACCGTTAGGTGCCAGAATTCCTCCTCCAACCTGTGCAGCTCTTCTTCAGGACAGTATTTTTCTGTCAGCTTCTTCTTCAGTTCGGCCCAAGGAAGCCGATTTGCAACCTCAAGGCCTACAGAGTTTGCGTGGGTTTTCCACCACGTGAGTGCACCTTCCTGAAAGGTGTAAGCAGCGAATTTGACCTTGTTATTCTCAGTGCAGTCGCAGAGACTGAAGACAGATTCCATACGCTCAATCCAACGGATCAAGCCAATGGCACCTTCCGTGCCCTTGAAATATAGGGGTTTACAGCTGAGAAAGTCCTGGTAGGAACAAGGCTTGACAGCATGAGTGGTGGCGGTGGTATCGGCTGTTTCCTCGGACGTTCGGATTGGATCCCGAGCGGCCAAGGCGTCGGCTACGGCCCGATTAATGGCAGCAGCGAGTTCGGCTTCACTGTAACTCTTTTTCTTCGGTGGCATGATTCTTCAAGAAAAAGAAACAATAGGTACGTAAGAAACTGTAACAGAATGATAATTGTGGTAGACGTACGTATTAAAGCGACATTATACACATCACAAGTGTAATAGTTCCATAATATAGATTTAAATCGAAAGAATTTGTCAATTGATATTACGTTGTTAAACGATTACAGACAATTTCGAGTTTGAGAATTCAAAAGTTACAGACTTAGATATTGTGCCAAAAGTTCCGGGAATTGTTTCATCCGGTCAATTAACATTAGTCCTACGAAAGCGTTATAAAGTGCAGATTCAGCCTAAGTTAATTCTGACGAAGATTGAGTTGTGGCATTAAGGCAGTGAGACGGTCAACGGACTCTGCAAGTCGGCTAACCATTCCGAGTGCCTCCTCGGTTTCCCTCAGGCGTGTCTCACATTGAGTCAACCTTGATCGCAGGACAGTGATTTCGTTGTGATTGTCAGTCACTTGATTGTGAACGATCTCCATGGTCTCGATGGTTTCACCCACTCGATTTTCGAGAACGTTCATATTGTTGATAGTGTTTTCATGGTCTTCAGAGACCTGAGCAACTTGTCCCATTAGGGTGAGTGTCCAGTTTTCTCGGGTCTCTTGCAACTCGATGTCCATGTCACGTAGTTGTTGCTCGTGACGGTGTAGCCTAGCGGACAAATCCGTTAGTGTGAATTGATTGGGGTATGGGCCCGCTCGAGGCAACCTGGGGTTCCTCCTAGCTACCCTTGAACCTTGTGATTCGTACGAATGGGAACGAGATGAGTTGGGTGGTGTGTTTGCCATTCTGAGACAGAGTGTTAGAAAGAATGAGACCTATATTCATATAATATAATATAGCCTAAGATTGTAAGTGAGGTCTATTCATGTATATATATATATATATATATATCACATAATAACCTATTGTGTGTCTAGCAAAGACATGTTTTGAGTCCCGTTTCTCTCGAGGTCAGAGTCAACTAGTGTATCCTGTTCAGCCATAACTTCCTTCAGATCTTACATCATCTTTGTTTAATTGTACATAGTTGATCAGGCTATGTTAAATTAAATTCGTATGCTGTAATCTCTGAACTGGTTATACCTAATAGGGAATACTGCCTAACGGTCATAGTCTAGGTCCACTAAATGCAACCTAGTTCACTATAACCTTAGGCTCTGATACCAATCTGTGACACCCCCAAATTTGATTGAATTGCGGAAGCTCGATTTGGGTGTCACTAATCAATATACAAAGCACATAAGATAATAATGAACGACCACTATATGCGTCGTTTTAAACTTGTATAAATAAAGTAAACGTTTACATCAAAACAATGTTACATTAGCTCGGTTCCTGAAATTGAGAGATTACATGGCATAATTACTTTTACAAAATATAATAATGCAATCAAATCTCTAGTTGTATGTATGCTGACTCGAGCTAATAATCCCTGCTTGTGCAGCCAACCTACTGCTGGGTACCTGTGATAAATACTAAAATGGGTCAGCGAAAACGCTGGTGAGCTCACAGGTTTGTATGCAAATGTATAGTTGTCAGAACCGCAAGATTTATATTGAATTTAAAATGCAATTAAGCAAAATAAAAGTTATACAATCCATGAGCACATAGTCTGAGCTTAACTTGATTTGTCAGGCCCAATTAAGGAAACCTAACTTGAAATGCCTCCTACGAGTGTCTAATCCACACTCGTCTTCCCAAATGCTAATACATCCGTTTGACCGGTTAGTGCGTGCTAACCCGGATGAGGATTGTCAATCCCATATGATATCATATACTAACATTCACGCTATAAATACTAGAGACTATGCTATGGAGGACTTTAAATTGATTAGCTTGAAACTCATGTAGTATTTGAAGTTTGGCACTTGCGTTCTACTTGTAAAACAAAATGAAGTAGTAATATCACACCCCTAGTAAAAGTAGTGAAAATGGGGCCATGAAACTCACCTGAGCCTTGAGTGTTTATTGGAATAAACTTGAATTGATTAGCTGTGATGTGTTGTCCGAAGACTTGTAACCTGAAGGTGTCCATGACACGCGATGGTTATTAATTGATTAGGTATCTCGAAAGACTACCTTTGTAGTTGTTTGTCAAAATTACCCCGATTTGGTTGATGGCCTTGTCCAAATTACTAAGATTTGGTTGATTGATTTTAGTATTTGAAAACGTGTACGGCCCGTTGGTGACGGATTTGTCATAATAATCTCAACTATTATTATTTTGATTTCGTAGCGTTTTTACTTGAAAAATGTGTTTTGATTGTGCTTTAGAAACCGTTACGGAATCTAAGTACGGGGGTCCGGGGGCAGCGCCCCTGGTAGCGGGGTCCAAGGGGCGGCAGCCCCTGGCAGGGTCCAAGGGGCAGAGCCCCTGGCTGGGGTCGAGCTGCCAGGTCAACTTGGAAAATTTTTATTTCTACTATATTGCTTTAAGGAAAAACGCATCTGGACTTGAAATTTGGTGAAATCGAGTGATAAAATTTAGGGTCTCGACACTTAGTGAAAATCTGTGTTTTCTGGTTTGTGCGACGTTGGGTGCGACGTGAGTGTTTGCGTCGCATTTTGCGACGTTCGCAATTCAATGCGACGTAGGGTGCTGCGTCGCTAATGCGACGTTGGTTAAGTTGGCGACGTTAAGGTCTGCGTCGCTATGTGCAACATTCGCCAGTCAATGCGACGTAATAGGTTGCGTCGCTATATGCGACGTCGAGGATTCGTGCGACGTAAGTCGCTGCGTCGCATTTGCTCCAGGCCAAATGCGACGTACGGGGTCTGATCGGAGTTTCAACCTTAAAAACGCGTTTTTCGGCCATCGATCGGCCTAATATTCTTACCCAACCCATTTTAGGACATTATAAGCTTAGAGAAACAATTATCAAGTTATAAAACTTAAAAACGAGAGTTTTCGAAGTCGTGTCGGAAACTTACAAATTGCCGAAATGAAATTCCGGAAAGGTAAGGTTGTAGATCGTGAAGCCGTGAGTCTTTTATCCTAAACGAGCTTGAAGATTCGAGGTGGTTTGATGCTAGTATTTTGTGGTTTAAGGTGTATGGTGAAAATGGTGGTGATAGAGAGAAAATAAGAGAGGAGAGAGAGAAAGGAAAGTGAAAAGTGAAAGAAAAAGATGGTGGGAATGGGAGGTTAACTCCCATTTTCGCCCCGCGTTTCCGCTCCGTGTGGTGTTCGTTTTCCCCGTCGTTCAAACGTTAAATAATTATTTTATAGGTTTTAATATACGTTTTAAAATACAAATGATTATTCAGTATTTTTGTTGAAGTATTTTACTAAACAGTTAATAATTATATTATAAATGGTGATTTGTCTCATTTTGTTTGCGCAATTACATTTTATTCGCGTTTATATTAATTGTGTGATAAAACTTGGATACGAAATATTATTGACATAATATTTTTAAATACGATAACGTTATTAATCATTCCTTGTATTACTTAATAAAATTTGTTCACCAACGTCCGTATTTATTGAATCGAAATTCGTTCGATTTGAAACTCGTACGATTTAAACAAACCGCATCATTGCGTAGATATATATTCAACAATATATATAATAATTGATACATTAATTAGCCTAACACAGAACTAATTACATGTATTAATACTTGTTTAGGCACTAAATTCTAGTCCTAAATTGACGGTTGTCACAGTCCTAGTGTTTACACCGAAAGTATGTCTACTCTTTATTTGGTAAATCTCCAATCAATTTTATAATGAACATCATCCCGAAACCCTAGTATCTAAGTTTCAGCAATCACATCTCTACCTGTCTGCTTAAACCCTAATTTCATTTCTCGTTATTTACTTTTCTGCATTTAGGATAATTAGAAAACCAAATCAATTCAAAATCTATCTACCTACCCCCATCCTAATTGCGACCATAATCTTTGGTGACCCGCTTTATTTCAATTAGCTCCGATTTAAGAACGACCTCGAGTTATACTTACTGCTTGCTCCCAAGGTAGGTAGTACTTATAGTTTGAGCCCCAGCTCATATAAATTAAAAACTCACTGTCCGCCGCTTCTGTTGCTGTTGGAACAACGACCGGAGTCAAATCCGACCGACACCTGAAGTCACGACAAGTTTTTGGCGCCGCTGCCGGGGATCGTAGAGCGTTACGATTTAAAGCCGCCTTAGATATTCTAGCTTTTAGGAGATCCTTTCCAATTAGGTTTTCTCAAACTTAGTTGGTAGTTATTTGCTTTCTTTAGAATAATTTAGATAGTTTAATTAAAAATGAAAAATACAAAAACATCTTTCAATGATTCATTTCCGTCTAGCCCCATTTCTCCACTCGCCCTCAAGACGTCCGAAGAAATGATGGCCATGGATGACGCTGAGTTCTTCGCCTGCTGTTGGTACATCTATGTGTGTCTGTCAGTTGGTCTCAGTCTGTAATCGTGTCGAAATTGTAATTACGTTTTGTATAGTTTTAGCTTTAGTTTAATTACAATTTTTGTATCCATGCGACACAAGCATTGTGTCGCAGAAGCATTCTATGCGACACAAGAATTGTGTCGCAGAAACATTCCATGCGGCACAAGCATTGTGTCGCAAAAGAGTCTATGCGACACAAGGCTTGTGTCGCATAAAGTTTGGATCAGGCTATAAATAGAAGCTCGCCAGCTTCTGTTTTGGTACCACATTTTACACACACATAACACTCTCATTATCACAGATTACTCTCCAAGTGTTATTTGATCTTTGTGTGTTTGTGTCCAAGTGTATGTATTGTTGTTAGTGTTTCATATATATATACATACGCACTTTGTGTTGTGGTTATTTATCGTGTTAATCTAGCTTATATTAGTTTGTTTGATTTCCGCTTTAACAAACTAGTTGAACTACTCGATTTGGTCCGTATCATATGGAACCTACAATTGGTATCAGAGCCGCATACTCTTGAGTTGCGGTTTCGAGTTAGTTTTTGCTAGATTTTGGTCTAAAAATATAATTTTCACATTTTATGTTCTTGGTGTTCTTGATGTTCTTCGTTCAAAAAGTTTGTTTTTGAGTATATTGTGGTTATTAATCTTCAAAGTTTGGTGTTGTTGATTTGTTTGGTAAAAAGTGGTAATCATTTTGTTTAAAAGTTTCACCTTTCTGTCTGATGAAGCATGGTGTAGTAGGTTATGATTTGTGTTGAAAATTGAAATTTTTGTGGGCTCAAAATCTGTCTGCACGTGCACTTTTGCGACACAATATTTGTGTCGTATCCACTGTTCATACGACACAATCATACGACATTAAATTGTCTGTGACATAACGTGCGACATAAGCCTACGACACAACTTATTTTGACCTTGACTGGTCTGCGACACAAGTTGCGACATAACCTACGACATAACGGTTGTGTCGCATTTTTGTCTTCTGTCTGATTTACTTCAGCGACACAACATCTGTGTCGTATTGCTTCTCTGCGACACAAAGACTGTGTCGTATTGATACTTTGCGACACAACACTGTGTCGCATAATTCCAGACTTAGACAAAAATCAGTTTGTTTTGTGTGTATTTTTCTAATTTGTTTTGCAGATTTTCATCATGTCTCTTCAAAGCGTTGATGCAGTTTTACAACATAATGCTACGATTGGTAGTGCAAATAAACCTCCTTATTTTGCACCGGGTTTACCATTTCGAGCATGGAAACAACGGTTCATGTCGTTTGTTTTATTCACCGATCCTGATATGGAGTTGGCCCTTCTTGAACGATATGTTCCGCCTGTTGCTCTTGGAGAACACATGGGTGTTCCTCCACCCAAACCCATTCGCTCATACACTCCCGAAGAACGTAAAGCATGGGAAATTGAGCGGAAGACTCATTCTGCTATTACTATGTCGCTTCCAACTGACGTTTTGGATATGTTTCCACAAACTATTGCTTACGATCTTTGGACTGCAATTGAGAAAAGATTTTGTGGCAACACTGAGTACATCGAAAGCAAATTGGAATTATTCAAAACTCAGTTTGATTATTTCTATATCCAGAAGAATGAAACTGTCAGAGACATGCTTTGCAGATTTACTCACACAGTAAATGAACTGCAAGCTGGCGGATATAATCTCAAAAATTCTGAGATTAACAAAAAGGCTTTAGCTGCTCTGCCATCAAGTTGGGAAACACGAGTTTTGTTATTAGAAAGCGATCCAAAGACAAAGCAATTGTCTCTGGATGATCTCATTGGAAAACTTGAAGCTGGGGCATTGGATATTGAAAAGAAGGAAACAAGATCTACTGCTCGTGCATCAGAATCAAGTCATGGTGGAATAGCTTTCATCTCAGCTGAGTCAAATTCTCAGAGATTCTCTTCTTACAGTAATCCTACTGTAGGAACATTTTCAGCCCTGCCAGCTTATAATGCTTCTTCAAGCAGTACATGTTCATCATCATCTGTTCCTACTTCAGCAACCACCGATGAACATGCAGCCATGTTTACTGCTTTCTTGTCATCATATGAAGACTTTCTTTCTAAAAGAGTCAGTACATTGGAACTGACTGATGAAGACTTCAATCAGGTTGATCCCGATGAGTTAGAAAGGATCGACATTAGATGGAATATGGCTATGCTCACTCGTAGAGCCAAAAACTATCTAAGACGAACTGGAAAGAGATCTCTTGAAGATACAGCTGACCGAACACCAACGGGATTCGATAAAAGCAAAATCAAGTGTTATAAGTGTCAGAATCTTGGACACTTTGCCCGCGAATGTGAGAAAGGACGACAGCCTGCTTCGGGTTTCACTAAACCATCTGCTGCTCCAAAACAGATTGAGCATACTACTGCTAAGGCTGCATTGTTAATTGAGGATGGAGATGCTTATGATTTTTCTGCTCATGAAACTCAAGAGCAATGCTTCATGGCTATCAACAATGAGGTACCATTTGCTAAATTTACTTGTGATTCATGTATTAGTTTAACTGGTAAAGTAAATGGGCTTATGGAACATAATGACAACTTGAAGTCAGATATCTTGAATTTGATGGAAGCAAACAAAGCTTTAAAAAATAATGAGAAACATTTTGAAAGTAACATTAATCAACTTATTGAAGATAAAAAGGAGCTGAAAGCTCTAATTTTCAGTAATCAAGATGAAATTGACAGTTACTTAAAAATGATTGCTCATTTAAAAAAGGAATTGGCTGACTCTCAAGCCAAAGCTGTTGATTTGCAACGAAAACTCAAGAATATCAAAACTTCAGCCTTGCTCTTTACTGATATCCTGCAGAATGGTAGAACTAGTTCTAAAGATAAGTCCGGTTATGGTTATCATCATCAACCGCCTCCGTCTTTAGATGTGAATTTGTGTAGACCGTCTAAGGATGAAATTAAAGATTTTGTGCCTACTGCGTTAGTAGATGCAAAGCCCATTAAAATATCAGTTAATGAGCCTGTTGTTAAGAAAGTAGTTATGCCTGTATGTGAACCTGTTAGTTTGAATCCTTTTAAGTTGCCTAAATTCTATAAAGCCAACATAGAAGTAAACCATGATAAGAAGAAACCTAAGACAATTAAGGCTGAACCTGTGAAGCCTTTTGAACCTGTTAGGTTTACCCCCTCAGGAACCGTCAAGTTTACCCCCTTTGGTAGTTTTTCGCCTGCTCCCTTAAAAACTATTGAAGAAGAGGTCGAGGTCGAGGATGTTCCCTGTAAGTTTGTGCCTCAATGTGAAAAGAAAAACATTAAGCCTGAACATCACATTCTCACTACTGAAATAGATGATGAAACTTTTCCAATGAATACTAAGGTTAAGGCTGAACATAAAAGGAAAGATTTACAGAATATTAATGACAAATCAATTAAGAATTCTGTTAAACTTTCTGTTTCACATTCTGGAGCATCCACTTCAACATGCTCACATAAGTTACCTATCTCACCTCAATTTTTAGGCAGTAACGACCGAACATTTAAGGAAAGACGATCATGTTTCTACTGCAAGAAACAAGGTCATTTGATTAATCAATGCCCGTTGCTTTTGAGAAAGAAGTTTTCAAAAGGTGTTCCCAGAAATTCTGTTTACAAAAATTCATCTGTTAAATCTTTTTCAAAGAAGGGTTCACTTTCTCATACTTCTATCCCGAAAGTTAATGCTGCTAGGCCTAGTAAACCTCTGGTTAAACAGCCTGACAATGTTAACAAGCAACCCACTATTGTTCCTGTAAAAATTTGGAGACCAAAAGAGTCTTTAAATGACTCATCATCAAGTAATACTGCATCAGGAATTACACCTGATTTATTGAAAAACAAAGTTTTAACTGATTTAGTTATTATTGATGAGGTCTCTGGAGTACCCAAGTCTGTAAAGGCCTGGGTCTCCATTTCTAACTAACTCTCTCTATGTTGTGCTGTAGCAGTCAGATCATATACAAAGAAGCAAGTGGTATGTGGATAGTGGCTGCTCACGGCACATGACTGGTGACATGTCTCTTCTGTCTGATGTGAAACCATATCGCGGAGGACATGTTGCTTTTGCGGGAGATACAGGTGGTAACATAACGGGTCAGGGTACTCTTTCAAATGGGCAAGTGAGTTTTGATAAAGTAAACTATGTCGAGGAACTGCAACACAATCTGATCAGTGTTTCTCAAGTCTGCGACAAGAAGTTCACTACCGCATTTACAGATGTTGAATGTTTAATTTTGAAACCGGGATTTGTTATTCCCGAGGAATGGGTGTTACTGAGAGCACCCCGTGTACGCAACTCGTACATTTTGGATATGCAAACTGTGGTTACCAAGGAGCATACTTGTTTGCTATCAAAAGCATCTTCTAAAGATTCACTGCTTTGGCACAGACGAATGGGACATATTCATTTTCGCAGAATGAATTATCTTGTTAATAATGATCTGGTGTTAGGTGTGCCTAAAAAGTCATTTGTAACAGATGATGAATGCGTTTCCTGTCTCAAAGGGAAACAACACAAGAAGTTCCATAAGTCTAAGCAGGTGAACTCTATTGAATCTCCATTGGAGCTGCTTCACATGGATTTGTTTGGTCCTGTGAATAAGAAAAGTATTGGAGGAAAATCATACTGTCTGGTTGTTATTGATGATTACTCAAGGTTTTCTTGGGTGTATTTCTTGGCTGGAAAGGATGAAACGGCTGATACTTTAACTTACTTGTTCGACAGACTGGAAAATCTGTGTAATCTGAAAATCAAGAAACTGCGCAGTGATAATGGAACCGAATTCAAGAACAGAACCTTGGAAATGTATTGTCTTCGAAAGGGAATCTTTCATCAGTTTAGTGCTGCTCGGACTCCTCAGCAAAATGGAGTAGCTGAAAGAAAGAATAGGACAATCATTGAGGCAGCAAGAACCATGTTGTCTGATGCGCATCTGCCAACCACTTTTTGGGCAGAAGCTGTTAACACTGCCTGCTATGTGTTAAATAGGGTTTCGATTGTTAAAAAGCGAAAGAAAACATGTTACGAATTGCTGAATAATCGCAAACCAAATTTGAAGTTTCTTGAGCCTTTCGGGTGTCCTTGCACAATCTTAATCACTAAGGACTCGGTAGGCAAATTTGATGAAAAAGCAGTCGATGGGTTATTTTTGGGATATTCTGTGAACTCGCCGAATAAAAGAGTGTTCAACAAGTCTACTGGGAGAATAGAGGAACATTTTGAAGTAAGGTTTATGAAATATACTGATTCTCCAAAAGGCAAGGGACCTGAGTCCTTGTTTGAGTATGATAAGTTGGTGGACTCTTTCAATCTTCCCAAATTTAGTGAAGAAGAACAGGTGGTGTCTCTACTTCATGGATTGGATCTTACTTCTGACGACTCAATCTCCAATTCTAGAATAGTACCTCCTGAGAATATTGTCAATGATGACGATCCATCCGATGTTGATCAACTGGCTTCTGACTCTAATCCTCAAACTGAAACTGATATTGTCATTCCAATTGACAATGAGGGTACTGCCACTGATAGCTCAGTTGAAATTGAAAGTCAAGGAGGTGATCAGTCAAATTTGGATTCGATCATTGTGCCTGATCCGATTCCTCAGCTTAGAATTCATTCTACTCACCCCACTGAAAATATCATTGGTGAGCTTCAACAAGGTGTTTTAACTAGGCATCAAACTGCTGCTAATGAAGTCCGTGAAGAATCCTCGTCTGCCACTTTTGCCTGTGTTGAAGAAGAATTGGAAGAATGCTTCTTGTCTCAGAATGAACCAAAGAAAATTGCTGAAGCTTTGAAAGATCCATACTGGGTTGAGGCTATGCAGGAAGAATTGAATCAATTCAAAAAGCTTGATGTCTGGGAGTTGGTTCCTTTACCGAAAGATGTCGATCCAATTGGAACTCGCTGGGTTTATCGCATGAAGAAAGATGACAGAGGCGTAGTTATTCGGAATAAGGCTCGGCTAGTTGTTCAAGGTTTTACTCAGATTGAGGGTTTGGACTATGATGATGTGTTTGCTCCAGTTGCAAGATTGGAGTCCATTCGCATTTTTCTGGCTTATGCGACATTTAAAGGTTTTCGGGTTTATCAACTCGATGTCAAGAGCGCTTTTCTGTATGGAGAGGTTTTGAAGGATGTGTATGTCTTGCAACCTCCTGGTTTTGAAGATCCAAACCATCCTGATTATGTGTGCAAGTTAGGCAAGGCATTATATGGTCTTCATCAAGCTCCAAGAGCTTGGTATGCGAGGTTGGCAAATCATCTCACGAGAAATGGCTTCTCACGAGGCCAAATTGATAGCACTCTCTTCATAAAAAGGGTTGGAAAAGATTTGTTACTTGTGCAGGTTTACGTGGACGACATCATATTTGGTTTAACAAATGATTCTTTGTGCAGAGACTTCGAGAAGATTATGAAGTCCGAGTTTGAAATGAGTGCCATGGGAGAACTTAAGTTCTTTCTAGGTGTACAAGTTGAGCAGTCTGACAAGGGTTTCTACATTCATCAGTCCAAATATGTCAATGACATGTTGACTCGGTATGAGCTCCATGACTGTAAGCCATATGGTACTCCCATTGAAACTGATCACAAACTCGGACCCGCTGAACACGAAGAAGATTGCAAGGAGCGGGACTATCGTTCTATGATAGGATCTCTGATGTATCTCACTGCATCCAGACCAGATATTGTGTTTGCTGTGTCTATCTGTTCCAGATATCAATCAAAGCCCAAGGTTTCTCACATGAAGGCTGTGAAGCGAATTTTTGGTTACCTCAAATATAGACCATCACTTGGTCTATGGTACTCAAATGAAAAAAATTTCGCTCTCACTGCCTATTCTGATTCTGATTATGGCGGCTGCAATTCGGATAAAAAATCAACTACAGGAGGATGTCAATATCTCGGTTCTCGATTGGTGTCTTGGTAGTGTAAAAAGCAAACCACTGTTTCCACATCAACAGCGGAAGCTGAATACATTGCTGCTGCAAGCTGTTGTTCACAGATTTTGTGGATTCAACATCAATTGCGTGACTATGGGTTACTTCTTACTTTGACTCCTATTCATATTGATAATACTGCTGCTATATCTATTATTCGCAATCCCGTTCAACACTCTAAGACCAAGCACATAGAGATTAGGTTTCACTTCATACGAGATTGCTATGAGAAACATTTAATTGACCTCATTCACATTGATACCCTTAGGCAAAAAGCCGACTTGTTCACTAAAGCATTTTCGCGTGCTCGTTTCGACGAACTTGTGGATATGATAGGGATGATTTCTCTTGATCTCAAGAAATGATTTGTGACTTAATTTCTGTACAGTTTATTTGCTTTATTGTTTTTGGTTAAAAAAAAAAAAAAAAAAAAAAAAAAAAAAAAGGGGCAACCGCCACTCTTTATACTCGTTAGTATCAAGGAAATGCAATGGTTGCTACATTTTTAAAATAGACGTTGAAGTTGAGTCTGTAAACAACTTGGGATATGATAGTACATCGAGTGACATGCACAAAATGGAATTTTAAGGTTTATCTTTGATGTGTCAGTATGTTTATCTGACACACTTAAAACTGTTTTTATGAAAATTGTCTTCATCATTCGATGTACTGGTAGGCATGATACACAACGGTCTATGGGTTATTAAGAAGTCATTCAAATACGTGTCTACTATCTTGTGGTAAACTCCGTGTGATGTACGACTCAATGTCTTAATTCCTTAGCATAGCTTAACATATTTCTATCTTTGGAACTTTTATCTGAAATCATTTGGGAGTTTATGCTGGTTGTTGCCTCTGTTGTACAAAAGTACAGAACTGGTAACAGTTAGTATAAACTTGGGGTTAAGCAAATACAGGTCAACGCATTTGCAAATCTTGACTATACTGAACAAGGTCGCTGTTTGGGAAACTCCAAATTCAGTTTGACTGCGATCGGTTTTGCTTAATCCTAAATCACACTAAACAAGGTCGCTGTTTGGGAAAACTCCAACTTCAGTTTGACTGCGATTGGTGTTGATTACACTTGAATCATGTTAGGTTGCTTTGCTGTACTTTCGTACTGACCTGTCAACTCTAGCCTGATTCTTAAAAATGATCTTTCTTTATTCTTTCTAAATATGGAAACTATGTTATTGTCTGGGTTATAGGGGTATATCATTGGTGGGGGCCATAGAGAACTATTCATTCTAACAATAAAAAGTTAACTCCACAGACTCGGTTGTAACATGCTTAAGTGGACAAACAATATCGGTAATCGTCTTGAAATAAATTTTATAAAAGGTGTTTTAAATGTGCCACGTAAATTTAAAGTGGACAAATATACTGATAATCGAAATAACACTTTCTATTCCTAATAATTGCATGTTATTTCGGTATGATCCCTAATCAGAATCTCAACTCCGTCACCTAAACGATTTTATAAATTTCTCGCCTTTAGTTGTATTTGTTTCTTATCTTTTATGTTTATATTTAGTTTTATCTTTTTTTTTTAAGTCACAAATCATCTTTATTGCGAAACTTCTAAAATCAAAATCCGAATCAGCATCGAAATCAAATTTTTAATCTTCAAAATTTTGCTTTGTGTTCTGTGCGACACAATCACTGTGTCGTACTACTGTTATACGACACAATGACTGTGTCGTATTCGTCAGTTGTGTTTGTGTCGTATTCGTCCGTTACTTTGTGTCGTATGTTATGTCGTATGCGGGTCAGGGGTTAACTATTCACATCATACGACATAATCATTTACGTTTTCAAAACTTTCACGACACTAAATATACGACATAAGTGCGATTTTGCGACATAAGCGTTTTTCGATCGGATTCGTGTTTTTGAAGGCTTTTCACCGGATTTCATTGCTCGATTCTTATTCCTCATCACTTTGCGCATCCGTAGGTATAATTATTTCATGTTTTTATCTGATATTATGCCTTCGATTGAATCGTCCAGTTTTAAGGGTTTGGGGTTACGGTTTTTCCCAAAATTAATTAGGGTTTAGGGGTTTCTAGGGTTAGATAATTGCATATTATTGATCCCCTGTTGTGTACGAACCCTAGGGTATGACTAGATTTCTAAAACCCCAAAATGTTTCATCGATCGAATCTGGGTTTCTTTGATGTTCATCTTTACGACATAACATACGACACAGTCGTTGTGTCGTATAGATTCGTGGTTTTTATGTCGTATTGATCACAGGTGCTTATGTCGTATCTTTATACGACACAAATGTTATGTCGTATCCATGTTATACGACACAACCATACGACACAGTGCCTATGTCGCATTCGAGATTAATTTCTCAAATAATGCTAAATGCAAGGGAAATGCTGTCCGCGTGACACGTGTCATACGACACAAGGCTTGTGTCGTATTGTACTTATACAACACAGTCCTTATGTCGTATGGTTCTCGTGCGACACAACTGTTGTGTCGCAGAACATTTGTAAAAATAAAACGCAAATTATTTTTGGTACTAACGCTAACGCATTTCGAGTTTTGGCTGTATTACTGTTATTTTTGTAGAAATGGCTGAACAACCTGCTCAAGCTGCTCCTGCTGCTCCATCACTCCCAGAGATCGATATCTCTAAATACTTCTGGGAGCCACGTCACAACATTGTGGCGTTCATGAATACAACGGTCGAGACTTCCAGCCCGTACCGCCCAATGATAGCCTTTCTTCGACGCTCGCGTATTCACAAAGCTATCACTACAGATACTCGGATCCTGACAAATCACATTACCGAGTTTTGGGACAATGCGGTGGTCAATTATGATGAAGCAGATACTCGCATCATCTCTTCTGTCAGTGGCCGCCAAGTCATCTTTTCTGAGCAGCTTATTCGAGATTTCTTCGAATTCGGTGATAATTCTGACATGATCACCCAGTTTTCTTTAGCTGCTATTGCTCAGGGCATGCGATCGATTGGTTATCAAGACATTCCAGTTGATCAGTACAAGAAAACCTACATGACAAAGGTTTGGAGGTATCTGGCTCACATCGTCATTGTCTGCTTATCCAGTCGCAAGGCAGGTCTCGAAGGGATGAAATTTTCGACTGCCTCTGCTATTCTTGCCCTGATATACAACAAACCCTTCAACTTCTCCGGTTATATCTTCAGGGGTTTTGTGAACAATGCCTTGGATACTAAAGATAAATGGGCTCTGTATCCTAGGTTCACTCAGTTGCTGCTCAATCATCTTCATCCAGATCTTCCGGTGGTCGCATCTTTCACTTTCAAGCAGACACCGATGAATACAAGGATCTACATTACTTGTACTACTTTTGCGAAGCAGGGTCAACCACCAGCACGTGAGGTTGCTCTTTTTGGTCACATTGTGGATCCTGATTATGTTGCTCCTCCTGGTGAGCAATTCAATGATCCAGCACCTGAACAACCTATCCCTCAGCCTCCAGTGCAGCAGCCTCCGGTTCAACAACCTCCAGCTCAACAACCGCCAGTTCAGCAAGCTGTCGAGGATCCGGAGTTGGTGGATCTTGATCATGAGATCGATGCTTATCGACCACCTTCTCCACGCCCTGAATCTTCTAACCGAGGAAAAAGGCCTCGAGACTCTTCGGACGTTGCTGATCCGAATCCTTTGGTCAGACGCTCCCGTACTTCCACGTCTACATCTTCTGAGCTCCCGGCGACTGAAACTCCGATCACTCCTCATCCAGCCGTCATTCAGGAGCTCCTGGCAAAAATTGAAAAGATGCAGCAGTCTATGGAAGCTCAAGCATCAGTTTTTGAAGCTCAGGATGCCAGAATCTCTCGCATTGAAAAAGAGAACGAAGAACTGAAGTCAAAGATTCTGCAGCTGGAAACCCAAGCCATTGCTTCGGGGGAGACAGCCCAACCGGCCTTAGAATCAATTCCTAGGGTTTCCGCCGAGGGCGAAGAAAATGTAATTCCTGATGATGTAACAAATTCTTGTATTAATGAAACAACTCTTATTTTGGATTACATTATTGAGCAACCAGGGCAACCAAAACCGTTAGCTGTAGATTACACGTATTGTAATCTGACTTACTTTCAATCTGCGGTTGATGATGACGGTCGTGCGCCTGAAGAACCTTTTGACTTCAACTCCGCTGATAATGACGATGATGTTGATGTTGAACGAGAAGAGCTTAATCCTGATGAAGAATATACTGATTGTCCAGCTTATCCTCAAGAGGGTGTTGTATTATCTGATTCTTCAGACGATGAGTCAGGACCAGCGTTCAATTACGTACCAGGATCTACTTCTCAAACTGATCCTGCTCAAGAATCGTCTGTACCATCCAGTTCTTCACAAGCACAACCAGTCCCTGTTCGAGAATCGACAAATTATAATGACATTTTTCCTCTCGATACATCCGAATGTGTATCTTTTGACAAGGAAATGCCCATCAGAGAAAGGGATAACTGGTTTCCAAAAGGTAAAAATCCAGAACCTGCTCCAGTTACATGCAAGAAATATCAGGTTGGTGGTGATTATTCAGGCCTGATAAAAAGCTGGAAGGTGAGCAAAGGAAGGTTTATGATTAAAAGACTCGACGGTATCCAGTACTTTCGTCGATCACTGAGGATATTGAGTACATTGCCAAAGCATGACATCGTTCGTCTCTCTCAACTTCAGTTGATAAATCCTTACGAAGACGGAGTAGCTGACGTTATTCAAAAGGTCATGCGTGAGGAAATTAAACGAAAGAAATATCATTATGTTAAACCAGTACTGGGTACAAGGTACACGTTCAAGAAGATTCTCGATCCCAAGACAAAGCAGCCAATTGTAAGGGTTCACTATCCGCCTGCTGAATGTCTGACTAAAATCGCTCTGGAAACAGTCCCATTCAATCTACTGAAACGCTTTCATTACTGGGAACTGGATGCTCACACTGGCGAAGCCGTCTTAGTTTTTGTACCAGATTCAGAGCCTCAGACAGGATCTTTGTGGGGTCTACGAAAAGCCAACTTCAGAATATTTAACCCAATGAGCTTGATTAATCTGTCCAGAAGTGACATGAAGAAGCTATTCGACAATCGGATTCGCTACAATCCAGGAAACGAGTTCAACTCTGTTTTAGCGAAACGATTCCAGAAAATTGTTGATATATGCTTCACCTACGGCATACACGCTGGTGGAAACTTTCCACCTGGATGGGTTTGAAGACCAGATATCTGAAGACTGAAGAAAATCGAAGAATTTTTGAAGACCAAGCTGAAGACACGGGGGAGTTTGTTGGTACATCTATGTGTGTCTGTCAGTTGGTCTCAGTCTGTAATCGTGTCGAAATTGTAATTACGTTTTGTATAGTTTTAGCTTTAGTTTAATTACAATTTTTGTATCCATGCGACACAAGCATTGTGTCGCAGAAGCATTCTATGCGACACAAGAATTGTGTCGCAGAAACATTCCATGCGACACAAGCATTGTGTCGCAAAAGAGTCTATGCGACACAAGGCTTGTGTCGCATAAAGTTTGGATCAGGCTATAAATAGAAGCTCGCCAGCTTCTGTTTTGGTACCACATTTTACACACACATAACACTCTCATTATCACAGATTACTCTCCAAGTGTTATTTGATCTTTGTGTGTTTGTGTCCAAGTGTATGTATTGTTGTTAGTGTTTCATATATATATACATACGCACTTTGTGTTGTGGTTATTTATCGTGTTAATCTAGCTTATATTAGTTTGTTTGATTTCCGCTTTAACAAACTAGTTGAACTACTCGATTTGGTCCGTATCATATGGAACCTACACCTGCTTAGAACAAGAGTTGGAATCTGACGTCTACTCTTCATCTTTATCCTCTTCCGAAGTTATCTCCGCTAATTCAGACGATGAATCTAGAACCATAGGGCAATTCTTAGACCTTGACTTAGGAAACCATGATTCTTATCAGAAGATCTCAACTTCTGCATCTAGCATTCTAAGCTACCAGGTTATACCTGCTCCTGAGATTTCATATTCCTTAGAACACTTCTTTCAATTCCCTACTACATCTGGTTTTGTCGAGAGTAACTCTGAACATCTTCAACCCTTTCATTTTCCACCCATTGAAGAACGTCTTCCACCCGGGGATGAAGAAGTTTACGAATACCCTCCAAAATCACCTATCTTTTTGAACCTTGTACCCGAACCTGAGTACACCATCTATCGTGTTGTTGATAGGACTTTACCAATCAAACCTGAAGAAAATATCCGCTACGTAGGTAACTCTTTTGATCCTGATAGGAGATTGGATGTTTGTCGGGCATTTGCCAGACAACTCAAGACGTCTGACTTTCCTTTTTCAGTTGAACAAAGAGAAGTCGCTCGTAGGATAAAGAAACATGTTGGTATTCTCCACCATCTTCCAAATCAAAAGGAGGAAGGTATCTTCACACATTATCGAGAGCAAGAACTAAAGTTTAAATCAGAAATAGACCTACTAATGGACCTATTCGCCTGCACCGATTATCAACCGGTTTCCCAAACCCTAATTAATCGTTATGTTGCGGCTATGATTTATGAGCTTGAGTTCTGGATCAGCAAAGATCCCGCTATATCTCTCGTTATTTCCGATAAAATTCCATTTTTCGTTGACCCTGCTACTTACATGATCAACAAGTTGTTAGAGATATTCCCTGGAGCCACTGACGATAACATGGAAGCTACTTTCTTTGCTGGAAGAAAGGATATTAACGTCTCACTCACTTTGTTATTTGCTCAGTCAAAATTTCCTTTCACTGTTTCACAAACATCTTTAATCGAAGAAATCACGGAGTCAGTTCACACTACCACCGGAGATCCCGATTCGAGAGAAGAATGGAAATTTCAAGAAACCCTAGGAATGCTTCTTCATGACTTAAACCATATAGATGACGGATCACGAAACGGAATTTCAAACCCTAGGAAAGTTAGAAAGGAATTTAACAAGTTTATTGACAATCTTCTAGATTTAGGCAAAAAGGAACGTATGTTTCTCACTGAGCACGAACGATTCTCATTACATCCCGCAGACCTAGTTGATTCTGTCATTAAGATTCTCACTTGTGACTTTATTCCTCGCTACACTTTCCCTCAACCAAGAGCACCAAATTCACTTAAATTGCTCTTGGGCAATATTCAATAAATTTGTCCAAAAGTCGAGCTACCGACTTTAACCAAGCGCTTTTTGGGAGGCAACCCAAACTTTAGTTAATTTAGTTTTATTTTAAGTATTTAGGCCAAGTAATATTAGTGGTTTATTTTTAAATTTAAAAGCTTGCACAAGAAAACGTTCTTTTAAAATTCAAATTTTCGCAACACAGTAACGAATTTCAGACATTTTCAGAAAGTTCGAAAAAGTTTATTTTTAAACTTTGAAAAATTAATTTTGAATTTGTCTTGGATTTTAAAGAACACAAAAAGATTGTCTTGTTTTAAATAAAAACGTATACGATTTCGCATACGATTCGCAATATCTTTTTCAGACTGCGCGTAAAAATTCAGAAAATTACGAACATACTTTTTAAAATTATTTAATTAAAATTTTTAAACTTTGAAATTTTACTTGTATGTTTCGTATCTTTCGCAAATTTTAAATCGCGTACGCTTGAAAGGGTATAAAAAGGATTTTAGCCACACACATAAGACAAAACATAAAAAACTTCATCTTCTTCCTCCGCCCCCCCCCCCCCCCCCCCCCCCCCCAAACCGTCAGCCTACATCACCACACCACCAAATCTCCATTACTCAACCATTTTGCATGATTCCAAGCTCAAAATTCATCATTTTATGATCTTTCTTGCATCCACAACATCATTACATCAAGTTTAAGGTAATTCTTGACCTACTTTTGTGATTTTCATGAAACTTTAAAAATTAGGGCTTGTAACTCATTTTCATAGATTTCATGGTTAAAAGTTGCAATCTTTAGTGTTATTTCATGCTTATCTTGATGCTTAACATGATTACAAGCTTAATCTAGTGATTTGTTGGCTTAATTGCAAGATTGAAGATTAAAGTGTTGACTTTTTGGATGAACTATAGCTAGTTTGACTTTTTGGTTGATTAATTGTTTATGTTGACTTTTGTTGATTGAGTTATGCTTAATTATGATAGGTTAACATGTTTTGATTGATCATTTGCAATTAGAAAATGATTAAGCTAATTTTTGGTAATTAAAGTAAGCTCATTTTTGATAAAATCATCATAAACATCATTTTTACTTAAAACTTTTATTTTTAAACCATGTTTATGACTTTTCTAAACCTAAAAAGCTTACAAGACTATCAAAACAAGCTTCGGTTCATTTAATCATTTTTTAAAGTTTATCACTTTAATTAATAAAGTGTATGACTTTGAAATGAAACCAACAAAAACGCCATTTTCTAAAAACTACCACTTTGTCAAATAAGTTTACTTCCATTCTTTGCTTGAAATCATGTAAATTAAGCTTTATGTCTTTTGGAAATTGCGGAATGTTGGATTGCATATTTAATTGGTAATATGCCATTTTATGATTAATTGATTTACTTGAGGTAATTATATGACCTTGGATTTAATCTCATTTAGATTAATTAACCATAAACATGAAGTATTTAAGTTTTTAGTGCTTGGGATAATTAAGTTAGTTACCTTGTTGACTTGCTTTGATTATGCTAGAAACTTGAAGCCTTGTGCCACTTCCCCTTATTTAGACATAAGTTGATAAAAGTTTTTGGATTTGTGATTGGTTGTGGTTAGGTTTAGCAATTTTAAAATTTCTGGATATGCCCATTTCTAAAGCCTACATTTCCAATTTTTTCTGAAAATTTGGAAGTACTTTAGCATATCCATTAATATACCACTATTATGGTTTAATCTTTTCTTTTCTTTTGTCACAGATGGAAAATTGCCCACCTTCACTCAGCTACTTGGCCAAATCTTCAAAGAATAGGTCACTCATTCGCCAGTGGTTGCAGCGACCAATAGGCAGTAATCAGTATGTGGTATGGAAAGACATGATTAAGCTAGGGATCAGGGATGAGTTGAAGAGTTTGTTGATGTATGAGACCGATGGTCAAGTGAACAATGCCTTTCTCCGTCTCTTCGATATAGATGAGTATGCATACCGAGAAGTAGTGACAGAGTTCATGATGACTTACCAGCTGAATCAAAAAATGAGCGTATCCGACAAAAGAAAGATTTCATTCAGGTTTCAGGAACAGATTCATCATATCTCAGTTGCCGACTTGGGAGTGTATCTTGGTTTATATACAGAGTCTCAGGTCAACTCTGCATGGTTCAGAAACAGTGTTCAAGACATCTCCAGCCTACCAAACAGGAACCACAAGGATATTTGGATGGATTTAGCAGGATCAAACTTTAGGAGCTGTGTTAAGTCATCCACTTTCATCAAGCCGGTTCATCACATCCTTCACAAGTTGTTAGCATGTTCTATATTTGGAAAGAAGGAAGGTGGTGCTGTGAGTGCCGAAGAGTTGAAGTTCATGGAAGCAATCATAGTAGGAAAGAATCTGAATGTTGCTTTCTTGATCGTTGAGAGACTTGGGGGTGAGACAGACATGGATAGGCACATGTTCATGGGGTCAATTATTACTAGATTGCTGTATAGTATGGGATTGTTGACTGGGGCCCACACTGAGGAGTTTACTGTTTGTTCTCGTTCTTTGCCATTCAACTTGGACTACTGCAAGTTGATCCATCTTATTGAGGTAGATGAGCAGAGACAGTGCTTATGGAAGAACACCAAACAGATCATTCCAGGATGTCGTCTCCCTGGGAAGCGTGTTATAGGATCTTCACCTGTTGCAGATACTGAGGATGGCCCATCTGATAGAGCCCGAGCACCTACTACTCATGCTAGTGTCCCGCATAGAGGAGCTGAGACAGCCGAGCCACCAGCTCAGGCTACTGTTCACTACACAGATCCAGTGACCTCGCTGACACAGTATTATTTTTTGCATGCTCTTCAGGTTAGCCGTTCCCATCAGCTGTTGATTTCCAGGAAACTTGGTATTCCTGACCCAGAGCCTTACATGTACCGATGCGGTCCACCACCACCAGCCATAGCACCACCACATACATCCATCCCATCACATACCACCCATACACCATCACCCGCTATCCGGACCACACCAGTACCAGAGCAGGTCCAGTCAGTTGAGACCGAGATACCGGTAGTCCAGCCAGTGATTTCTGCACCTGTGATTTCTCATCCTGCCCAGCCAGTCGCCAGTGGATCTTACCGTGCTGACACAGTCTACTTGGGCATGGATGATGTATCTTTTGACACTTCCGGGATGCTATTAAACTTGGGACCGATCTCTTCCTCAGCTGTACCGACAGAGAGCATGCTACGTCAGGCTTACATGACCTTACTAGAGCAAGCAGGGGTTACTTCGGCTATTTTGCTACAGTGGGGCTACACTGATCCGATGAGACTGCCAGCAGCTACCCTCAGAGACATATTGATTCAGCTCAAACTGATCAATGCTGAAGAACAGGGACAGAGAGTATCTAGTGGCCAGCAGTCAGTCGTAGGACCATCTACAGCACCAGCTCCTACTCAGCATACTGATGCACCTGACCAGGGATCCCCAGCCTCATAGTTCTACCCCATTTGCATCATTTGACTTTGGTTTCAGACATTATTACTATTATTATCTTGTGTTTGTTTGGCTACTGTTGAACCCTACTTTTGGAACTTATTTGTATCAACCACTAGTTGGTTGATCACTCTATCCGTATCTATATTATGCTTTTACTTATTATGTTTTATTTTCTTTCTGTTTAATAAGTAGAAATGTTGTGATGTATGAATGTGGAAAAAGGCGAGATGACACACTTTCAAGAAGAATACCCGTGAAGTCAAAAGGCAACCCGAACCAGTTTTCAATATTTGCAGACTGCGGAACATTCAACATCTCATGGAGGGGCCTCATTCTTCTCAAAACTTCCTTGTATCTAAGAACTTCAAAGAACTAAGTGTGGGATCACTCCCCACACCACAAACACTTATCGAAATAACTCCAACTTTTTCAAAACCTAAAGTATGGGATTCTACACCATAAGGATCCCCACTTAAAAGAATTGAAGTTGATTTCTGATAACGTTGGATACATGACACCGGATAACCCCGTATGAAGCTTGCTGTCCTTCAAGAAGAATGCAGAAGAAAGCTCGCTTCGACTCTCTCTCTCCTGCAAAATTTCACATGCTTCAAAACGTTATCTGGGGAGTTTCTTAACCTTCTATCCATTTCATGATCACATATATTCTGTCTTGTTAGCTTGTTATATTCTATACCCTATCCTGAGCTTATCACTAAGTGTGGGATTCAAACCCAAATTTAACACTTAAGAAACATTTTCTAACATGTTCAAACTCTAAGTGTGAGATTTTTACCTCCAGTAAAAACTCAACTCAAGAGAACATTAGGGACAATGTTCCTCTAAGTGTGGGATAGCAAGGTATAGAATACCTTGGATAATTTTAGGCAATTTTTATGTCCAAAATAGCATTACTCAGAAAATGTTTTCCCAAATAATGAATTTTTCAAACAAATTTTTTCAAAAATTTAAAATTATGAGTTAAATTATTAAACGAAACTCTAAGTTTTTGAGTTAGATACTTTCGAAAAGAATCATTCTCGAAATATGAGTAAGGTATTTTGGAATATAGGGAAAATAAGGTAGAAATTTCTCGAGCAAGAAACAATAATCTGAAAGGAGCATGGCTAGGCACATACAACCCTATTTTGTAGTGAGGTATCTTGAGCCTAAAAGCATTCATCTTTAATGCTTCACTTTCATTTCTTGTGTGTGCCAATGCTTGCATCTCTGAATTAGAACTTGCTCCAGACATACGTTTCAAGACCACATTGGTGTGTACCGTACGCGGTATAGGTGCAGCTAAATGACCTTGACATTCCTTAAGATTTAAACCCAATTCTTACATATCTCTTCAAGCCCAAAACCCTTCCGATACTTACTTTCAGTATCGATGATCCGCCTAGTAAACCCTGTTGAGCCTAAACCTTTGATATCGCAAAAACCCTCGTACTAAACCCCCACTCAACCAAAATTCCCAAAACCTTATCTTAGAATTTCTAAGGTCGTGAAAAACATCTTTTGGAACATCCTCTTCAATTATGCTCTAAAGTCTTCCTCTTCTATGTACTCTAAAAAGTCAAAAGTGCGAAAAATTGGCACGACAAAAGAAATTGAAGTTCAAGATCAAAGATCATAGTTCCGAAAAGGATTTCTGAAAGGATCAACATAAAATATCCTTAGAAATTCTCTGGCAAAGAAGTTCTGAAGAATAAAAGAAAAATAAAAAAGTAGAAAAATCAAGAAAAGAAAAAGAAATAGTTCCATCAAATAAAGCCGAGTGCTTCAAGTATCACCCTCTCAAGAAAAATTCGATAGAAGACGAGCAGCTACAAGATCCTCCGTTCCGTTCTGAAATAAATTTTTTCACTATCTTTGAGTTTTAAGATAAGGCAAACCCTTACAACCAAACATATACCACTATACATACCCTTAAACCTCACCAAACACTACCACCCGTTGAATGTCTTGGGATAGTTAGCACTGTCCTCACCTAAGTAGTGGAGATCCGATTCTCGACCAAGCTTATGACGATGAGTGCTGCATGACTGGCTTATTTGAGCGATTTCATTTGTTCTAGATTGTTAGGGAACCCGATACACCTTGAGTGAATTGAGTGACCACCTTTAGTGAGATCGCCTAGTCATGTGTACTCCAAGATCACGAGAATTGGTAGTATGCTTGATGATAATTGCTTCTTGCTTCTGAAAGGATCATCTTATCCTTCCCCTTATTCTTTAAACAATCTTAGTCATATTAGAAGTGGTATCATTTTGAAATTATTTTGACTCACCCTTAAAAACACCAAATTTTAAATGTTTTTATAACTGAGTGTTGCTTGAGGACAAGCAACGCCTAAGTGTGGGATAACTTGATGTGACTCAAATAGTCATGTTTTTAAGGGCAATATTCCGCACTTTTTGGACGTATCTTTAGTAAAAACATTCCAAAATAATCATTACTTACTAAAATTCACTAAAGTGGTCTAAATATAGGCGTTGCTGCAAAAATCACCTAAAACGTCCAAATAACAAGCAAATCAGGGCGAATAAACGTGCACAAAATCCTCCGGCCTCATTTACCTTATATAGATCACATTCTAACTTCATCATATGATAAAACAGGTAAAATCGAGACGGGAAAATCAAGAATCATGCAAATCGGATAAAGAACGGAGAAGACTGAGCAGTATCAGACCCTATAAAGTCATTTCAGCTATGCTTGAGCTATACACATCCAATTTCAGTGAAGTTGGCATCATTAGAAGCGTAACAGAATTACGAAGACACAGGCGAAAGAATCAAGTCAAACGGACGCATAACGAAGGAGATATAGCGTTTTAAGCAACGAACGAAATCAGACGGACACCGTATACGGCCTAGGTAACCGTATACGGCCCTATACAGACCGTATACAGCCTTGTATACACCGTATACGGCCCTACCAAGGCCATATACGGCCCCCTTGCCCCCGTATGCTGCTTCGTTTGCTTGTACGTGCTGTTTCGCGAGTTGTACGGCTGATTTTTGGGCTTTGCCTATAAATAGGGGATCACCCCTCCTCATTTTACACACCTTAACACATTCACACACTCTCACATTTCTCTCATTTTCATTTCTCTCTTTTTCTTTCACTTTCTCTCTTTAACTTTCTCTCTCTAGCACTACTCTTAGGAGTTAGAGGAGAAAGGTTAGGGTTGAGCTTACGGTTCGAGTCTAGAGGAAAGTTTAGCTTGGTAATCTTGTTGTAACGAATTTTTCAAGTTCAGACTATTTGTAATCCTCAGTATTACGCTGCTGTATTCCCGGTGATATCTAAACTTTACTTACTGTTATAATGCTTGTGCTTTATGTTATTTCAGTTTGTATTCTGCATATTGCCATGTTTATAGAGTAGTTTAATATTGTGATTGTTGAAATGTAGATATTAGGAGTAGGGATGATGTTAAATTAATGTTTCATTTATACGATTGGAAATTGTTATGTTGTGTATCTGGTTAAACTTATCCTGAATATAGATCTAGTCTCTCATCACCCTTTCCAGACTTTCACGTGACTGTTGCCCTAGGATAGGATCTGATCAACCCTAATACTATGAATATACAGTTATCTCCAGTTACAGTATGAAACTATGAACTTTCCTTTGAAAGGCACGGTACATCGTATAGCGTTGGAAACACCTCGTGTGGAGTACAAATACGTGGAAGCTAAGGAAATGCCATGGATTGTTTCATCGTGAATTACCTAGAAGTGATCCTTCTAGAACTGTGGTCTAGGAATCAAAGCTGTGGAAATGCTTGTTGCACTGTACACCGTTAGTACACCTAAGATCTGGAACACTGTGGAAATGCTTAAATGCCCAATACACCGTCAGTACATCTAGGGTTTGGAACACTGTGGAAATGCCTAATTGCCCTGTACACCGTGATTATTCCTAGGGATGAACGCCTGACTGTAAAGGAGGGTCTATATTTACGATGGTTAAGAATGTGCTTCAATAGAAACAATACAGGGTAGTGTCAATCATATACCTAGACATGCAAAACCCTAATCACACCAATAGTTTAACATACACAGGATACAATCAGTATTTGCTATAATAAAAGTAAATAGACGATTAGGTGTTAAGAAAGGTCAGTAAATACAATTGTGGTATGTTGCCTTATGCCTGATCCCTAGAACATTTAGGGTGACTTTGTCTTAGTTAAGCAAAGGCTCAGGAGGGTTTGAAAACAGCCTGATCTGATCAGAATCATGATAACCTAGGATTCCAGTGACATATGTTTCTAGGGTTTCACCTGAACGTAGGGTCCTAGTGTTTACACCGAAAGTATGTCTACTCTTTATTTGGTAAATCTCCAATCAATTTTATAATGAACATCATCCCGAAACCCTAGTATCCAAGTTTCAGCAATCACATCTCTACCTGTCTGCTTAAACCCTAATTTCATTTCTCGTTATTTACTTTTCTGCATTTAGGATAATTAGAAAACCAAATCAATTCAAAATCTATCTATCTACCCCCATCCTAATTGCGACCATAATCTTTGGTGACCCGCTTTATTTCAATTCGCTCCGATTTAAGAACGACCTCGAGTTATACTTACTGCTTGCTCCCAAGGTAGGTAGTACTTATAGTTTGAGCCCCAGCTCATATAAATTTAAAACTCACTGTCTGCCGCTTCTGTTGCTGTTGGAACAACGACCGGAGTCTAATCCGACCGACACCTGAAGTCACGACACTACCCTTGAGTTTTGTGATTCGTACAGATAAGAGCGTGACGAACTGGGTGGTGTGTTTGCCATTCTGAGACATAGCGTTAGAAGGAATGAGGCCTATACTCATATAATACATATATAATATAGCCTAAGATTGTAACGAGGCCTATGTATATATATATATATATATATATATATATATATATATATATATATATGTATGTATATATATATATGTCACATAATAGCCTAAGGTGTCTAACACATACATGTTTGAGTCTCGGTTCTCTCGAGGTCAGAGTCAACTAGTGTATTCATGTTCAACATAATCGTTTCAGACCTTACATCATCTTTCCTTAATTGTACATAGTTGATCAGGCTATGTTAAATTAAAGTCGTATGCTGTAATTCTTGAACCAGTCATGCCTAATAAGGGCTGCCTAACGGTCATAGTCTAGGCCCACTACATGCAACCTAGTTCACTATAACCTTAGGCTTTGATACCAATCTGTCGCACCCCCAAATTATGATGCGGAATCGGTTCGGGTCGGGGCGCGACTAATCAATAATCATAGCACATAAGATATAATGAACGACTCTATATGCGTCGTTTTACAACTTGTATTGATAAAATCGAAGTTTACATCAAAAATATAGTTACATTAGCTCGGTTGAAATTGAGAGATCTAAGTACATAATTAATCTATACAAAATATGATAATGCAGCTAAATCTCTGATTGTTTGCATGCTGACTCAAGCTAATTGATCCTGATTGAGCAGTCCAACCTACTGCTGGTTACCTGTGATACATGCTAAAATGGGTCAGCAAAACGCTGGTGAGCTCACAGGTTTGTATGTCAACACATAATTGTATGAACCGCAAGATTTATAATTAAATTTAAAGTGCAATTAAGCAAAATAGAAGTTATACAGCCATGAGCACATAGTCTGAGCTTAACTTGAGTGTCAGGTCTAATTAAGGAAACCCAACTGAGGTGCCTCCTACGAGTGCCTAATCTACACTCGTCTTCCCAAATGCTAATACATCCGTTTGACCAGTTAGTGCGTGCTAACCCGGACGAGGATTGTCAATCCTATATTATATCATATACTAACATTCACGCTACAGATGTATTACCAAACTATGTTGTGGAGGACTTAAATTGATTAGTTGAAAACAACTCATGTAGTATTTGATTGATTTGTACTTGCGTTCAACATGTAAATAAAACGAGCAATGTAATCACACCCCTGATTGAAAAGCAGTAAAATAGGGGCCATGAGACTCACCTGAGCCTTGAGTGTTATCGAAATAACTTGAATTGATTAGCTGTGAATTGAGGTCCGAAGACTTGTAACCTGAGGGCGTCTAATACGCGCGATGGTTATTAATTGAATAGGTATCTTAAAAGACTACCTTTGTAGTTGTTTGTTCAACTATAATGTCCAAATTATCCCCATTTGGTTGATTGACTTGTCCAAATTACTACGATTTGATTGATTAACTTGAGTTTAGAAAGTGTGTACGGCCCATTGGTGATTGTTTGTAATAATAATTTTCAACATTATTATTTTGATTTTTGAAGTGTTGTACTTATAAAATATTTACAAACTTTTAGGTGACGGGGGTCCGGGGGCAGCGCCCCTAGTTAGCGAGGTTCCAGGGGTGGCAACCCCTGGCGGGGTCCAAGGGGCTGGCCCCTGGTTGGGGTCGAGATGCCAAGTCAGCTCGAAAAATTTTTATTTCCACTAAATTGCTTTGGTGAAAAACGCATCTGGACTTGAATTTGGGTGAAATCAAGTGATAAAATTTAGGTCTCGACACTTAGTAAAAATGAGTTGTAAACATTCTGTTTTCAGCGTCACTTATAGCGACACTCAAGGGTTTAGGCGACACTTAGGAAGTGTCCCATGAAATGACGGATTCTGATTAATGGCGTCACTTGTGCAAGTGACGCATAGAGTGCGACACTTAAGGAAGTGTCGGTTGTAAGTGTCGGTACAAGTGTCATGAGTCACTAAGGTTAGTGACGGGTGAAATCAGTTCTCGATTGTAGGCGTCACTTGGACAAGTGACGTTATAAGTGTCGGTTCATAGTGACGGGTATTGAATTTACGACACTTAGGCAAGTGTCGGGAAAAAGGGGTTTTATGCGGCACTTAGGCAAGTGACGCAAAATTAGGGCTTTTAGCGACACTCAATGCGTCACTTAAGTGACGCACGAAGTGACGCTATACTGCAGTCGTCGTTGCGACACTTAAAGCTGTTGACGGATTTTGAGCCAAAAACGAGTTTTCGACCATGGTTTGGTCCGATTCTTTTTACCCAACCCTTATATGAACATTATAAGCTTATATAAACAACTTTTATGTAAAAATAAACGAAATCGAGGAGTTTTGGGTTTTTGTCGGAAACTTACGCGGTGGCGAATCAAAATTCCGAAAAGTTGAAGTTGTAGATCGTAGCGTGGTGGTTCTTTTTCTCCAAAAAGCCTTGAGATTCAGCGGCGTTTGGTGGTGTAATTTGGCGTTTTAGTGTGATGGTGGTGAGGGTTTTCTTGGAAGAGAAAAGAGAGAGAAAAGGAAAGAGTGTTGGTGAAAAATGAAGAAGAAAATGAGGAGGGAGTGGGGTTTTGTTGAAAGCCTCACTTCCTCAGCTCCTGCAATCGTGCTCCGTGCGGTGTTCGTTTTTCCAATTATTTAAACGTTAAATTAATATTAATTACTTTTAAATATGCGCTTTAAAATATGAATAATTCCCGATAGTTTGGTTGAAGTATTTTGTAAAATACTTTATACTTGAGTTATAAAATATAACTTATTCTTGTTTTGTTTTGTTCGTGCGCTTAATATTTTAACAGCGTAGGTTTTGTTTGTACGATACGGAATGAGTACGAAATATTATAAAAATAATATTTTTGGATATAGTTGTGTCATTAAATAATGTTTTATTATTTAATAAAATTGTTCACCAACGTCCGTATTTATTTTACATTCGATTTGAAACTTGTACGATTTAATCAAATCGCATACTTGTATATATTCAACAATATATATATTGATACATTAATTAGCCTAACACAGAACTAATTACATGTATTACACTTGATTAGGCCCTAATTAATAGTCCTAATTTGACGGGTGTCACATAGTCGTTCTGATAACGAAGTGCACCCCACTCATATCGGGACTCATTTCTGAAATTCGGCTGATCCAGACGCATACTGCCAAAATCGTTGATAAGCATCAAATAGATAGTATATTTTATAGTAATTTATCCCTATATTTATATACATTTTAGTGCATTAATATGATTTTAGATACTTATTTTGTTAATATTTGCAGAGATGTATTTTAATTGAAGATTGAAGAAAAAGGAACAAGAACGGATCCGAAACTGAAAGAAACTGAAGAAAATAAAGAAATGAAGAAAAAGGAGCTTAAACCTTGAAGAAATAAAGACCAAAAATGTTAATATTGAAGAAATGGGCCAAGATGAAGATTAAAATCCGATAAAGAAAAGAAGAAGCCCAAATTGAAGCCCAAACCCGTTTTTAGAATATTCTGGAATTCAGTCCAACCGGCGGTTGGAAAGCCCAACCGGCGGTTGGAATATTAGGGCTGTAAGGCGGTGGTGACACGTGGAGTTGGACCAGGATTCAAAGAGCCCAACCGGCGGTTGGAAGTCCCAATCGGCGGTTGGAAGGTCGGCCAAAAAAAGTATAAATAGAGGCTTGGGTTTAGGTTTTTCATATACGATTCAAGAATACTAAAATCGAAAGTTAGGGTTTTAGGTCGACTTTAGGTGCGATTTTGGAGGTTAAGGAGCTAGGGTTTGAAGGTTTTTAACCTAGGAAAAGCTAGTTCGTCAATTGGTTCGATTTCTTTATCCTTGTAACTTTAATAACCTTATTGAGTTATTTATGATATTGCTTATTTGATTTAATTGTGAATTAGGTTTTCATTATAATTGTTTGAATGAATGTTTATTGAGTTTATTATATGAATTATATGTTTATGTTGGAACTATATTATTGAATGTTTATTATACAAGAATTGTCTTTATTATGATATATTAGTGATTATTCTTGACATAGTTAGACTGATTTATATTAAACGAGATGACCATATTAAGTTTATATAAATTAAGTGATTGTGTTTATGTCTTGATCTTAACCTTATGCGATAGACGAAGAATAATTCATTAATATAAAGTAATACTGTGATTCAAGCCTAACCTTAGAAATTGTATTAATAAACTGATGATAGATCTTATTAATTAGTGATACTTTGCGTAACCTTATGACTGTGTTGCTATGATGAAGATTAGCTTAACCTTAAGTAATTTTCTACATTAGTAATTCACCAGTAATAATAGCCAACAAAGCAAATAGACTGTACATATAATAAGTTTAATAAATAATAGTTTGAATAATTATAATTTTTTATCCATCTGAGTATTATTAAGTTGTTCCTAAAACTTATCTATTAGAATATGTATCAAAATATAAATATAAATATGTTCGTTCGGAACTAAAACGTCCCCCTTATCCTGTAGATTATTGTAAATTGGATCCTTTATTTATTTGTATTATAATTGTAAATATTTGTAATTATAAATAAATAGATAATTAATTATAAATAAGAATCACGTTTCTTGTGTTCCTTGTGTTCGAATTTGGACTTACTTATTAAGCTATATTACATGAACGGGTCAATCTTGCCTGAATTGTGTGATAGTATTGTTTAGTATTTCCTTAATTTAAACTTGTGATTATAATTGCCTATACTTAGCACACATCAATGGTCCATAAACCCTTGCCAATATGGCGGTTCCTGGTGCTGAGAACTCTGACCCGGAGCCTCTGTTCCTGCCATCTCCTCATCCTCGTCATTCTCTGCTTCTTCTTCTTCTTCTTCTTCTAACCCTTGTTGTGATGCAGGGCGTTTACCTCTCGATCCTGCCCGAGGTACAGCGAGCGCGTCCTGTCCGGTGGGAGCGAAAGGAAGGTACCTTCCTCCTTGACTCCTTACAACTCCTGCACTACGAAACATTTCCAACCCAACAATATGACCCGGGTCATCAACAAGGGTATAAGGGTGATTACGGGGCGCTAGGTCAACATTAAAACTCTTGACAAATCGTGTGATAAAATGCCCGCCACATAACTTGGATTTGGGCTTGGCTCCACTCGCATAAGAATGAAGAAATTTACCCACACAGTATGGTAGGTTGATTCTCTCTCTATTTTTCAACTTAAGCAAAAACCACAAATCTATCTTCATCACCTTCTCCTTGTTGTGACCCCGAAGTGTGAGGTATGTGCAAGAATATTTTGAAGCACATTGTATTTTGGGGACTTGAGAGAGCTAGCAAGATTTTTTCCTGAAAGGTATGGTGTATCACTAAACTTCTCCCAAACCTAGGAAGTACATTCACCCTCGTCTAATCTAGCACCGGTCATAATATACTGCTCGAACCAGCCTGATTCGTATTCTTCATCGGTGTAGATTTCCAAATATACGGCTATCTCTCGTAGGGTTAAATGTCGAGGCTTTCCACCCAGTTTGAAAGCTAAAAATATCTCATCAATGGTACCAACGACATACATCTCCAAGGTGGCCAAGAACTTCATAACCAGTTCTTCATAGATTGGTTCTTGTATTGCTATTAGCTTCTCCAAATCATTCACATCATAAACTTCTGCGTTGTAGCGAATACTTTGCATGAGGGCCGTCTTGATTATGTGACTATACCCAACTACATCCAATGGGGTCTAGTCAATCACTCGCGGGTACTCGCATTCTTTCTTGTGAATTTTGTACAACGCCTCATTGTATTCATGATGGTGGTAGTGCTGAGGTTTGAAAACCAGATGCGGATGACGGTTCTTTGGAAGCAAATCTGCAAAAACACTCAGATTTTGTTGGGGCTCCGAACTTTGGCCTTGGCTTTGTTTGCTTTTCTGCAAAACACAACACAACAAAGATACAAAGTTTCCAAGATTGGTGTTAGTGTTAGCAAAACCAAGACAAAATGAGCGATCTTTGCCAAAAACAGTCAACACCCCACCCCCCCAAATGACATAATTGCTCAAAGAGAAAATCACGCACTCATTACACAATGTCATTCATATTGGTTCAATAGCATAATCCTAACAAACTTACAGTGACAATTTGGACTATGTTAAACACACAACCTAATATCAAACCTACGTGAATGATGCAATTTCTCACAATCTTAAATCACGCAAGTCTTACAATCAAAATCACATGTTAACATGCTTGACCAATAATAGCTTCAAACAACTAAGCATGTCACTTTTATCAATTTTCATGAATCCCAATTTCAAGCAATTACTCGTGTCATGCAATTTAATCGCACAATGTAACTCAAATAAAGCATTACAATCACAATTCAAGAAGTTTAACTCAAGCACATGTCAAAATCATTAAGCTATCATCATGTTCAAAAGTGCACAAGTAGCATACTCAAGCAAGTCCAAAATTCAACAGAAAGCTTGTAAGAATTCATCATTTTAACACATAGAAGCATTACAATTAGCATAACATGACATTAGAATAACAATCTAAAAACTCAGAATTGCTACAGTAGAAAACCCTAATTTGTATGAACCCTAATTTCATGAATTGCAAAATCAAGTAATCAAAACATGAATTCATGGAAAACTCAAGTTAGACAACATACACATAGCATAGCAATCATCAATTTCACAAGAAAATCATCCCCACACTTGAATTGAAAGAAACCCCAATTCGTGTTCATACCCAAAAACCCTAAGATTTGAACAAATTAAAGATGTTAAATTGTACCTTAGATTGTCTAGGCATGTTTAGAGAACAATTAATTGAAGATTCTTGAAGAAATTGAGTGTAAAAATCGTTTGTGAGTAGGGGTGCTGTGGTTTGGGGTCGACAGAAGGAGAAGAAACCTTACGGGTGTGTTTGTGTTATATTGTGTGTGCAAAGTGAAGAAACCTAAGTTATAGCCTGATGCCCGCTAAATGAGACGATCGGCTCAATATCCATAGCCGAACGGCTAACTTAACCCAGCTGAACGGCTCAGTGTCCAATGCCGATCGGCTAATGAACCATTATTAGCATCCTCAGACATGCCTCACTACTGATCAAAATTTCAAAGAAGTAGCCGCACGGCTCAATTAAGCCGATCTGGTAAAAAGGCATAACTGATCGGCTATGTAACCCCCAGCCGAATGGCTAAAAACCCATTTGCACAATTAAAATTACAGCAAGCAGATCAGACAGATATAGACAGTAACCAAGCAACTAATAGCAGCAGCAACTCAAAATATATAACAAAAATGATACCAACAATAATAATAATAATAATAATAATAAAAAGGATACCACCACGAGTTTCCTCGCGCCCATGCTTAATTTATTAACGAGTCCAAGCTAGACTCGACCCCGAATTCATTTGTCCTTGGGGTAAGTTGCGAGCTCCTCCTACTCGCTCTCCATGTCCTCTTCATGGTACAACTCCAATCTATGCCCATTCACAATGAAAGTCCCACCATCCGATTTGAAAAGTTCAACGTATCTGGATGGATAACCATGTTTTACCATATAAGGACCGGTCCACCTAGGTTTGAACTTCGGTTGAACTTGAACCGAGATTGAAATAAAAGGACTTTCTCACCCGCTTTAAATTCCTTTCTCATTTTGAGCTTTCGGTCATGCAACACCTTTGTGCGTTCCTTGTAGAGACGTGAGTTCTCATAGGCTTGCAATCTAAGCTCATCCAACTCATGTAGTTGTAACATCCTTTTCTCTCCGGCTTCCACCAAGTCTAAATTGCAATTTTCAAGACCCAATAGGCTTTGTGCTTGACTTCAAGTGGTAAATGGCAAGTTTTGCCATAGAGCAACCAATATGGTGTTGTCCCAATAGGAGTCTTGTAGGCGGTTCGAAATGCCCACAATGCGTCATCTAACTTCTTTGACCATATTGGCCGATTGTCTTTCACCGTTTTTTCCAAAATTCTCTTCAAAGCACTATTAGTGGTCTCAACTTGACCACTCGTTTGAGGGTGGTATGAAGTTGAAAACTGGTGATTTACCCCATATTTCTTAAGAACCTTTTCCAATTGGGCATTCGCAAAATGACTTCCCCAGTCACTAATCAAAGCCTTCGGCATTCCAAATCGACAAAACAAACTCTTTAAGAAATCAATAACCACACGAGCATCGTTCTTTGGTAGAGCTTTAGCTTCTGCCCATTTGGACACGTAGTCAACAACAACCAAAATGTACTCATTCTTGAATGATGGTGGAAAGGGACCCATGAAATCAATACCCCATATATCAAACACCTCACAAACTTGGATGCTATGTTGGGGCATTTCATCTCTTTTGGAGATGTTCCCGGTTCTTTGGCAAGCATCACAAGTTTGACAAAGTGTATTAGCCTCCTTAAAAATTGTTGTCCAATAAAAACCCGCATCAAAAACCTTCTTTGCGGTAACCGATGGCCCATAATGACCACCGGTGGGCCCATGATGGAAAGCATCCAAAATTTCCCTCGTTTCCCCGCCGGAAACACACCTTCTTATCATCCTATCCGCACAAACCCGAAACAAATAAGGCTCCTCCCAAAATTAATGCTTTATGTTGGAGAAGAATTTGTTCCTTTGTTGATGGGTCATCCCTTTCCTCAAAACTCCACCAACCAAGTAATTTGCCAAATTGGCATACCAAGGTGCCTCATCCTCGTTTTCCTTATCATCACCTATCTGCAAAAGAAATTCCTCGGGAAAGGAATCATCAATGTTAGAATCGGCTTGCTTGTCAAGATTTGGATTTTCCAATCTCGACAAGTGGTCGGCGGCAAGGTTTTCGGCTCCCCTTTTATCTTTGATCTCAATGTCAAATTCTTGTAAAAGAAGAATCCAACAAATGAGACGGGGCTTAGCATCTTGTTTGGCAAAAAGATACTTGAGAGCCGAATAATCGGTAAAGACAACGGTTTTGGACAAAACAAGGTATTGCCTAAATTTGTCAAAGGCAAACACCACGGCAAGTAACTCCTTTTCGGTTGTGGTGTAGTTTTGTTGGGCACCGTTGAGTGTTTTGCTAGCAAAATAAATGGGTTTGAAATGGTTGTCCACTCTTTGTCCTAGGACGGCTCCTAAGGCAAAGTCGCTAGCATCACATATCAACTCGAATGGTTGGGACCAATCGGGGGATACCATTATGGGTGCATTGGTTAATCGGTATTTCAAAGTCTTAAAAGCACTTAAACATGGATCATCAAACACAAATGGCGAATCTTTCTCAAGAAGTTTGGTCAAGGGTCTTGTTATCTTTGAAAAGTCTTTAATAAATCTCAGGTAAAAACCCGCATGACCTAAGAAACTTCTAATGCCTTTCACATTGGTGGGCGGAGGTAATTTGGCAATGACATCAATTTTGGCCTTGTCTACCTCAATACCCAAACCCGACACTTTGTGTCCCAAAACAATGCCCTCCTTTTTCCATGAAGTGACATTTCTCACAATTTAAAACCAAATGTGCTTTTTCGTGCCTTTCGAGCATTTTATCCAAATTAGCCAAACAAGAATCAAATGAATTACCAAAAATGGAAAAATCATCCATGAAAACTTCCATGGAGGTTTCGATCATATCTTGGAAAATGGCGATCATGCACCTTTGGAAGGTGGCCGGGGCATTGCATAGCCCGAAAGGCATCCGCCCTAAGCATAAGTCCCAAATGGGCAAGTGAAGGTGGTCTTTTCTTGGTCCTCGGGATCTATAGGGATTTGGAAGTATCCCGAAAATCCATCAAGGAAACAATAAAATTCATTACCCGGTAACCTCTCAAGCATTTGGTCAATAAATGGTAGGGGGAAATGGTCCTTACGGGTGGCGTCATTTAATTTCCTATAGTCAATGCACACTCGCCACCCGGTCACGGTTCTAGTTGGAATCAATTCATCTCGGTCATTAGTCAATACGTCTATTTATTTGTTTTACGATAGATGATCCGGTGTTTGATGTAAACAATTTTTTTATTTTTCGTATAATAGCATCCAGCACCATCAATTAGTAATGATTTACGTGACTCTGAATTCTCAGAATATTGTCATATGTTTTGGTACGTATCGCCTTTCTTCTTCTTCTTCTTCTTTTTTTTTTAATGTTTTGAACATATGTGTTTGATGATTTCTTTGGCCTAAACGAACGAAAGAACTTCGATGAAGTTATTTTTCATGTGTTTAAATTATTTGAATGTATCTTTCATGTCTTTTTGACTCTTTTGGCGTTTATTTTCGAATGATTATTCGAATGCATCTTTCATGTATTTATGACTCTCTTGGCGTTTATTTTCGAATGAGCACCATGTGTTTGATGAAAATCCTTAGTGAAATTTTGAAGTATTGTTATGGGAAAAAAAAAACGTTTAATGTGCTATTGTTTATAGGATATCAAAACTAAAAGATCATTATAACACTTTGCTTGCTTCTCCAACTATGTGCATATGGACCCAGTGACCCTAAAAGATCAAAATAAGAATCAGGTTTGCAATAAACCACAAATCTGCAGGTAACAATGATCGATGTTTTGTTCCATATAGTTGTCTGTTAAATAATCTCTTATATGTAAGTTATCTTAATTAATTTTCGTTTTACCTCGCTATCTGGCTAACTTCAATTACAAGTCTTCTATTTTTCATTAGGCTCAATCTTTAAGACTTGATAGATGTTGTAAACAATCTGAGTTTCTACCCATATCAGGAAGACCATCACATGCTTACATTATTGGAGATTACTTTATTTAGATTGAGCAGGTACCCTACTAAACTCCTAATATGTGGTGGAGTACGTTCGTGTGATTGTCATGGTTCTTGCTCCTTCAACTAATCTCAAAATAGAAAATCAAAAAAACGTTCATTTTGATGTTCAAGTTTTAGGCATCTTGTTATTCTATTGCAAATATTGACTGTCATATACTGATTTTACTCTTATATATGGGTTGTTGATTTAACATAGGAAATCACATCAAATGATAAACTGACATTCTTTGGAGTTTGAGTGCTGATTAACGGATGTTCAGAGGATATGATTCCCGCTTGAACTGGTATACTTTGTACTAATTGCTTAATGATTACTGCTTTAATTGTTTCACTTGTGGTGTATAATTTATTCATTAAGAAACTATTGGTGCTATCTAATTATTATTACTTCTCATGTATATAACCTTCTTTAAACAGTGAGAGATGCTTCTTGTGATTGTTTTTATTATACCGTTTTGATCTTCTACAGCAAAATCACATGTTCAAACTAGATGGAGATATCATATCCTTTGCAGCAAAAATAACATGGTATTTCACTTTCGAACTCTGATCTTTGTATATATACATAAAATGCCAGAATTTAAATTATGCAGCGATATGTTAGTTTTTGTGCCAAAATTGTACCTACTTAAAAGATACATAGCTTTTGTGTATCATAAATCAAAATTTTGGGATACTATGAGGTCTGTTTTCTATTAGGAAGACGAATACTTAAATTTTGTCACCAAGTATGAGTTAAGAGGTGTATGTACATTGAAACTAGTACATACAAAGTAAAGGTAATATGAAGTTTATTACTATCCTTAGTGGATTTGACCATCTCTAGCTATCTCCATTTTTTTTATTTTAAATGCTCCCCTCCTAGCTGAATCATTCTCATGCTTATTGTTGCAACTGTTCAATAACTTATGTATGTTATCTCCCATGTTTATATACGTTTATGTTTTTTGATTTTAGTTCAAGATCCATGTCTTTCTCGTACCTGATCCAGTACTTTTTCATGATAATATTTCATGTTCGAGAGTTTGTTCTCGATTCCTTATTCCTGGCCTGATATCTTATCCCGTCCCTGTTTTCCTTTGCCTTGTTTTAGCACCATAGTATTACATGTGTTAGAGGACCCTTGGTCCGCTGATCAAGCCTGGTGCCTACTCTACACGTCTTGCATCTCATGTTAACCGGTCCTCCTAATTTGAGTTAGTTAGGCATTTAAGTTTCTGTTACATTACATATTAGTTAGCTTAATCAACTACATGTAGGTAACCGTAGGTAAACAAGACTTATTGTCATGGTAGTATGGTTGTATACTTGTATATCTTAAGAACTGCCGGATGTTCCACATGAGAAAGTACATGTAGCTTAATCAAGTACCCCCAGTGATTTTTGAATTTTACATACATGACTTATTTACAGTGTTTTGTATATATATAAGAACTTCATAACTTTGTTGGATCTTACAAAACGCCAGGATCACAACAAAACGCATATCCACGTCCAGAGTCTAGATCAAAAGAAAATGCGTCTCCACCACAACTACTACTACCACAAGTATGTATTTCAACATCTTCATAATTTCTTTACTTTAATTACTTTCAGATGCATATAAGCCTAAAATCAATATGTTTTAGGAATTTAAGTGTAGACTGTGGCACTTAAAGAGATCAAGTATTATTGCTTTGGGTACCGTATACAAGTCAGATGGAAAACAAATGATTCATAGCAAAAAACTCCCAAATGATTGCTAAAAAGTGTCAATTGAAGAATCGTTAGTGGATGCAGCATGCATACCGGACGTAGGAAATAATGGTTTCAAAACAGTTAAGGATGCAGTAGGTAGTTTTGTTGCTTGGCCAAAGAATCAAGTGGTTTTTGATGAAAAGGTAAATACATGTGTTTTATAAACCTATTCTTCATATTTAATTTAATGTTTGATACATTTGGCTTTTGTTTTGTACAGGTAACACCACCAACTTCCATACCAAAGGTTGGTGAGAATAAAACTGCACCTAAATGCCAAAAAATTGCAAATTTATCTCTCGTGATACCGTGCAAAAGAAAGCGAGGCCCCCTTAGGGGCCGTATACCCCCCTTATGGGGCCGTATACCCCCCCTTAGGGACCGTATACCCCTCTTATGGGGCCGTATACCCCCCTTTTGGGGTGGTATACCCCCTTTTGGGGTGGTATACCCCCTCTATTGTGCCGGATTCGCCCCGTTTGCTACCGAATACGCCCTATTTGCTACCGAATACGCCCCTTTTGGTGTCGAATACGCCCCTTTAGGTGTCGAATTTTATAGCTCGAAGGTGTATTTCAGTGTAAAATTGGGAGCGAGGGTGTTGAGTGTAAATTTGTAATTTGAAAGCCTATAAATAGAGGCTTAACCTCCTCATTTCTCATCACCATTCAATCCATCAATTCATTCATCACTTTCACACACACTTCTCTCTAGAATAGTAGTAGTTTCTCTCTCTAACACTTCTCTAAGGAGTTAGAGGAGAATTAGTAGGTTAGTTAGTAGTTAGCTTCTCGTTAATATTTAACGAGACTAACGGAGGGGCTACTTTGTAATATTTGTTGGAGATACTTGGAGGGGTGCTTTTGTAATAGCGGAGGCTCTGCTCGTTGTAATCTTTCATCTTATATTCAAACTATGCATTTATCACGGTTATCTCTTTCCTTATCTGTTATAATGCATGCTATTGTTATTATGCTAGATTTAGGATTCGTTACCATGATTAGTGAGTAGTTAGCTTGTGTGTTTGTTGTGATGAAGTTAGCCGTTATAATGGGGGATGATGTTAATTTAATATATAAATGAAAACTATGTCTGTTTAACTTTTCATCTATGATTATAAACTGTTCATCAAACTATCGCCTTTCCTCCAATAAACGTGGTTAAAACTCTGAAAGACAAGGAGTCGCGAACCTTGTTCTGAGGGTAATTAATTATCTGTGCTATCTATGCATGGTCTGATTTTCGAAGCTTTGTAAATACCGCTAAACCTAATGTATAGTACAACATGAATAAATCAGGGATTTATTGGGTAATGTTAAGTGAGGGCTGGGTTTATATCATAGATGGGTACGCTTTAATACAAACTGAGTTTAAATGGGTTCAGAGTGACCTGAATGTGCAATACGTGTGGAACACCGTATGTGACAACCGTCAATTTAGGACTATAGTTTAGTGCCTAATCAAGTTTTAATACATGTAATTAGTTCTATGTTAGGCTAATTAATGTATCAATTATTATATATATTGTTGAATATATATCTACAATTATGCGGTTTGTTTAAATCGTACGAGCTTCAAATCGAATAGAATTCGATTACAATAAATACGGACGTTGGTGAACAATTTTATTAATTAATACAAACATTATTCAATAACTCAATTTTATTAGGAATATTATTTATTGTAATATTTCGTGGTCAATTCGTATTGCACAAATAACATAGATATAATTAAATTACAAACACGCAAACAAATATAACGAATTTCATTTTAAATATCATAAATAGATAATTGGTAAAATTTTACAATAAAACATTTTTATTATAATTTATAATTTAAAATGTATCTTTAAATAACTAAAATAAATATTTAACGTTAAATGACGGAGAAAACGAGCACCACGCGGAGCACGGGACGGAGACTGCGAGGTGAGGCTTTCACCTACACCCCACCTCTCCTTCATTCTTTCTTTCATTTTCATTCTCCAAAAACACACACACACCAAAAACACTCTCACCAAATTCATACAAAATTTCGGAATCATCAAATCCGACAACAAAACTTACATTTTCGGAACCACCATCAAGTGGGGAACAAGATTAACAAAAGCTCTACCATCATTTTCGGCCTCCATCTTCTTCGATTTGCATTTGTAAGGAAATTTCTAAAAACTTAGATTTGTTTAGTTTTATGTAATATTTTGATGTTTTGATGTTTACACAACTTATATATGTCCATTACAAAGATTAGAACACAGTTTTATAGCTTAAAAACGAGTTTAAATTGAGTTTTGGCCGGAAAAATCTCGAACAGCCGGACTTTCTGGGCTGGTGTTCATCCATGCGACACAAGCCTTGTGTCGCATGTTGTGTCGTATTTTGCCCTTTATGTCGCACCTTGTGTCGTATAAATCCTTTAGTGTCGTAACTCGTGCGACACAATATTGTGTCGCACTCTATGTCGCAAATTATGTCGTATTTCTATACGACACAACCACTATGTCGCTATTAAATTAGCATTTCGTATTCGATGCGACACAGTCCATGTGTCGTATCCTTGTGTCGCATGACGTCTGCGACACAACCATTGTGTCGCATGTCAAATCTTTGTGTCGCATGTTGTGTCGCAAAACACAGAATTTTGAAGTCAAATTTACTGTAGCAGTACTGTAGCAGTACTGTAGCAAAGTCAACATTTTAGAATTTTTATTATTACCAACCGTCACCAACGGGCCGTACACATTTTCAAAACTTACAAAACAGATTATTCAATCAACCAAGTCGTAGTAACTTGGATAATTTAGTCAATCAAGTCGTAGTAACTTGAAACAAAACAATTAATCAACCAAATCGTAGTAATTTGGACATATATAATTAAATAACAACTACAAAGGTAGTCTTTCGAGATACCGGTACAATTAATAACAATCAAGTGTCGTGGACACATTCAGGTTTCAAGTCTTTGGACATCAACTCACAGCTAATTACTTCAAGTTTATTAACTTAAACACTCCAAGACTCAGGTGAGTTTCATAGCCCCATTTTCACTGCTTTACAACTAGGGGTGTGATATTACTACTCGATTTTGTTTTACAAGTAGAACGCAAGTGCCAAACTTCAAATACTACATGAGTTTCAAGCTAATCAATTTAAAGTCCTCCATAAGCATAGTCTCTAGTATTTTATGGCGTGAATGTTAGTATATGATATCATATGGGATTGACAATCCTCATCCGGGTTAGCACGCACTAACCGGTCAAACGGATGTATTAGCATTTGGGAAGACGAGTGTTGATTAGGCACTCGTAGGAGGCATTTCAAGTTAGGTTTCCTTAAGTGGGCCTGACAAATCAAGTTAAGCTCAGACTATGTGCTCATGGACAGTATAACTTTTATTTTGCTTAATTGCATTTTAAATTCAATATAAATCTTGCGGTTCTGACAACTATACATTGACATACAAACCTGTGAGCTCACCAGCGTTTTCGCTGACCCATTTTAGTATTTATCACAGGTACCCAGCAGTAGTTTGGCTGCACAAGCAGAAATTATTAACTCGAGTCAGCATACATACAACTAGAGATTGGACTGCATTATTATATTTTGTAAAAGTAATTATGCTATGTAATCTCTCAATTTCAGGAACCGAGCTAATGTAACAATATTTTGATGTAAACAATTACTTTATCTATACAAGTTTAAAACGACGCATATAGTGGTCGTTCATTATATCTTATGTGCTTTGTATATTGATTAGTGACACCCAAATCAAGCATCCGCAAATCATTAAATTTGGGGGTGTCACACCGTAAAACGTCCTATTACTTAGTATAGTGCTAGAACCACCTCTGGTGTAGTACAAACGCATGGAAGCTACGGAACGACCGTCGGTGTATACACCCTAACTTGCATTAGTGCGCAAGGCATGGAATGCCGTAAAACGTCCTAGTACCTCGTGTAAGTGTCGGAATCATCCTTCGAGAACGGTTCCCATACACCCAAGCTACGGAACGGACGTCGGTGTATACATTCTGAGCAGCACTGGGTCACCCACCAGCTCTGAACCTAACAAACCATCGATGAAAAGTTAACAGACGCTTTCCGAATTAGGTCTTAAATGCTCTATTTGAATTAGAATACTTTATGGTATCAAAGAAAGGTCAGAAATTAAATATCGGTCTGTTACCTTATTCATGCGCCCAGGAGTTAACTCCAAGACGGGTCACTTGTCTTCACAGACAGTGTTGGGGGTAGAGCAGCCTGATCTGATCAGAATCATGACAACCTAGTACTCAGTGACATGCTATCTGAGGAATCAGATAGTAGGGTGCTAGTGTTGACTCCATAAAGTACCTAGAACGGTAGAACACAAATACTTAGAAAGAACGTTTTCAAAACATCAATCCAAACATCATCTCCCCTTAAGGCTAATGAAATCACAACAAACACTCCTCTCCATACTGATTATCACCTATAATTTTATTTTGCTGTTTATTTAGTTTAATTTAGGACCTAAGTAATTAAAAACCAAAAATCAAATCTCTTGTTTACAAACCCTACTAAATCGAATCGATCGTCTTGACTGCTTGGTTTCACAATACGGTTGATCTTAAGAACGACCATGAGTCATTACTTATTGCTAACTGCCCTTAGCTATAGTAAAACTTAGGTCCCCAGCTATATAAATTTAAAACCACCCCACTCGATCGTCGGTCCCGACGGGAAGGTCCGCAACGACAGGGAAGCGATTCCTTGACCGACCGCTGGGACCCGATCAGGTTTTTGGTGCCGCTGCCGGGGAATCAATCGTAAGACTCTTAGGCATCTAGACGAACTTTTCTTTTTAGTACCACCTGTAAATACCCGTAGGTTTCTTTTCCTTGTTCCAACCGAAAATTCCTTGCCACAACATACAACGACTTTCGACCAGATCATCCAGAACTGAACCACTCATTTTCACGCCTGATCCTGAGTCGATTGTCCGAACAATCCGCAAAGAAAGACGCTCTCGCTTCCAACAGATGGCCGCACTGATCACTCTCGCTGATCACACCAAACCGTCTATCGAAGGACGAGGAGGACCCATTAGCTATCCGGTAATCGAAGGCGCATCTTTCGAACTTAAACACCACATCGTCCAACTTATCAAAGACAATTGTCAATTCCACGGTTTACCCCGTGATGACCCTAACGCCCATATCGACAAATTTATTCAGATTTCCAACTCTTATAAGCAGAACGGGGTTGAGCAGGATATAGTCCGCCTATACTTGTTCCCCTATTCTCTCGCTCTTCATGCCCAAACATGGTTTGAGGGACTTGAGACCGGCTCAGTCACCTCATGAACGGATATGGCTACCAAATTCCTAACCAAATACTTTCCTCCGTCTAAACAAACCAAGTCGAAGAATGACATCACAAACTTCCATCAAGATTATGATGAGTCTATCTACACGGCATGGGAACGATTCAAGATTCTTATGAAGAAATGTCCAAACCACCAACTTGAAAAGATTGCCCAGTTATGCACGTTTTACAACGGTCTTGTTCCAAACCACCGCATCACCCTTGACGCCGCTGCTCAAGGCAACTTCATGCAACTCACAGACGAAGAAGCTTGGAACTTGATCGAGAATATGACGATGCACCATCACGACTGGAAGACAGATGAGCAATCCTCATCACTACCTCTATCCTCCTACAACCAAATCCAACCCGAGACGATCAAATCCTTGAGTGAGCAGATTGAGTCATTGACGAAACAGTTGGGAGAGCTAAAGAAACAACCGCAGCAGATCCACCAAGTTCAGGCTTGCCAGAACTGTGCTCACCTTCCCACGGAAGAATATCAAGTTGAATATGAAGATCCAGCTGACGGCACGGTCTACTACGCGCAATTACCAGCTGAGGACACGCGGCACCCAATTTCCTCCACGAAATAACCAACCAACCTTCTAGCCTAAATACCAACCAAGATACCAAACCTACCCACAACAACCACAGCTTACCTACAACCAACCCTTATCCTTAACTGCACCAGATGTCAGCCCACCTAGTCATACCACAAAAACCATTGTGCCTATCACTAGTCAAGGTGATAATCTCACAAAATTTATCGAGGGTCAGACACTATTCAACCAGAAAACCACTGCTAGGCAAGACCAGACTGACTTATTCATCATAAACCAACTCTCGGTTCTTAAAAGCCTTGAGAACCAAATCGGTCAGTTGGCTCAGCATCTTGACACCAGACCCCAAGGAACCCCAGCAATACCATTCACAACCCACACGTAGAAGAGGCCAAACAAGTAACCTCTAAAGACCCAAAGGTGACACCGAGTCAACCAAATACTCCTTCTCCGGTGAAGGAAGAATCTCGTGTCCCGAAGACAGTTGAGACCCCATCCATACCCACTCCTAAAAGAGAGGTGAGAATCCCATTCCCTAATCGTCTAAAACAAAAGTACAAGGTCAATTCCTTCAAACTCGATTCAAAGTTCTTAGACACCTTGTCAAGAATTCCTACCAGTACCAAGTACATTAGACGAATGCTTTCCACCAAAGATAAGATACCCAACATATCTAAAATCCCTCTGAACGCGGAATGTTCAGCCGTCATAAGCAACCTGCCCGAAAAACTAGGAGACACTGGTCGCTTTACTCTGCCCTGTTCCATCTATCAGTCAGGCATGATTCGCTCCTTGACCGATCTTGGAGCCAGCATCAATCTCATGCCTTATTCTCTATATGTCAGATTAGAATTAGGAAACCTTAAGCCTACAAAGATGAGCGTGCAGCTAGCCGATCAATCAATTCGTTATCCATGGGGAATAGCTGAAAACATAATGGTTAAGGTTGAAAAATTCTTTTTTCCCACTGACTTTGTTGTGATGGATATACAGGAAGACATCAATATACCAATCATCCTAGGCAGGCCTTTCATGAACACTGCTCACGCTATCATTGATGTATACTCACAGACTATTAGCCTTCGAGCACATGGAGAGACTGTATCCTTCCAGGTTGACCAGGCTGATAGTTCTCTACTAGAGAATGCTGAGATATACACCATCTCTACTAGCAGAATCACTTCAGATGATGATACATCCGAGTCAGAGCATTCAGACTCATATGAACCCGATAATCATACATGTCTCATCTCTGCAACCGAAGAATCAAACTCAGAAGAAGATGAGATGAAAGACTCAGAGACAGAAGAGGAAATGGAGGAATCCGAAGAAGAACAGGAAGAGGAAGAGCCAGAAGAAGAGGACGTATATCAGTCTACACCACCTCACGAATACTTCCCGGACTCTCAGCATCCGATATAAGAGATGATGCAACTCGAGTACATTCAAAATCCAATCATTCTGTCAGATGACGATTCAGAAAAAGACCCATTGATTGATCACTCTCCCTATGAAAGAGACATAGAGATGGAATTTTCTCAGCCAACATCAGAAATCATCGACGCATCCCAGCCACCATCCGATTCTGTTGAGTTCCCCGATTCACAGAATTCTGATACTCCAGCAAAGGACAGTGACGAAGATGATGTCATCTTCATAGATGTTCCGATAGATGTTCACTCTATCCACCTTCGTGCATCTTCTGCCATTCCTGACCCTCCTCTCGAGATCATCCAAGTTCAGGTTGTCTCTACTCATGAAGGGATTATCAGTGCCCTCGAAAGATTTGAGGATGATTATCGGATGATAATGACGGTTATCAGAGACTCAACAATTGAGTACACCCCGCGGCAGAGAGAATTAATCGAAGAAATCGAGGCTGAATACACTGTCTATCGTGCTAATAACTCTCGAAGTCCTCAATTCCTACAAAACCGCATTCATGCCTTTGCCGAAAATCTAGCAACTCAGCTCCTGCATGAACACTCTGATAATGAAGAACCAACTGCAGACGAGCTGGAGTTCTTCGAAGGGCAAAAAGTCATATATGGCAAGGTTTATGAAGCCCTCATCAGGTCTGCATTTCCATATTCTAACCAGCAAATGAGTTTCTACATTCTTACAGGTACAATTTGGACTATGCATCTGGGAACCCTGAGGAGGAAGTAGACATTCAGATGATGAATGATCTTAAAGGATTGATGGATTCCATAGCCGTTAACGACTACATTGATGACACCTCACCACATAGGTTTTACATCGACTGCACTATTGAACACCACGCCCACAAGATTATCGAGAAGCTCGAGTACGTGAGTTTAGACGAAAGGACGCGTTTCATCCTGTCTTCCATACCAGATGGGACAATGATTAACACTGCGAACTTTATCACGGAACGACTCTCAGAAATCTTTGGTACTGTTCCCTCCGAAGAACCCAGGCAGCTATTCCATGATGGTCTACGTGAGGTTTACTACAGAATCTTGAACATCTTCCGAAATTCCAACCTCACATACTCTGACCATCAGAGACAGCTTCTCCAGGGTATTCAAGGATCTATATGTACACTAAGAAGAAACCCCAGCACAGCTGATCATGAAGATGTACATATGCGCTTCTTTGGTTTCATGGATTCCTTAAGAGGAGAACGTCCTGAGCATGAGGTTATCAGATCCAATGGGACCCTCATCTTTGATCCCAACGGAGTCATCTCAAAGTCAGTCAATGATATCACCCGGGATCTCCTTCACTTACAAAGGGTTACTGAAAAACACTTTGAAAGCTTCCCTCTTCATGTGGAAAGGATCCCAAACATCACTCAGGTCATCACTCGCCACTTCTTGAGATTCTATTCCAGGGTCCCACCTTCCAGCACCATTGGCCCTGGAAGTTCCACTACTCACTGATTCTGAAGGAAGGAAAGTCGAGCTCTCGACTCTAAAAGCAGCGCTTCTCGGGAGGCAACCCGTGGAATAATACGTGTGTTTTTTCTGTGTTAATAAGTGAAGATAAATCTCTGAATATCCTTCACACTTGGATATGCCTCAAAAATATTTTCAAATATTTCAAAAGTCGTAACTCATTTTTGCAAAATCACTTGTCTCGGATATATAGGAATAGGAAAATACTTTCAGAAAATTAGTTCATATGTTTCGAGCATTTGAGGTACTTGCATACTACTTTTATGCATTATGCTCGAACTCGTTTAAAAACATATGTTTTACAAAATGATTTGTAACAGAAAACATCTTTTCATTCTGAGACAGTGATCCCTTTTCATTGCAAAAAATACGGAGTTAAAAAGGTATATCCAACGTGTTCACACTTAAGAGATTGATTCACAAATGATAGTTGAAAGGGAAGGCAAAAGCTCTTAATCAAAGGCAAATCCCCCTAAAGTTGAATAATCCTCATGGAGTTGCCGCAAAACAAAGACTTTCATCTTCTCGGCACATATTCAGATCTTCAGCTTTAGCTATTTGGGGAGTTTGTTCATCCTTTCTCTGTTTTTATCTTTTTGCTTTATGTAGTACTGTTAATTAATAAAAGTAATCTATACCATATCCTAAGCTTATCACTAAGTGTGGGATTCCAGCTCAAAATTAACACTTGAGAAACATTTTCTTAACATGTTCAAACTCTAAGTGTGAGATTTTACTTCCAGTAAAATCTCCACTGAAGAGAACATTAGGGACAATGTTCCTCTAAGTGTGGGATAGCGGTATAGAATACCTAAGATAGATTTTAATGTCCAAATAGCAACTCAGAAAATGTTCCTCACTCTAAAAATTGATCAAATTTTTCAAAATTTTTTGCTTTAAACAAAGAAAAGCATGAGCTTAACTTCGACAGTAGATTGCTACTCATTCAGTTAGCTCTGCTATTTTTTAAATTTTAATGTTTCTAAGAGGAGCTATTTTAAATATGAGTAAGTTATTTTGGAAAATAGTGTAAATAAGGTAGGAATTTCTCAGAATAAGAAATGATAATCTTAGGGGCAGCGCATGACTAAGCACATACAACCCATAGTAATTGCAGTGAGGTATCTTGAGCCTATAAAGCATTCATTTTAAATGCTTCACTATTCTTTTGTTGTGTGTGCCGATGTATGCATTTCTGAATTAGAACTTGCTCCTGGTATGCATTTCGAGACCATATTGGTGAGTACCGTACGCGGTATAGGTGCAATTAGATGACATTCCCTAGGAAATAAACCCATTTTCTCATATCTCTTCAAGCCTAACCCTGCCGATACTCACTTTTAGTGTCGATGATCCGCCTAGTAAACCCTGTTGAGCCTTAACCTTTTCATTTCTTGAAAACCCTAAATTAAAGCCCATTCACCTCCATACCCACCAAAATATTATCTTGGAAGTTTTAAATTTTTGAAAAACACTATTTAGATATTCTTTTTACTTTCACTCAAAAATCATAAATTTCGTGTTTTACTCAAAATTTCTCGTGTGCGTTTCCATAATCAAAATCTCAAAAAAGATCGAGAATTCTGAGGTGCGAAAAATTGGCACCAAGTGAAATTCGAAATATCAAAAGATTGAAAAAAATGAAAGTAAGAAAGGATCCCAAAAAGGGAAGTAAGAAAAATAAAAAAAAATTCCTTAGAAATTCCTTGGCAAAGAAATTTTAAGCCAAAAAATCATATCATTGAAATAAAGCTAAGTGCTTCAAATCTCTCGAAAAGCTCCGAACTAAAAAAGATACAATCTTCCATGAGTTTTAAAAAAGATAGAAGTCAAAATAGCTATCTTCCTCCCTTACCGTTATCCGTTTCCGTTTTCATTAAAAAGCATATCTAAATAAAATTTTTTCATGAGTTTAAAAGTTCTAGGATAAGCATAACCCTTTAAACCTAAAAATACCCACTATCCATACCCTTTAACCCTCACCACACACAACCCCAATGAATGTCCTGGGAGAATTAGCACCGTCCTCACCTAAGTGGTGGAGATTTGATTCTCGATCAAGCCTATGACGATGAATGCTGCATGACTGGCTTTTGAGCGATTTCATTTGTTTAGAATGATAGGAAACCCGATACACTTTTGAGTGAATTGAGTGACCACCTGGTGAGATTGCCTAAGTCATGTGTATGCCAAAGATCACGAGAATCAGAAGCATGCCCAAAGATATTCATTTCTTATTTCTGGAACAAACATCTTATTTATCTCGATTTTCTGAAACAGGTTACTTGTATGAAGAATGGTTGTTCTTAGAAGTATTTTAATTCACAAAAATCAGACTTAAAACATCTTTTTAAGTAAGGATAGTTGAAGTATTGCTTGAGGACAAGCAACGTCTAAGTGTGGGATATTTAATAAGACGTAAAAAGTCACGTTTTTGAGTACATAATTCCCACCTTTTTAGCCCCAAAATGGATGAAAACATTCAATATGAATACTTTTTCACCATAATTCATTATTAAGGCTAAAAATAAGGCGTTGCTTTAAAAATCAAGTAAAATGGCCAAATAACGTACAAAATAGAGCACAAACGATATGTTCACGTTCTACGAGCACTTTTAAAGCATAATACCTTGAAATTATTCTTTGATTATCTCATTATGATCTTCAGGTAATTACGAACGCGTGGACATAAAGAACGCTGGAAACGGATCAAGAACGAAGAAGATAGGGCCAAAACAAGTTACGATCCAGCACGCAAGACTTACGATCCAGTGCACGAGACCACGACCAAGGGGATACCACCCCATAGGGGCCGTGTACCCCCCCCTTAGGGGCCGTATACCCCCCTTATGGGGCCGTATACCCCCCTTTTGGGGTGGTATACCCCCTCTATGGTGCCGGATTCGCCCCGTTTGCTACCGAATACGCCCTATTTGCTACCGAATACGCCCCTTTTGGTGTCGAATACACCCCTTTAGGTGTCGAATTTCATTGCACGAGGGTGTATTCCAGTGTAAAATTGGGAGCGAGGGTGTTGAGTGTAAATTTGTAATTTGAAAGCCTATAAATAGAGGCTTAACTGTGACACCCCCAAATTTGATGATTTGCGGAAGCTTGATTTGGGTGTCACTAATCAATATACAAAGCACATAAGATATAATGAACGACCACTATATGCGTCGTTTTAAACTTGTATAGATAAAGTAAATGTTTACATCAAAATATTGTTACATTAGCTCGATTCCTGAAATTGAGAGATTACATAGCATAATTACTTTTACAAAATATAATAATGCAATCAAATCTCTAGTTGTATGAATGCTGACTCGAGCTAATAGTTCCTGCTTGTGCAGCCAACCTACTGCTGGGTACCTGTGATAAATACTAAAATGGGTCAGCGAAAACGCTGGTGAGCTCACAGGTTTGTATGTCAATGTATAGTTGTAAGAACCGCAAGATTTATATTGAATTTAAAATGCAATTAAGCAAAATAAAAGTTATACTGTCCATGAGCACATAGTCTGAGCTTAACTTGATTTGTCAGGCCCAATTAAGGAAACCTAACTTGAAATGCCTCCTACGAGTGCCTAATCAACACTCGTCTTCCCAAATGCTAATACATCCGTTTGACCGGTTAGTGCGTGCTAACCCGGATGAGGATTGTCAATCCCATATGATATCATATACTAACATTCACGCTATAAATACTAGAGACTATGCTTATGGAGGACTTTAAATTGATTAGCTTGGAACTCATGTAGTATTTGAAGTTTGGCACTTGCGTTCTACTTGTAAAACAAAATCGAGTAGTAATATCACACCCCTAGTTGTAAAGCAGTAAAAATGGGGCTATGAAACTCACCTGGTTCTTGAAGTGTTTAACTTAATGAACTTGGAGTAATTAGCTGTGAGTTGGTGTCCAAAGGCTTGAAACCTGAATGTGTCCACGACACTTAAATTGTCATTAATTGTATTGGTATCCCGAAAGACTACCATTTGAATTGTTTGTCTAACTTAATGTCCAAATTACCCCGATTTGGTTGATTGTATAGTTACAAGTTACTACGACTTGTTTGATCGACTTGATACAAGTTACAACGACTTGTTTGATTGTGAATTAGGTTTTGAAAATGTATACGGCCCGTTGGTGATTGTTTGAATTTAAATATGTTAATGTTTTCCTTATGTCTCGACGTGTTAACCTTGAAAAGTAAATTTTCATTATGATTGAAAAGTTGTATCGTGTAAGCGTTTTGAAGTTGTACAGGTTTGACATTTTTTTTGTAAAAATGTGCTTACAGAATCTAAGTACGGGGGTCCGGGGGCAGCGCCCCTGGTTAGCGGGGTCCAAGGGGCGGCAGCCCCTGGCGGGGTCCAAGGGGCAGAGCCCCTGGCTGGGGTCGAGCTGCCAGGTCAGCTTGGAAAATTTTTATTTCTACTATATTGTTTTAAGGAAAAACGCATCCGGACTTGAATTTGGGTGAAATCAAGTGATAAAATTTTGAGCCTCGACACTTAGTAAAAATCTGTGTTTTTGAGGTTCTGGTTTGTGCGACGTTGGGTGCGACGTTGGGTGCGACGTCGCAGATCCGGACTGCGACGTTGGGCATGGCGTCGCTATGTGCGACTTTCGCAATTTAATGCGACGTTGTACGTGACGTCGCTATAGGCGACGTAGTTGATTTCTGCGACGTAAGGGTCTGCGTCGCTAAGTGCGACGTTGGGGATATAGTGCGACGTAGGTCGCTGCGTCGCATTTGCTCCAGGCCAAATGCGACGTACGGGGTCTGATCGGAATTTCAACTTCAAAAACGAGTTTTCCGGCCATCGATCGGCCTAATATTTTTACCCAACCCATTTTAGGACATTACAAGTTTATACAAACAACTAGCAAGTTATAAAACTTAAAAATGAGAGTTTTCGGAGTGGTGTCGGAAACTTACAAATCGCCAAAATGAAATTCCGGAAAGATAGGATTGTAGATCGCGAAGTGGTGAACGTTTTATTCCAAATGAGTTTGAAGATCCAAGGTCGTTTAAGGTGTTTATTTTTGTGATTTGTGAGTTTTGATGATGGTGGTGATTTGAGAGAAAATAAGAGAGGAGAGAGAGAAAGGAAATGAGAATGAAAGAAAAGAAAAGATGGGAGGTGATTTTGGTGGGGATCCCCCACCACTTTCAGTCTACGCACCACGCTCTGTGTGGTGTTCGTTTACTCCGTCGTTCAAACGTTAAATATTTATTTTACGGTTTTAATATACGTTTTAAAATACGAATAATTATTCAGTATTTTTGTTGAAGTATTTTACTAACTATTTAATAATTACATTAGAAAAGGTGGATTGTCTCGTTTCGTTTGCGAAGTTACATTCTGATTCGCGTTAATATTAATTGTTTGATAAAATCTGGATACGAAATATTATTGACATAATATTTTTAAATACGATAACGTTATTAATCATCCTTGTATTACTTAAATAAATTGTTCACCAACGTCCGTATTTAATGTATCGAAGTTCATTCGATTTGAAACTCGTACGATTTAAACAAACCGCATCATTGTGTAGATATATATTCAACAATATATATAATAATTGATACATTAATTAGCCTAACACAGAACTAATTACATGTATTAATACTTGTTTAGGCACTAAATTCTAGTCCTAAATTGACGGTTGTCACATTCTCCCCCTGTTAGAAGAATTTCGTCCCGAAATTTATGTTGAAGTCGTGTTTGATGTGGAGTCATTGAAAAGTTGAGGATACTTGACGATAGGAATACGACTTTGTTTAAGTTGTTTGACCTCACGGTCCATGATTTCAGCGGGTTCCTCAACAAAGTGAAGTTTCTCGTCAACTCGAATTTCATCGAGTGGAATGATAAGTGTCTCATCAGACAGACACTTCTTCAGATTTGAAACATGAAATGTGGGATGCACGCTGCTGAGTTCAGATGGCAGCTGCAATCGATAAGCCACTGGACCAATCCTTTCGAGGATCTCGAATGGTCCAATGTATCTGGGATTCAACTTCCCTCGTTTGCCGAATCGGATTACGCCTTTCCAAGGCGATACTTTGAGTAGAACTCGATCACTAACTTGGAACTCGAGTGGTTTGCGTCTCACATCAGCATAACTTTTCTGACGATCACGCGCGGCTTTAAGCTTGTTTTGAATTTCAACGATTCTCTCGGTCGTCTCATGAATGATTTCTGGACCTGTGAGTTGGCTATCCCCAACTTCGGTCCAACAGATAGGTGACCGGCACTTACGACCGTACAGTGCCTCGAAGGGTGCAGCTTTGATGCTGGTATGATAACTGTTGTTGTACGAGAACTCGCACAGTGGTAGATGTTTTTCCCAGTTTACACCGAAGTCTACTACGCAGGCCCGTAGCATGTCTTCTAGTGTTTGAATGGTTCGTTCACTTTGACCGTCTGTTTGAGGATGGTATGCGGTACTCATATCAAGTCGAGTACCCAGGGATTTTTGAAGTGATTGCCAAAATTGTGAAGTGAAACGACTATCCCTATCGGAGATAATTGAGATTGGAACGCCGTGTTTGGTCACGATTTCCTTCAGATAAATGTTGGTGAGTGTTTGTCCCTTACTTAGGATCTAGTACGAACCGAGTCACTTAATCGAAGGCGGAAACAACGATTAAGTTATAAACTAAACACACTAACGATCAATACACAATGAATATCAAACGAAACGTATATTATTGCTTATGGTCGATCAGATTACAGAGGATTTCGACAAATTGTGTTTAGGGTTTCGTCCACCCTAAATCAGAAAACATAAAACGTTTAAATACAAAACTGGCACCTGCGACGTCGCACGCTACGTCGCAGGCCCAAGCCCATGCGACGTAGCCTACGTGCAGGCCCAATACCTGACGTCGCACCTGCGACGTTATGCGCTACGTCGCAGGAGTCAGGAACACTAACTCTAATTACAAACTACGAGCTAGACCAACTGACAGACACTAAACATGTACTAACAAACTCCCCCGTGTCTTCAGCTTGGTCTTCAAAAATCTTCATTAAACCCAGCCCGCAGGAAACTGGCCATCGGCATGAATTCCATTAGCTACGCAAACAGTAACAACATTGTAAAACTGTTGTGCTAAACGTCTGTTGAATTCATTCTTCTGACCAACCCGAATCCGATTATCATAGAGTTTTCTTAAATCTTTTTCATGAAAATTAATCAAACTCATCGGATCATATAGTCTAAACGTTGCTTGCCTCAGATTCCATATACCTCCAACTTCTGGCCACGGTTCAGAATCTGGAACGAAAGTAATAACCGCTTCGCCAGTCTGTGGATCAAGTTCCCATTTCACAAGTCTTCTCAGAAAATAATAAGGAACTGATTCCAGAGGTATCTCAGTCAAACATTTAGCCGGCGAATAGTGAACTTTAACCAAAGGCTTCCTGGTGACTGGATCAATCTTTTTCTTCCACGTATACCGAGTTCCCAACGTCGGCTTCAATTTCGAATAAGTCTTCGATAATACTTCCCGACGTAGACTTCTCTGAATGAACTCAGCATAATCATTCCCGAAAGGATTAATCAATTTAAGCTGAGCTAATCGATTAATCTCTCCTTTTGGCAACGTGCTCAATCTATCAAAACGCATTCTAAAATACTGAACTCCATCTTCTCTCTTTATCATAAACAGATTCCTCTGACACTTCCAGCTTTTAATAACACCGGTATAATTCCGACTAACCCGGTACACTTGACATTTCACTGGAATAGGAACTGGATTTCGTCCCTTAGGCCACCATTTCTTGTTTCTCTCTCTCTTTTCTTCAGCAGTTAATTTCTTTGCGGCTGAGTCCGGTGCCTGTGTCTCTGGAGCTGGAGTTGCAGCAGAACTTGATTCTCCATGTTGAGCTTTATCAGGACTCTCGTCTTCACTTGAATCAGATTCAATAATTGGTGCATCATCATAAGTTTCATCTGCATTCAACTGTTCTTCTTCAATCGAGACATCCTCGTTCATCTCAAAAGCATTTTCTGTTTCTTCCTCAGAGCCAACTCCACTGGCCATCCTCTGAATAAATGATAAGTCAGCGAATGAGTAATCAACTGCCAGCGGTCTTGGTTGCCCTGGAATATCATCAACAGAGAAATAATCCAAAAGAGAAATATTTTCATTAACGTTTTCAATTACAGGGTTGGGATTTACAGACGCAGGTTCACTTGACTCTAAAGTGGGTATCCCAGACCCAGACTCCCCCGAGGCAAGTAACCTGCCTTCCAAAACATTAACCCTATACTTCGTTTCCTCAAGCTCTTTTGATTGAACCTCGATCAATGCAGCTTGTTCAGCAATCTTCTCGTCCTGAGCCTCCAGCTTTTGCTTCATCTGCTGCATATCTTCCATGATCTTTTGCATGAAAGCTGGAGTCGGTTGAATCTCAAAAGCATCCTGCTGCTGTGGATTGAGTGGAGCTCGTGTTGACGAAGAACGACGAACACGACGTCTCGGTTGATAAGTCTCATCAGCAGGATCATCACCGTCGCGTGTACGTTTTCCAGTATCCCTTGGAGGCACATACTTGCGTCCTTGTCTGATCCGACGCTTAATCCTCAGATATCTGAAAGAATCGGTAATCCTGATACGTTCCATCTCAGAGGGATGCGGAACAGTACCATCAGAATGCTCAGGAGTCGGACCCCCATCCTGAGGTCCTACATTCGCTGTATCTTCAGAATCTGAATTCTCAACCGTATCATGCGATGCTGGATTGTCCGAATCAACGTGCCCGAACTGCTCAATGTTTTCCAAAAGAGCATCCACATTCTCCCCCGCAGCTTGAACAGGAACGTTCATGAGTGGTTGCTGCGGTTGCTGTGGTGCTGGAACATCCATATACTGAGGATCTGGGGGCGGTACATAATGTTCATCCACAATAGCACCGAATAAGGGAACATCCCTTGGTGCCTCGACCCCTTTCTCATACCCTGCACAAATAGTGAAAATCCGACTCATCATTGGTGAAATCTTGAGCGGATGATCGATATCACCCTGTGCCTGAAGCTCCGGATGATGACGATTGATGTGCAACTGTACAAATCGTGGATATAAAATCCATTTCTGATCCCCGGCATTCGCATTATCAACCATAGCCCTGAAGATAAATCCCGAGAAGTTGAACGGCTTGTTGTATACCAACGCCAACATAGCAGAAGCCAGACTTCGGCTCATCCCATCCGTTCCACCTTTCCTATTCCCTAAGCAAACTATAATCACATGCATCAAATATCTCCAGACGCGTGTGAGATTCGCCTTTCGATACTGATCAGAGGGAATCCCGGGATATCCGATCCGTTGCATAGCTCCGGTAACGAAAATATGATCAAAACCGACAGGCATATCCGGTTGATCATTCAACTGTAAAAGTTCCCGAATGCTCTGTTCTGTAATAGTGATCTCCGTACCCAGAACGGTAGAGACCAATCGTCTAACGTCGTTTTCAGTAACGACAGTTGCGTTTCTCCAAAAAGGGTTGATCAGATTTCCAAACGCCAAAGTGTTGTCGGAAATGGCGTGAAATACCCTCGAACGTCTCAAAAACGCGATCATCTGACGATACGGTGCAGCTTTATCAGAAGTGTCAGTAAGGTAAGCAGCCGTATTATGACGAGCTTCGAAAATCAAAGCCATATCTGCAAAAACAGAAACAGTTTGCAACTCGAAAAAGGTTAGAAAAAATGTTACATTTTTTAAACAAAAACCTTTTTAAAATCCCTGGAACTAGCGACGTAGCAACATACGTCGCATAACACAGAGCGACGTAGAACTGTACGTCGCTAAAGTTCAAAATAAATTGAAAAGCGACGTAAGGCCTGACGTCGCATACAATTCGAGCGACGTCAAGGGGAACGTCGCATTTTGCAATTTATTGTGAATTTAATCACTTTAATTAAAATAGCGACGTAGAGTGGTACGTCGCATCGGACGTCGCAGAAAAAGCGACGTAGGGAAGGGCGACGTAGGAAATTAATAATAATTTACTAAAGCGACGTAGGGCACTACGTCGCATCGTACGTCGCACTGACGAACATTCATCCCCAACCCAGAAACCCTAACCCTCTAATTTAGGGGTTTTCAAAATCAAACGCACTACAAGGTGCAGCTAACGATGGTGATTACGAAAATATAAATTATAACCATTAATTTACACGATATACCATCTAATTTATCCCAAAACCGAAACCCCATTAACCCGTAATACATACATAGCAATTAAACACAATATACACGGAGAAAAATGGTAAAATCGGTACCTAAGTGTGCGGAATAACGAGTAGATCAAAGGTACGTAAGTAGATCGGAATGAAAACAGCAACAAATCACAAATATGCTCGAAAAAATGCTACGTCGCAAATCGCCTCTCGTACGTCGCAGGCTACGTCGCACGTGAATAGTGAATAGTGTGACGAGTTACGTCGCAGTGAATACTATTTAAAGTCTAACCCTATGTGCGACGTAGGCTGGGACGTCGCAGGCGACGTAGAACCGGACGTCGCATTGAGCAGTTTTGATGCAATTTTGAATGTTTCAAAAACCGTTAACTCGTTATTTTAGCAAATAAATTTCCAAATAACTCGTGACTATGGAAAAAATAACTCAGAATAAAAATAAAGCATAAAATGAAATAACTAAACTAAAAAATCTTTTTGATATTTTCTTTAATATTCAAAAAGCAAAAAGAAAATTACTAACACTCTATTTTTTTTTTTTTTTTTTTTTTTTTTTTTTTTTTTTTTTGGTGACGGAGTTGAGTTGTCTGATTAGGGATCATATCGGAATAACATGCATTTATTAGGAATAGTAAGTGTTATTTCGATCATCAGTATTTGTCCACTTTAAATTTACGTGGCACATTTAAAACACCTTTTATAAGAATTATTTCAAAACGATTATTGGTATTGTTTGTCCACCTAAACACGTTACATCCGTATCGGTGAGCTAACCTTTATTGTTAGTATGAATATTAATTTTGAGAAACCTATTATATGATATACTGATAAACTTTAGTAAAACAAACACTGCATATTCACACAAGGTAGAGATTACAAGACCAAGGTTATCTCGGTTGTCTCGTAACATACACTTGATATTTATATTTAGGCATACATCAAACCAACTATGAAGATACTAGTGGCCCCAGATCTGTACAAAGTACAACAGAGGGTCCCTTAGTATGAACATAACAAGTTTGAGACTATTTGCGTAACTAATGGATTCAGGTCTGTACGTGAGTACAACAATAGTCACCATTAGTTAGGCGAATAACCATATTATTACTATATGCCCATTTTACATTTACATAATTATGACAGTGTATGATAGTACTTCCATTTATCAATTAAGACTTATGTCATACATCATATAACATTTTTCACAAAGTAATAGACAAGTTTTATCATTACTTCTTACTCACTCACAAACCGGTGTGTACCATGCCTACCAATACATCGTGTGATGAAGATAATTTAGATAAAAACTGTTTTAAGTGTGTCAGATAAACCTACTGACACATCCAAGATAAATCTTAAAATTCCATTTTGTGCATGTCACTCGATGTACTATCATATCCCAAGTTGTTTACAGACACAACTTCAACGTCTATTTTAAAAATGTAGCAACCTTGTGTTTTCTTTAATACTAAAGAGTATAAAGAGTGGCTGTTGCGATTTTTTTTTTTTTTTTTTTTTTTTTTTTTAAATTAAATTTAAAAACTTAAAAATCCAAGTCACAAATCATTTCTTTGACTGAAAGAACCTTAAACCTATCAGATTGACCAGTTCAATAAAACGTGATCGCAAAAAGGCTTTTGTGAAAAGGTCCGCACACTGCTTAAGGGTCTCTATATGTACGACATCTATAAGGTGTTTCTCAAAGCAATCCCGTATAAAGTGGAACCTAAGTTCAATATGTTTGGTCTTAGAGTGCTGTACAGGATTGTGAGTTATAGATATAGCAGCTGTATTATCTATATAAATAGGAGTCATAGAGAGATTGAACCCGTAATCGCGCAGCTGATGCTGAATCCAGAGAACCTGAGAACAGCAACTTGCAGCAGCAACATACTCGGCTTCAGCTGTGGAAATAGCAACCGCAGTCTGCTTTTTGCACTGCCAAGAAACTAAGCGCGATCCAAGGAACTGACATCCTCCAGTGGTTGACTTCATATCTATCTTGCAGCCACCAAGATCCGAATCCGAATAGGCAGTTAACTCGAAGTTTTTCTCGTTTGAATACCATAGACCCAGAGATGGCCTAAACGCGAGATATCCAAAAATGCGTTTTACTGCCTTCATATGAGACACCTTCGGATTTGCTTGAAATCGTGAGCAGAGAGAAACAGCAAACACTATATCTGGTCTTGAGGCAGTCAGGTACATGAGAGAGCCTATCATTGAGCGATAGTCTTTCTCCTTGCAATCTTCATCGTCCTCATTAGGTCCAAGATTGTGTCTTGCTTCTATTGGAGTGCCGTAGTGTTTACAGTTGAGCAATTCATATCGCTTTAACATATCAGTGACATATTTTGACTGGTGGATATATATTCCATTATCAGATTGCTCAACCTGTAGCCCCAGAAAGAACGTGAGTTCCCCCATAGCACTCATTTCAAACTCAGATTTCATCAGTCCTTCAAAATCTTTGCACAACTGATCATTAGTTGATCCAAAAATAATGTCGTCCACATAGACCTGCACAAGTAACAAATCCGCTCCTTCCCTTTTGATGAAAAGCGTGCTATCAATCTGTCCTCTGTCAAAACCATTCTTCAGCAAATACTTGGCAAGTCGCTCATACCAAAGTCGAGGAGATTGATGAAGACCATACAAAGCTTTCTTCAGTTTGCAAACATGATTAGGATGCTTTGGGTCTTCAAAACCTGGAGGTTGACACACATAAATCACTGCGTCGACATCTCCATAAAGAAAGGCACACTTCACGTCAAGTTGATACACGCGGAATCCTTTAAAAGAAGCATAAGCTAGAAAAATCCGAATTGATTCCAAACGAGCAACAGGAGCGAAAACTTCATCATAGTCAATACCCTCTAATTGACTATATCCTTGAACTACCAGACGGGCTTTGTTTCGAATAACAGCCCCACGATCATCCATTTTGTTACGGAAAACCCAACGAGTACCCGTCAAGTGAGCACCCTTGGGTAGAGGAACAATTTCCCAAACATTCATCTTGTTTATTTGCTGTAGTTCCTCCTGCATAGCCTCGACCCAAGATGGATCCTTTAAGGCTTGATCAACCTTTTTAGGTTCAATTTGAGACAAATGACATGAATCGATATGTGCAATAAGTCCCAAAAGTTGCTGAGCTGAAGTCTGCTTTGCTTGCTGTCGTGTTTGAACAGATGCATGAGGATCACCAATGATATTATCAATGGGGTGATCCTTATGTATACGAGTTTCTGGTATGGCACCTGGCACAAGATTCACACCCAGATTGTTCAAATCTCCCTCAGTTTCGGGAGTAGCAGCAGACTCAGGAATGGCTATCTCTTCTTCTTGTTCTTCATCTTCGGTAGAAAATAAGTGAGAGTAGGCCATTGTTTCCTCCATTTCATCTTCTTCTTGAGGTTCCTCTAAAGGAGGCATATTTGGATCATATGGAAGCTCCTTTGTGTAGGTATAAACTGTTTTAGAAGGAGCAGCCGAAGATGAAGGAGTAGGAGATGGTGTTGATGGTGGTGATTTGGTAGTTGTTTGTGGTTGTGTGGGTGGAGGTGTAGGTTGTGGAGGTGTAGGATTAGTTGGTGGAGGTGCGGGTGTTGCATTGGGAGATGGGTCGGATGGTTTATTAGTAACAGGTGTATCTTGATTAAGATCAAGCTGATGAAGTATAGAAACCAATTCTTCCGTTTCATCTTCTTCCGGAATATTGAAAGAATTGAAGAGGTTTCCATAGTTGAAAAACCAATCCGGACCCGTTCCTTGAGGAGGTTCCGTATACCTTAAACATTTCACTTCAAAATGCTCCTCAATCTGATTCGATGATTTGTTAAAGACTCTTTTGTTCGGAGAGTTGACTGAATATCCAAGAAAAATCCCTTCAACAGCCTTATCACCAAACTTAGAGACCTTATCTTTTGTAATCATGATCAGACATGGACACCCAAATGGTTCTAGGAACTGTAAATTTGGCTTACGGTTATTAAAAAGTTCATAACACGTTTTGTTCCTTTTCTTAACCGTGAGTACTCTGTTGAGAACATAACAGGCAGTATTAACTGCCTCAGCCCAGAAGATAATCGGTAACTTGGAGTCAGCTAACATAGTCCGAGCTGTCTCGTTGATTGTCCTGTTCTTCCTTTCAGCAACTCCATTCTGTTGTGGAGTCCTCGGAGCACTAAATTGATGCTCAATACCTCTTGTAGCACAAAACAATTCGAGAGTTGAGTTCTTGAATTCAGTTCCATTATCACTTCGTATCCTTTTCACCTTCAAGTTGCACAGATTTGCCAACTTGTCCAACAAATACACCAGAATCTCAGGAGTTTCCCCTTTTGTGGTCAAAAAGTAAACCCACGAAAACCTTGAGTAGTCATCAGTAACTACCAAGCAATAAGACCGACCACCAATGCTCTTTGTAGACACTGGACCGAAAAGATCCATATGCAGTAGTTCCAATGGAGCATTTATAGAATTCATCTGCTTAGACTTATGGGACTTCTTACGTAACTTTCCTTTTTGGCAGGAGATACAGTCATCCTTTAGAGCAAATGACTGTTTCGGAACTCCTAGCACTAGGTCATTTTTAGTCAAGAAATTCATTTTTCGGAAATGAATATGTCCCATTCGTCTGTGCCAAAGCAGTGATTCCTTTTCAGAAGCCTTAGACAAGAGACACGTATACTCGTTTGATGTCTCAACAGTTCTCATATTCAGAATGTATGTGTCATTCTTTCTTGGTGCTCTCAGTAACACCCATTCTTCCGGAATGACATACCCAGGCTTCAGTATCACACACTCTGTCTTTGTGAACACAGTTGTATAATCCTTATCACAGACCTGTGAAACACTTAGCAAGTTGTGCGTAAGCTGTTCCACGTAGTTCACATTTTCAAAACTAACATTGCCGTTAGTTAACGTTCCTCTTCCAGAAATGGTTCCCCCAGTATCTCCAGCAAAAGCAACATATCCTCCTGCGTATGGTTTAATATCAACAAGAAGAGATACATCGCCTGTCATATGTCGCGAGCAGCCGCTATCCAAATACCATTCACTATCTTTAACACGTTCTGACTGCTGCAACACACAAATGAAGGAGATTAGTGAGAAACGGTGACCCAAGCCTTTACAGACTTAGGTCGACCGTGGTCATCAACAATAAGCACGTCAGATAGGATTTTATCTTTAAACAAATTAAAATTTTTATCTGATGTGTTACTGTTGACGACTGAAGAGTCAACATCAGACTCTTTTCGTTTCCAAACTTTTGAAGATTCGGAATTGATATTAGAAGTAATGTTGGGCTTTTGAATTAGCAAAGGTTTTTGCTCAACATTACTTGGTTTCGAAACAGGCTTCAAAATAGGCTTGGGAGAGGTAGAGTAACACCTAGGTGGTGATTTTGAAAAAGAGTTTCTATAAACAGATGTCCTAGGCATCTCTCTCCCATATCGCTGATTTGACAGCTTTGGACACTCACGGATTAAATGTCCTTGTTTCTTGCAGTAGAAACAAGAACGAGTCTCAACAAACGGTTGAGGCTGAGGAATTACGACAGGAGGTGGGGAAACATTTCTAGAACATGAACAATGCGTACATGTTTTAGAAAATGTTTGCTTTGGTTGAGAGGTTGAAGTTGAAGGTTTATCATACAAAACATTTTCATTTACTGACTTTCTTTGCAAAATCTTTACAGGTGACTGTAAAGTTTGTTGTTTCGAGTTTAAAACCTTAGCTTTTCCTTTATTTGGTTGAACCTTAATTTCAGGTTCAACCTTTGAAATCACTTTTTCAGGTTTAAATGCAACCTTCTTAACCTCCGGATACTCCTGATCCGTAATGTCCTCAATCTCAACAATCTCCTCAATAATAACAGAAGATTCACTCTTTAACTCAACTTTCTCCTTAACACTAACAGGAGATTCACTCTTTACCTCAACCTTCTCCTTAACACTAACAGGAGATTCATGCACAGACTTAACAAACTTTGGCAAGGGGTACTCTGGCCGCTGGGTTTTCTCCTTTGCCGATTTGTTATGTTTGGTCTCTTTAGCATCTATAGCTTTTAAACCATAAAGCTTGGACCAGTCAACTGGAATCTCTTCAAAGCCTTCCTTAACAGGCAGGGGACAGTGAGTAGTAGGAGGAGGAACTGAGTTGTATCCCAATCCCTCATTCTTTTTCCCTTTAGTACCGTGCTTGCTAAGAATTTCATTAAAGACAACCGTTGAGGAATTAGAACCTAAGATTTTACTCTTATAATTCTCATACTCAGCTTTTAAATCTGTAAGTTCTTTATTTAAAGGTTCAATTTCAACAAGATAGCTTTTAATGGCATCTTCTTGACTAAAAACCTTAGACTTATATTTTTGAGTATCTAACCGATGTGCCTCAAGATGTTTTTCATAAAGTTTCTCATTAGCTTTTAAAAAATTATTTGAGTCGGTTAGTTTTTCATTCTTTTTCCTCAACTCAGCGGTCTCTGTCTGATATGCCTTTAGAGATTCAGTTAACTTAATGCATGAAATACAATTTAACGGTTCATCATGTACCTCATTCACAATGTGAGCCATCAGACACTGTTGGTAATGCTGGGAGACAGGCGTCCAATCTTGACTTGTAGGCTCAAAAGCAATCAGGGCATTATCAGCAGGCCCTCTCTTAGTAACTTCCGTTTCTTTGGCCTTTGGAGGAGTAGAAGGTGTTGTGAATCCCGAAGCTGGCATTTTGGGTTTCTCGCACTCCCTGGCGAAGTGACCCAAATTTTGACAATTGTAACAACGGACCTTACTCTTGTCAAATCCGAAGCCAGTCTTTCCATCACCCTCCAAGCTTTTACGCCCTGTTCTCTGCAAGAACTTTTGAATTCTTCTGGTGATCATCGCCACATTCCATGTTAAATCCATTTGCTCCAAATCGTCTTCATCAAGCTGAGCATAGTCCTCCTTAGTCAACTCCAAAGTTAGATTCGGTTGAGTAACCAAATCCTTGTAAGAGCTTAAGAAAGCTGTATAGATAGCAGCTTGCTCCTGAATCGCAGGTGAGACTTGAACCTGTTGTTGATTTGAAGAAGGTCCAGTCATGAAAACCGAATGAATCCCATCAGAAGAAGAAGAAGTCGATGAAGCATTTGTATTTGATACAAAGGCAACTCCTGATCCATAAGTCTTTCCAGAGTTGATCTTAACACCATACACACTAGGATTCTGAACAGCAGAACCAGACCTAGTTTCTTTCTTCTTAATCTCCATCGCGTGAGCTTGAAGATCCCCTATCAACGCATCCAAAGACATGTTTGCAAGTTCTTCATTTTCTTTTAAAAATTGAACTTTAATATCCCAAGAACTCGGCAACACATCCAGTAGCTTCTTATTTACTTCAATTGAAGGAAAAGTATAACCGCCTTCAAACAACTCACCAACTAACCGTGAGTATCTAGTGAATAAAGAAGTCGTGTCTTCATCAGGAAGGATGTCAAAGATATCGTACTGTTTCTTAATCAGTTCGAGCTTTGCTTCCTTGTACTTATCATTACCCCCACAACGAGTTTCAATTGCCTTCCACAGATCGAAGGCTGTTTCATGAGTTCTAAAAAGCCATAGCACATCCTTGGTTAAACACATTTTAATCATTGAGAAAGACTTTCTTTCAGTATCAAAATCTTTCTTCTCCTCGGGAGACATGGCTTTATAGGGCTTAGCAGGACGAATACCCCGGTATTCTCCTTCAGCTAATGGAGGTACATAACGCTCACGTAACGGTCCCCATAATTCTGGACAGTGAAAGTCAATATATTGCTCAACTCGGTCTCTCCAGTACACATAATCCATGTCCGCAGTAAATAGTGGAGGTTTATTACTTGAACCTATGTCATTGCTTTGTTTAATCATTTCTCTCAAACCTCTAATATCCTCTTTATCAGCTGCCATTTTAATTACTTAAAAAATAATAATATTCTGATCTTAGCGACGTAGAAGGGTACGTCGCACAAAGGTTATGCGACGTAGGTAGGTACGTCGCAAAAGCAAAGGATTCAATTAAGAATCAGAAATATGCGACGTAGAGAAGTACGTCGCAGATGACGTCGCAGAATCACACAATGCGACGTAGATGGGTACGTCGCAGATGACGTCGCAGAGGACGTCGCACGGACTAATTAAAGTCCAAATCACTACGTCGCAAGCGACGTCGCAGCTTACGTCGCTATGGTACGTCGCAAAAACGCGCTGAACAGCGGCCAAATAAAAACGAATTTTTAACCCTAAACGAAAACCACGAATTTCGAACGACAGAAACCTTCAAGAATCCCAGTAATACTGATCAAAGACCTGTAAAAACACAAAACAAACGTGATAAAAGCAAAAACACACGAATATCACGTCCTTTTAAAACCCAAACTCCATCCGAATCGCCAAAAACGAGCCTCACTGCTCTGATACCAGTTGTTTGTCCCTTACTTAGGATCTAGTACGAACCGAGTCACTTAATCGAAGGCGGAAACAACGATTAAGTTATAAACTAAACACACTAACGATCAATACACAATGAATATCAAACGAAACGTATATTATTGCTTATGGTCGATCATGTAACAACCGGCAAATTAGGACTAGAATTAGTGCCTAATTCTTGGTTAATACATGTAATTAGTTCTGTGTTAGGCTAATTAATGTATCGAAATATATATATTGTTGAATATATACGAAAATGCGATTTGGTTAAATCGTACGCAATCTAAATCGAATGTATTTCGATTCAATTTAATACGGACGTTGGTGACCAATTTTATTAAACAACATTGTCATGTCAAAAATATTATTATAATAATATTTCGTATTCATTCGTATTGTACAAACAAAACGTACACAAATTTAGATATTAAAACGCGCAAATTAAATAAACAAACTTACATTTTATAATTCAATATATAAATTGATTAGTAAAATATTTAAATAAAATATCGCGTAATAATTTGTATTTTTAAAACGCACCAGTAATATTTAAAATAGTTATTTAACGAAAAACGACGGAGAAAACGAACACCACCCGGAGCGCGGAGCGGAGACTGAAAGTGGGGGAGTTTCATCAAAACCCCCTCCTCTCTCTCTTTTTCCCTCATTCACCACCTACACCCTCTCTCTCTCTTACTTTTCTTCTTTCTTTTTCTCTCTAAAAACTAAACCACCACCATCACACAAAATCGCCAAATAACACCACGAAACATCGCCGAAGCATACCACCCGTTTGGAGAAAAGTGACCACGACAACACGATCTACATTCCTATCTTTTCGGATTTTTCATCCGACACTTTGTAAGTTTCCGACAAATCCCGACATCTCTCGTTTTTGATCATTTTTACTAGTTTATGGTTTCTATAGGCTTATTATGTTCATATGAGGGTTGGGTAAAAGAATCGGACCAAACGGAAACCCGAAAACATGTTTTTGGCTCAAAATCCGTCGATCAGACGTAAGTGACGCACTGATGAACCCAGATATGCGTCACTTCGTGCGACACTGGCTAAGTGTCGCATAAGCCCTCTTTTCCCGTCACTACCTAAGTGACGCATTTTCAATATCCGTCACTACTAGCGTCACTTGCTTTAGTGACGCCTATGATCGAAACCAAATTTTTATACGACACTCTTGCACGACACTACTCTAGTGACGCCTAGAACCTTAAACCGACACTTGTTACCGTCACTGCCTAAGTGTCGCCACCTTATGCGTCACTTACCTAAGTGACGCCCTAAACTCATATTTCGCAATTTTATGCGACACTTCCTAAGTGTCGCCTAAACCTTAAGTGACGCTATAAGTGACGCTAAAAACAGAGAGTTTCAAACCATTTCTACTAAGTATCGAGACCAAAAATTTACCACTTGATTTCACCCAAATTCAAGTCCAGATGCGTTTTTCACTATAACAATATTATAGAAATAAAAAATTTTCCAAGCTGACCTGGCAGCTCGACCCCAGCCAGGGGCTCTGCCCCTTGGACCCCGCCAGGGGCTGCCGCCCCTTGGACCCCGCTACCAGGGGCGCTGCCCCCGGACCCCCGTCATTAAATGTTGTAAATACTTTTCACACTAAGTGTTGAACACTTACAAATAACGAAACCTGATTCAACGATACATATAATGATAACACTTTGAATCATTATTACAAACCGTCACCAACGGGCCATACTTATTTTCAAATTACAAACGGATTATTAAACAAACACTTGGACATAACGAGTTGTGTAGACAACTAGCCTAGATGGTCTTGCGAGACATCTACTTACTTAACTTTATATGTTTAGGCATTTAAAGGCTACGGGTTCGGAGAACCAACTGTTGATATTACTTACTCGTTTATTGATATAAACGCACTTGCAAAGACTCAGGTGAGTCTTACGGCCCCACTTTTACTGTTTTATCTTATTGGGGGAGATACATGCTACTTATTTTTCCTGAACACAAGCACTAAACTGATTTCTATACCAAACGGAATTGCATGAGTTAATTACTATTTACTGAAGTCTCTCCATCATATATCGTTAGTTATGGACTTAAGCGCGAACAGTAGTTAATGGATCCATTAGGGAAATGACCCTCCCTGCCCGGGGTAGTAGCGCTACCACGTACTGATTTACACGTATAAACGGGTGACTATTATTTCGTTACTTATGCTTGCTCAATTTCGAGCATGTCACGGGAGCAACTGATTATTTACGGGTTAAGCTTCGATTATGAGCCTCATGGCAACGGTATAACTTGATTACTTTACTTTTGCGAGAATTGCAAATACTTGATATACGCCTACGGGCACTACTGATGAAATCTTGTGTTCAAACTGATTATTTACTGATAAACCTGTGAGATTCACCAACCTTTTGGTTGACCCTTTTTAGCATGTATTCTCAGGTACACTTACGGAGTAGGATCACTCCAGGATTATTAGCTAGAGTCGCATGATTTCCAAACTGCATCTAACGGAGATTCTTTGGCATTATCTTTTGTAGCTATGATTATGTAATAGAATCTCCCGCTACATACGCGGACTCTAGGCTTACATATTTTTGTAAAGAAAACTATATGTTTTCAAACGATTTAATTATGAAATGTAATTATTTTACAAAACGTCTCATTTAGAGGTCGTTTGCTGTATATCTTGTGCTTTGTATATTGATTAGTAACACCCAAAGTATGCTTCCGCAAATCACTAAATTTGGGGGTGTTACAGATTGGTATCAGAGCCTAAGGTTATAGTGAACTAGGTTGCATTTAGTGAGCCTAGACTATGACCATTAGGCAGTATTCCTTATTAGGTATGACTGGTTCAGGGATTACAGCATACGAGTTTAATTTAACATAGCCTGATCAACTATGTACAATTAAGCAAAGATGATGTAAGATCTGAAAGTAGTTATGGCTGAACAGGATACAATAGAAGACTCTGACCTCGAGAGAACCGAGACTCAAACATGTTTATGCTAGACACTCAATAGGCTATATTATATAGGAGCTATATGAATATAGGCCTCAATCTTACTAACGCTTTGTCTCAGAAATGGCAAACATCCCATCAAATTCATCTCGTTCTCCACCCGGGTCGCAGAACCCAAGGGTAGCAAGGAGGAACTCCAGGTTGTCTCGAGCTGGCCCGTATCCCACTCATTCCACCTTACCGGCCTTAGCCGCCAGGGTGAATCAACACGAGCAGCGACTTCGCACCATGGATGTCGTGTTGCAGGAAACAAACGAAAACTGGAGACTTACATCCCTTGAACGCATCGAACAAGTCTCCGACGACCTTGAAACCACAAACAACAACATGGATGTCCTTCGCAACCAAATAATAGAAATAAGGGTGGAAAATGCCCTTCTACAACAAAGGATGGAAGAATGTGAGCAACGCTCACATGAAGCAGAAGAGTATGCGCGCGGACTAACACAACGACTTGCGCTAGCGGAAGACAACGCCCGACAAGCTAGCAGGCTTGCAAACACTGTGGACCGTCTTGTCACGATGATGGAACAAATTAATCTACGTCAAGACTAGTGTAGTCTTTGTCTTGTAATCTATCCTGTAATCTAGTAACTATCTAGCGCTACTCTATAAACTAGTCGGATGTAACAATTCCCGACACCTTTTGTAATATCCCTGTAGGATGTAACTTTTAAACTCACTTTATCTATCAAATATCACTTGTTATCTCAACTCACATTAATTGTCATTTTCCATGTTGATGTTATGTATTACTGCTTTCATACATGTACATCTGTGACAATTACAAGTTCATACAAAATCTCATGTATCTTCATTTCTTTTATTGAAGAATCATGCCGCCAAAGACACGAACATACACCGATGCCCAGATTACCTCCCTTATAACCCAGGCTGTTACTGAAGCCTTGGCTCGGAATACCCCACCAAATTCCTCGAGAAACAGCGATGCCGCTGAAACCACTGCTGCTAAACCTTGTTCTTACAAGGACTTCCAGAACTGCAAACCTCTAAACTTTGCAGGTACTGAGGGAGCAATCGGTCTGATACGATGGATAGAGAAAGTTGAATCGGTATTTCTTATCTGCAACTGTGCGGAGGGGGACAAAGTCAAGTTCTCTGTTAGTACTTTTACTGACACCGCACTCACGTGGTGGAACACCTATGCCCAAACTGTGGGCATTGCTGATGCTTACAAACTCCCGTGGGAGGAGTTGAAGGAGATGTTAAGGGGTGAGTATTGCCCCAGGGATGAACTGAAACAACTGGAGCTGGAATTCTGGAACCATAAGATGCAAGGTAATGATATCACCGGTTACACCAACCGTTTCCACCAGCTGGCACTTCTGTGCCCAACCATGGTCGATCCCGAGTACAAGAGGATCGAGAAATACATTGATGGACTGCCCGAGAAACTCCAGGACCTGGTGACTTCATCCAAACCAGGTACTATCCAGAACGCCATCCGTATGGCCCACGAACTCACGGCAAACGCTGTCCGCCGTAACACAACCCCAGCCCCACCTACAAACAACAAACGAAAGTGGGAAGGAAACCCCAACTCATCCAACCAAATCACCAACCGAAAGCCTGAGCCCCTTAGGGCTTATTCATCTGGCACTTCTGAAAGGAAAGGGTACGTTGGAAGCAGGCCCTACTGTCCCAAATGCAATCGTCACCACGACGGTTCCTGCCCTTGCACAAACTGCAAACGCTTTGGACATCTGGCCAAGGATTGTCGAAACACCAGTGCCCCGAAGACTTGTTATGGGTGCGGAAGTCCTGGGCATTTTCAGAATAATTGCCCTAAGCAGAAAAACAACAACAACAACAACAACAACAACAACAACAGCAACAAACGGAACAACAACCCAGCTCGTAGCAGAGCATTCGTCATCAAAGCTGGGGAAGCTAGAGAAGACCCGAATGTTGTGACGGGTACGTTTCTTCTCAACGATCTTACTGCTTCAGTATTATTTGATACCGGTGCTGATAAAAGTTTCATATCTGATGAGTTTTGCCCACTACTTAATATCACCCCTTCGGCCTTAGATGTTAAGTACACTGTAGAGCTCGCAAATGGTAAGCTCATAGAAACCAGTAGCGTGGTACCTAATTGCACCTTAAACCTCGCAAACGAAACCTTCTCAATCGATTTAATGCCTGTCGAATTAGGGAGTTTTGATATCATCGTGGGTATGGACTGGTTGTCCAAGCACCGGGCCGAAATTGTTTGCCATAATAAAATCGTCCGAATTCCTCTCGCCGCCGGTAGTACCTTGATCATACAGGGGGAGACTGGTGGGTCGAGACTAAACTTAATCTCTTGTTTAAAAACCCGAAAATTTCTGAGAAAGGGTTACCCAGCAATACTCGCGCACATCACGGAGAAAAAGTCGGAGGAGAAGCGACTTGAAGATGTGCCAATCGTTAGGGACTTTCCCGAGGTCTTTCCAGAAGAACTACCTGGTTTACCTCCACCTAGACAGGTTGAGTTCTCGATTGATCTCGTGCCGGGTGCCGCACCGGTGGCCCGAGCACCGTACCGCCTAGCCCCATCCGAACTTCAGGAGTTGTCCACTCAGTTACAGGAACTCCTGGATAGAGGATTCATCAGACCGAGTTCTTCACCTTGGGGAGCTCCAATCTTATTTGTCAAAAAGAAAGACGGTTCATTTCGAATGTGTATTGACTACCGAGAGTTGAACAAACTAACCGTCAAGAACCGATACCCACTCCCTCGAATCGATGATCTGTTCGATCAACTTCAAGGATCAAGCTGTTATTCAAAGATTGATCTTCGATCAGGTTATCATCAGTTGCGTGTTCGCGATGCTGACATCCCGAAAACCGCATTCAGAACCCGTTACGGGCACTACGAATTTCAAGTAATGCCCTTTGGCCTAACCAACGCACCAGCTGTATTCATGGACCTTATGAATCGGGTGTGCAAACCATACCTCGACAAGTTTGTCATTGTTTTTATCGATGACATCCTTATCTATTCGCGAAACGAACAAGAACACGCACAACACCTCAGAACCATCCTAGAACTACTTAGACACGAGGAGCTTTACGCCAAATTCTCTAAGTGTGAGTTCTGGATAAACACCGTTCAATTCCTTGGACACGTTATCGACAGTCAGGGAATTCATGTAGACCCGTCAAAAATCGAGGCAATCAAGAATTGGCAAGCTCCAACCACTCCCACCGAGGTACGCCAATTTTTGGGATTGGCCGGTTACTACCGCCGCTTCATCGAGAACTTTTCAACAATTGCCAAACCCCTCACCGTGCTGACTCAGAAGGAAAAGAAATTCGATTGGACCGAGAAACAAGAGTCGGCATTTCAACTGTTGAAATCCAAGCTTTGCAGTGCACCCATTCTATCTCTACCCGAAGGCACCGATGACTTCGTGGTATACTGCGATGCTTCTCACCAAGGTCTCGGTTGCGTGCTGATGCAACGAGAAAAGGTCATTGCTTACGCCTCCAGACAACTTAAAGTTCACGAGAAAAACTACACAACTCACGACCTCGAGCTAGGGGCCGTGGTGTTCGCCTTAAAAATCTGGAGACATTATCTTTATGGTACCCGCAGCACTGTATTCACCGACCACAAAAGTCTCCAACACATTCTCAACCAGAAAGATCTTAACATGAGGCAACGTAGATGGGTTGAATTACTCACCGATTACGACTGTGAGATCAAATATCATCCGGGCAAAGCAAACGTGGTTGCTGATGCTCTCAGTCGTAAGGAACGAACAAAACCACTCCGAGTCCGGGCACTCAGTATTACCATTCATAACGATCTCACCACCCAAATACATCTTGCCCAACTCGAAGCCCTGAAACCCGATAACTTCATGAACGAGGCCTTGCGAGGCATGGATAAACAATTCGAAATCAGACCCAACGGAGTTAGGTGTTTCTCTAACCGAATATGGTTGCCTAATTTCGGAAACCTGCGGGACTTGGTGATGGATGAAGCTCACAAGTCCAGATATTCTATCCACCCGGGATCCGACAAAATGTATCACGGCATCAAGGAGTTTTACTGGTGGCCGAATATGAAAGCTGACATTGCTTTGTACGTCAGCAAATGCTTAACTTGTTCCAAGGTCAAGGCCGAGCACCAAAGACCTTCCGGATTGCTCCAACAACCTGAAATTCCTCAGTGGAAATGGGAGCAAATTACCATGGACTTCATAACCAAACTACCTAAATCGGCAAGCGGTTGCGATACCATTTGGGTGATCGTCGATCGTCTCACCAAATCAGCTCATTTCTTGGCAATCAGAGAAACCGATAAAATGGAACGCCTTACACAAATTTACATCAAGGAAATCGTTTGCCAACATGGTGTCCCTATCTCGATTATCTCTGACAGGGATGCTCGATTCACATCTCGCTTCTGGCAGTCACTCCAAAAATCACTGGGTACCCGTCTCGATATGAGTACCGCGTACCATCCTCAGACCGATGGCCAGAGCGAACGAACTATTCAGACACTGGAAGACATGCTACGAGCCTGCGTAGTTGATTCTGGTACAAATTGGGAAAGACATCTACCGTTGTGTGAATTCTCATACAACAACAGCTATCACGCCAGCATTAAGGCTGCACCTTTTGAGGCACTATACGGTCGTAAGTGCCGATCACCGATCTGTTGGACTGAAGTGGGAGATAGTCAACTCACTGGTCCTGAACTCATACATGAAACCACAGAGAAAATCGTTGAAATCCAAAACCGACTCAAAGCCGCGCGTGATCGTCAGAAAAGCTATGCTGACGTGAGACGCAAGCCACTCGAGTTCCAAGTTGGGGATCGAGTACTCTTAAAGGTATCGCCTTGGAAAGGCGTAATCCGATTCGGCAAACGCGGAAAACTAAACCCCAGGTACATTGGACCTTTTGAGATCCTCGAGAAAATAGGTCCAGTGGCATATCGATTGCAGCTGCCTTCTGAACTCAGCAGCGTGCACCCTACTTTTCACATTTCTAACTTAAAGAAATGTTTGTCTGACGAGACACTTATTATACCCCTTGACGAAATTCGCATCGATGACAAACTTCATTTCGTTGAGGAACCTGTCGAAATTATGGACCGTGAGGTCAAACAACTGAAACAAAGTCGTATTCCAATCGTCAAAGTCAGATGGAATTCGCGGCGCGGTCCGGAATTCACTTGGGAACGGGAAGACCAAATACGACTCAAGTATCCACACTTATTCACCGATTCTGCCCCTAACGCGACTTCGACTTAAATTTCGGGACGAAATTCTTTTAACAGGGGGAGAATGTAACAACCGGCAAATTAGGACTAGAATTAGTGCCTAATTCTTGGTTAATACATGTAATTAGTTCTGTGTTAGGCTAATTAATGTATCGAAATATATATATTGTTGAATATATACGAAAATGCGATTTGGTTAAATCGTACGCAATCTAAATCGAATGTATTTCGATTCAATTTAATACGGACGTTGGTGACCAATTTTATTAAACAACATTGTCATGTCAAAAATATTATTATAATAATATTTCGTATTCATTCGTATTGTACAAACAAAACGTACACAAATTTAGATATTAAAACGCGCAAATTAAATAAACAAACTTACATTTTATAATTCAATATATAAATTGATTAGTAAAATATTTAAATAAAATATCGCGTAATAATTTGTATTTTTAAAACGCACCAGTAATATTTAAAATAGTTATTTAACGAAAAACGACGGAGAAAACGAACACCACCCGGAGCGCGGAGCGGAGACTGAAAGTGGGGGAGTTTCATCAAAACCCCCTCCTCTCTCTCTTTTTCCCTCATTCACCACCTACACCCTCTCTCTCTCTTACTTTTCTTCTTTCTTTTTCTCTCTAAAAACTAAACCACCACCATCACACAAAATCGCCAAATAACACCACGAAACATCGCCGAAGCATACCACCCGTTTGGAGAAAAGTGACCACGACAACACGATCTACATTCCTATCTTTTCGGATTTTTCATCCGACACTTTGTAAGTTTCCGACAAATCCCGACATCTCTCGTTTTTGATCATTTTTACTAGTTTATGGTTTCTATAGGCTTATTATGTTCATATGAGGGTTGGGTAAAAGAATCGGACCAAACGGAAACCCGAAAACATGTTTTTGGCTCAAAATCCGTCGATCAGACGTAAGTGACGCACTGATGAACCCAGATATGCGTCACTTCGTGCGACACTGGCTAAGTGTCGCATAAGCCCTCTTTTCCCGTCACTACCTAAGTGACGCATTTTCAATATCCGTCACTACTAGCGTCACTTGCTTTAGTGACGCCTATGATCGAAACCAAATTTTTATACGACACTCTTGCACGACACTACTCTAGTGACGCCTAGAACCTTAAACCGACACTTGTTACCGTCACTGCTTAAGTGTCGCCACCTTATGCGTCACTTACCTAAGTGACGCCCTAAACTCATATTTCGCAATTTTATGCGACACTTCCTAAGTGTCGCCTAAACCTTAAGTGACGCTAAAAACAGAGAGTTTCAAACCATTTCTACTAAGTATCGAGACCAAAAATTTACCACTTGATTTCACCCAAATTCAAGTCCAGATGCGTTTTTCACTATAACAATATTATAGAAATAAAAAATTTTCCAAGCTGACCTGGCAGCTCGACCCCAGCCAGGGGCTCTGCCCCTTGGACCCCGCCAGGGGCTGCCGCCCCTTGGACCCCGCTACCAGGGGCGCTGCCCCCGGACCCCCGTCATTAAATGTTGTAAATACTTTTCACACTAAGTGTTGAACACTTACAAATAACGAAACCTGATTCAACGATACATATAATGATAACACTTTGAATCATTATTACAAACCGTCACCAACGGGCCATACTTATTTTCAAATTACAAACGGATTATTAAACAAACACTTGGACATAACGAGTTGTGTAGACAACTAGCCTAGATGGTCTTGCGAGACATCTACTTACTTAACTTTATATGTTTAGGCATTTAAAGGCTACGGGTTCGGAGAACCAACTGTTGATATTACTTACTCGTTTATTGATATAAACGCACTTGCAAAGACTCAGGTGAGTCTTACGGCCCCACTTTTACTGTTTTATCTTATTGGGGGAGATACATGCTACTTATTTTTCCTGAACACAAGCACTAAACTGATTTCTATACCAAACGGAATTGCATGAGTTAATTACTATTTACTGAAGTCTCTCCATCATATATCGTTAGTTATGGACTTAAGCGCGAACAGTAGTTAATGGATCCATTAGGGAAATGACCCTCCCTGCCCGGGGTAGTAGCGCTACCACGTACTGATTTACACGTATAAACGGGTGACTATTATTTCGTTACTTATGCTTGCTCAATTTCGAGCATGTCACGGGAGCAACTGATTATTTACGGGTTAAGCTTCGATTATGAGCCTCATGGCAACGGTATAACTTGATTACTTTACTTTTGCGAGAATTGCAAATACTTGATATACGCCTACGGGCACTACTGATGAAATCTTGTGTTCAAACTGATTATTTACTGATAAACCTGTGAGATTCACCAACCTTTTGGTTGACCCTTTTTAGCATGTATTCTCAGGTACACTTACGGAGTAGGATCACTCCAGGATTATTAGCTAGAGTCGCATGATTTCCAAACTGCATCTAACGGAGATTCTTTGGCATTATCTTTTGTAGCTATGATTATGTAATAGAATCTCCCGCTACATACGCGGACTCTAGGCTTACATATTTTTGTAAAGAAAACTATATGTTTTCAAACGATTTAATTATGAAATGTAATTATTTTACAAAACGTCTCATTTAGAGGTCGTTTGCTGTATATCTTGTGCTTTGTATATTGATTAGTAACACCCAAAGTATGCTTCCGCAAATCACTAAATTTGGGGGTGTTACAGATCAGATTACAGAGGATTTCGACAAATTGTGTTTAGGGTTTCGTCCACCCTAAATCAGAAAACATAAAACGTTTAAATACAAAACTGGCACCTGCGACGTCGCACGCTACGTCGCAGGCCCAAGCCCATGCGATGTAGCCTACGTCGCAGGCCCAATACCTGACGTCGCACCTGCGACGTTATGCGCTACATCGCAGGAGTCAGGAACACTAACTCTAATTACAAACTACGAGCTAGACCAACTGACAGACACTAAACATGTACTAACAGTGAGGCGTTCCATTTTGTCGGATTCCTTGATTGCCAGGAAGTGAGCAGACTTTGTGAGACGATCCACGATCACCCAAATGGTATCGCAACCGCTCGACGATTTGGGTAGTTTGGTTATGAAGTCCATGGCAATTTGTTCCCATTTCCATTCAGGAAGACTGGGTTGTTGAAGTAAACCAGAAGGTTTTTGATATTCGATTTTGACTTTGGAGCAAGTAAGGCATTTGCTGACATAGGTGGCGATTTCAGATTTCATGTTCGGCCACCAGTAGAAGTCCTTGATACCGTGGTACATTTTATCGGATCCCGGATGGATAGAATATTTGGACTTGTGAGCTTCATCCATCACCAAGTCTCGTAGGTTCCCAAATTTAGGCAACCAGATTCGGTTTGAGAAATACCTAATCCCGTTAGGTCTGATTTCGAATTGTTGATCCATGCCCCGCAAGGCTTCATCTTTGACATTTTCGGGTTTTAAGGCTTCGAGTTGAGCAGTGAGGATTTGAATGTTTAAATTGTTGTGAATTGTCATACTGAGGGCTCGAACCCGAAGTGGTTTCACTCGCTCTTTTCGACTGAGGGCGTCAGCAACAACATTTGCTTTGCCTGGATGATATTTGAGTTCGCAGTCGTAATCGGTAAGTAACTCGACCCATCGACGTTGCCTCATGTTGAGATCCTTCTGATCGAATATGTGTTGAAGGCTTTTATGGTCGGTAAAGATTGTGCATCTGGTACCGTAAAGGTAATGTCTCCAGATTTTGAGGGCAAAAACGACAGCTCCTAGCTCGAGGTCGTGGGTGGTGTAATTCTTTTCATGAATCTTAAGCTGTCGGGAAGCATAAGCTATGACCTTGTCTCGTTGCATGAGCACACAACCGAGACCTTGATGTGAAGCATCGCAGTATACCACGAAGTCATCGGTGCCTTCGGGTAATGATAGGATAGGAGCACTGCAAAGCTTTTGTTTTAAGAGTTGGAATGCCGATTCTTGTTTATCAGTCCAGTCAAACTTTTTGTCTTTCTGGGTCAGCGTCGTGAGTGGTATGGCTATCTTGGAGAAATTTTCAATGAATCGTCGATAGTATCCGGCCAGTCCTAGAAACTGCCGTACTTCGGTCGGAGTGGTTGGCGATTGCCAGTCTTTGATAGCCTCGATTTTTGACGGGTCGACGTGAATCCCCTGACTGTCAATCACGTGACCAAGGAATTGGACGATTTTAATCCAGAACTCACACTTAGAGAACTTGGCATAGAGCTCCTCGTGTTTAAGTAGTTCAAGGATGGTTTTAAGATGTTGCGCATGCTCTTCTTTGCTTCGTGAATATATGAGGATGTCATCGATGAAGACAATGACAAACTTATCAAGGTAAGGTTTACACACCCGATTCATAAGGTCCATGAATACAGCCGGTGCATTGGTTAGGCCGAATGGCATCACTTGGAATTCGTAATGCCCGTAACGGGTTCTGAAAGCGGTTTTTGGAATATCGGCATCGCGAACACGCAATTGGTGATAACCGGATCGGAGATCAATCTTTGAATATCAACTCGACCCTTGAAGTTGGTCGAACAAATCATCGATTCGTGGAAGTGGATACCGGTTCTTGACAGTTAACTTGTTCAACTCTCGATAGTCGATACACATTCGAAAAGAACCATCTTTCTTCTTAACAAATAGGACCGGAGCTCCCCAAGGTGAAGAACTCGGCCTGATAAACCCCCGTTCCAGGAGTTCCTGTAACTGGGTGGACAGCTCCTGAAGTTCGGATGGAGCTAAACGGTATGGTGCTCGGGCCACAGGCGCAGCACCTGGTACAAGATCGATTGAGAACTCAACCTGTCTTGGTGGTGGTAGACCAGGTAGTTCCTCAAGAAAGACTTCTGGAAAGTCTCGAACAATTGGAACATCCTCAAGTCGCTTCTCCTCCGACTTTTTCTCCATGATGTGCGCGAGGATTGCTGGATAACCCTTTCTCAGAAATTTTTGGGTTTTTAGACAAGATATGAGGTTAAGCCTCGTCCCACCGGTCTCCCCCTGTATGACCAAGGTTCTACCGACGGAGAGAGGTATGCGAACAATTTTGTCATGGCAAATGATTTCGGCGCGATGTTTGGATAACCAGTCCATGCCTACGATGACATCGAAGCTCCCTATCTCAATAGGCATAAGATCTATGGAGAAGGTTTCGTCGGCTAGATTTAAGGTGCAATTAGGTATCACACTATTGGTTTCTATCAATTTGCCATTTGCTAGCTCTACGGTGTACTTAACGTCTAAAGCAACAGGTGTAATGTCAAGTAGGGGGCAAAATTCATCGGAAATAAAACTCCTATCGGCACCAGTATCAAACAGAATAGAAGCAGTTAAATTGTTGAGGAGGAACATACCCGTGACCACATTCGGGTCCTGACGGGCGTCCCCTGAGTTGATCACGAAGGCGCTACTTTTGGTGTTGTTGTTGTTACGGTGGTTGTTGTTGTTGTTGCCCTTATTCTTCAATTTTGGGCAAGAATCCCTGAAATGTCCTGGGTTTCCACATTCATAGCAGGACTTAGGTTGTCGGGTGTTTCTGTCAGAGGGGTTGTTGTTGGATTTGGGGGCTCGGCAATCCTTAGTCAAATGCCCGTACCTCCTGCAGTTGTTGCAAGGAGTACCGCACTGACCAAAGTGGTGATAGTTACACTTGGGACAATAGGGTCTGTCCCCGGTGTAGCTGCGGTTGGATTCAGAGTTGGTGTTGTAGACTTGGATGGCGTTGTTCTTCTTGTTTGGGTTGTGGTGGTGTTCAGTGGATTTGCGTTTGTTGTTATTGGAGGATGAGGTGTTGGAGGTCTCACGACTGACAACTAGAGCCATGAGTTCGTGGGCCAATCGAATGGCACTCTCAGTAGTAGTTGGTTTGGATGAGGCGACGTTGCCCTGGATGTTCTCGGGAAGTCCACGAATGTATTTCTTAATGCCCTTACTTTCTGGTTCGACCAAACCCGGGCATAATAAGGCAAACTGCTGAAATTTGGTGGTATAATCAGCAACATCATTTCCCTGCACCTCCAGATGCCAGAATTCTTCTTCCAGCCTGTGCAATTCCTCTTCAGGACAGTATTTTTCTGTCAGTTTCTTTTTCAGTTCGGCCCAAGGAAGTCGGTTTGCAATCTCGAGGCCTACAGAGTTTGCGTGGGTTTTCCACCACGTGAGTGCACCTTCCTGAAAGGTGTAAGCAGCGAATTTGACTTTGTTGTTCTCAGTACAGTCGCAGAGACTGAAAACAGATTCCATACGCTCAATCCAACGGATCAAGCCAATGGCACCTTCCGTGCCCTTGAAATATAGCGGTTTACAGCTAAGGAAGTCCTTATAGGAGCAGGGTTTGGGTGGTGGAGTGTTGGTTGCTGTGTCCTCGCTACCGGGTGGTGTTCGGGTAGCCAAGGCTTCGGTCACACTGCGGGCAATGATTCCCGCGATCTCAGCTTCGCTAAGGGTAATTTGACGACGAGGAGGCATGATGCTGAGTAAGAAAGAACAAGGAAATGAAATAAGATACTGATCCGAGTATGATGAACTAGTGGTGTGTTTGTCATTTCGAGACAAAGCGTTAGAGAGAAAGAGGCCTATATTCATATAATATAATATAGCCTAAAGTTGTAATGAGGTCTACTTACGTATATATATATGTATATCACATAATAACCTATTGAGTGTCTAGCACAGACGTGTTTTGAGTCCCGTTTCTCTCGAGGTCAGAGTCAACTAATGCATTCCTGTTCAACATAACTCTTTCAGATTTCACATCATCTTTCTCTAATTGTACATAGTTGATCAGGTTATGTTAAATTAAAGTCGTATGATGTAATCCCTGAACTAGTCATAACTAATAAGGAATACTGCCTAACGGTCATAGTCTAGGCCCACTAAATGCAACCTAGTTCACTATAACCTTAGGCTCTGATACCAATCTGTGACACCCCCAAATTTGATGATTTGCGGAAGCTTGATTTGGGTGTCACTAATCAATATACAAAGCACATAAGATATAATGAACGACCACTATATGCGTCGTTTTAAACTTGTATAGATAAAGTAAATGTTTACATCAAAATATTGTTACATTAGCTCGATTCCTGAAATTGAGAGATTACATAGCATAATTACTTTTACAAAATATAATAATGCAATCAAATCTCTAGTTGTATGAATGCTGACTCGAGCTAATAGTTCCTGCTTGTGCAGCCAACCTACTGCTGGGTACCTGTGATAAATACTAAAATGGGTCAGCGAAAACGCTGGTGAGCTCACAGGTTTGTATGTCAATGTATAGTTGTAAGAACCGCAAGATTTATATTGAATTTAAAATGCAATTAAGCAAAATAAAAGTTATACTGTCCATGAGCACATAGTCTGAGCTTAACTTGATTTGTCAGGCCCAATTAAGGAAACCTAACTTGAAATGCCTCCTACGAGTGCCTAATCAACACTCGTCTTCCCAAATGCTAATACATCCGTTTGACCGGTTAGTGCGTGCTAACCCGGATGAGGATTGTCAATCCCATATGATATCATATACTAACATTCACGCTATAAATACTAGAGACTATGCTTATGGAGGACTTTAAATTGATTAGCTTGGAACTCATGTAGTATTTGAAGTTTGGCATTTGCGTTCTACTTGTAAAACAAAATCGAGTAGTAATATCACACCCCTAGTTGTAAAGCAGTAAAATGGGGCTATGAAACTCACCTGGTTCTTGAAGTGTTTAACTTAATGAACTTGGAGTAATTAGCTGTGAGTTGGTGTCCAAAGGCTTGAAACCTGAATGTGTCCACGACACTTAAATTGTCATTAATTGTATTAGTATCCCGAAAGACTACCATTTGAATTGTTTGTCTAACTTAATGTCCAAATTACCCCGATTTGGTTGATTGTATAGTTACAAGTTACTACGACTTGTTTGATCGACTTGATACAAGTTACAATGACTTGTTTGATTGTGAATTAGGTTTTGAAAATGTATACGGCCCGTTGGTGATTGTTTGAATTTAAATATGTTAATGTTTTCCTTATGTCTTGACGAGTTAACCTTGAAAAGTAAATTTTCATTATGATTGAAAAGTTGTATCGTGTAAGCGTTTTGAAGTTGTACAGGTTTGACATTTTTGTTGTAAAAATGTGCTTACAGAATCTAAGTACGGGGGTCCGGGGGCAGCGCCCCTGGTTAGCGGGGTCCAAGGGGCGGCAGCCCCTGGCGGGGTCCAAGGGGCAGAGCCCCTGGCTGGGGTCGAGCTGCCAGGTCAGCTTGGAAAATTTTTATTTCTACTATATTGTTTTAAGGAAAAACGCATCCGGACTTGAATTTGGGTGAAATCAAGTCATAAAATTTTGAGCCTCGACACTTAGTAAAAATCTGTGTTTTTGAGGTTCTGGTTTGTGCGACGTTGGGTGCGACGTCGCAGATCCGGACTGCGACGTTGGGCATGGCGTCGGTATTTGCGACTTTCGCAATTTAATGCGACGTTGTACGTGACGTCGCTATAGGCGACGTAGTTGATTTCTGCGACGTAAGGGTCTGCGTCGCTAAGTGCGACGTTGGGGATATAGTGCGACGTAGGTCGCTGCGTCGCATTTGCTCCAGGCCAAATGCGACGTACGGGGTCTGATCGGAATTTCAACTTCAAAAACGCGTTTTCCGGCCATCGATCGGCCTAATATTTTTACCCAACCCATTTTAGGACATTACAAGTTTATACAAACAACTAGCAAGTTATAAAACTTAAAAACGAGAGTTTTCGGAGTGGTGTCGGAAACTTACAAATCGCCGAAATGAAATTCCGGAAAGATAGGATTGTAGATCGCGAAGTGGTGAACGTTTTATTCCAAATGAGTTTGAAGATCCAAGGTCGTTTAAGGTGTTTATTTTTGTGATTTGTGAGTTTTGATGATGGTGGTGATTTGAGAGAAAATAAGAGAGGAGAGAGAGAAAGGAAATGAGAATGAAAGAAAAGAAAAGATGGGAGGTGATTTTGGTGGGGATCCCCCACCACTTTCAGTCTACGCACCACGCTCTGTGTGGTGTTCGTTTACTCCGTCGTTCAAACGTTAAATATTTATTTTACGGTTTTAATATACGTTTTAAAATACGAATAATTATTCAGTATTTTTGTTGAAGTATTTTACTAACTATTTAATAATTACATTAGAAAAGGTGGATTGTCTCGTTTCGTTTGCGAAGTTACATTCTGATTCGCGTTAATATTAATTGTTTGATAAAATCTGGATACGAAATATTATTGACATAATATTTTTAAATACGATAACGTTATTAATCATCCTTGTATTACTTAAATAAATTGTTCACCAACGTCCGTATTTAATGTATCGAAGTTCATTCGATTTGAAACTCGTACGATTTAAACAAACCGCATCATTGTGTAGATATATATTCAACAATATATATAATAATTGATACATTAATTAGCCTAACACAGAACTAATTACATGTATTAATACTTGTTTAGGCACTAAATTCTAGTCCTAAATTGACGGTTGTCACATTAACCTCCTCATTTCTCATCACCATTCAATCCATCAATTCATTCATCACTTTCACACACACTTCTCTCTAGAATAGTAGTAGTTTCTCTCTCTAACACTTCTCTAAGGAGTTAGAGGAGAATTAGTAGGTTAGTTAGTAGTTAACTTCTCGTTAATATTTAACGAGACTAACGGAGTGGCTACTTTGTAATATTTGTTGGAGATACTTGGAGGGGTGCTTTTGTAATAGCGGAGGCTCTGCTCGTTGTAATCTTTCATCTTATATTCAAACTACGCATTTATCACGGTTATCTCTTTCCTTATCTGTTATAATGCATGCTATTGTTATTATGCTAGATTTAGGATTCGTTACCATGATTAGTGAGTAGTTAGCTTGTGTGTTTGTTGTGATGTAGTTAGCCGTTATAATGGGGGATGATGTTAATTTAATATATAACTGAAAACTATGTCTGTTTAACTTTTCATCTATGATTATAAACTGTTCATCAAACTATCGCCTTTCCTCCAATAAACATGGTTAAAACTCTGAAAGACAAGGAGTCGCGAACCTTGTTCTGAGGGTAATTAATTATCTGTGCTATATATGCATGGTCTGATTTTCGAAGCTTTGTAAATACCGCTAAACCTAATGTATAGTACAACGTGAATAAATCAGGGATTTATTGGGTAATGTTAAGTGAGGGCTGGGTTTATATCATAGATGGGTACGCTTTAATACAAACTGAGTTTAAATGGGTTCAGAGTGACCTGAATGTGCAATACGTGTGGAACACCGTAAAACGTCCTATTACTTAGTATAGTGCTGGATCCACCTCTGGTGTAGTACAAACACATGGAAGCTACGGAACGGCCGTCGGTGTATACACCCTAACTTGCATTAGTGCGCAAGGCATGGAATGCCGTAAAACGTCCTAGTACCTCGTGTAAGTGTCGGAATCATCCTTCGAGAACGGTTCCCATACACCCAAGCTACGGAACGGACGTCGGTGTATACATTCTGAGCAGCACTGGGTCACCCACCAGCTCTGAACCTAACAAACCATCGATGAAAAGTTAACAGACGCTTTCCGAATTAGGTCTTAAATGCTCTATTTGAATTAGAATACTTTATGGTATCAAAGAAAGGTCAGAAATTAAATATCGGTCTGTTACCTTATTCATGCGCCCAGGAGTTAACTCCAAGACGGGTCACTTGTCTTCACAGACAGTGTTGGGGGTAGAGCAGCCTGATCTGATCAGAATCATGACAACCTAGTACTCAGTGACATGCTATCTGAGGAATCAGATAGTAGGGTGCTAGTGTTGACTCCATAAAGTACCTAAAACGGTAGAACACAAATACTTAGAAAGAACATTTTCAAAACATCAATCCAAACATCATCTCCCCTTAAGGCTAATGAAATCACAACAAACACTCCTCTCCATACTGATTATCACCTATAATTTTATTTTGCTGTTTATTTAGTTTAATTTAGGACCTAAGTAATTAAAAACCAAAAATCAAATCTCTTGTTTACAAACCCTACTAAATCTAATCGATCGTCTTGACCGCTTGGTTTCACAATACGGTTGATCTTAAGAACAACCATGAGTCATTACTTATCGCTAACTGCCCTTAGCTATAGTAAAACTTAGGTCCCCAGCTATATAAATTTAAAACCACCCCACTTGATCGTCGGTCCCGACAGGAAGGTCCGCAACGACAGGGAAGCGATTCCTTGACCGACCGCTAGGACCCGATCAGTCATTTTAACATTTTTTATGTACGACATTCTATTTTATATTTGGTTCAGTTATGTACATTCCAATTTTGTTTTTTGTTTTTAATTTGTTGTGTGTATTTTCTTTTGTTTTGTTATATATTGCAACTATATATATATAAAATATAATTCATATTTTGACACAAATTATTTATTTCTTAAATGTGACTAAAAGATTCACTCACATAATATGATCACACTATTAACATTTTTTGCCACTGTTTGCTTAATTCGTTGTGTAACTAAATATTACAAAACGTCACACAAACAAAAAATTCACGTGGCCATTTGATGAACAATGGTCACACAACATACACATTTACTTGACTTTAAAACGCATATGGTCACACTTTTTAATACTTTTGGTAATTTTTTGCTTAATTGTATGTGACTAAATCCACATAAAAAAACATGCACTGTATGACTAAATATTACAAAATGCCACACAAACTTAAAATTCATGTGGCCATTGTATGAACAATTGTCACACAAAATACACATTTACTTTACTTTAAAAAGCATACGGCCACACTTTTTATCACTTTTGACCATTTTTTGCTTAATTGTATGTGACTAAATCCCCAGAAAAAAAAAAAATGCCTTGTGTGACTAAATATTACAAAATGCCACACAAACATAAAATTCATGTTGCCATTGGATAAACAATAGTCACACAAAAAACACATTTACTTGTCTTTAAAAAGCATATGTTCACGCTTATTAAAACTTTTAGTCACTTATTGCTTAATTGTATGTGACTAGATCCCCATAAAAAAACATGCCTTGTGTGACTAAATATTACAAATCGCTACACAAACATAAAATTCATGTGGCCATTGAATGAACAATAGTCACACAATAAGCATATGGTCACACTCATTAAAACTTTTTGCCACTTTATGTTTAAATGTATGTGACTAAATCAACAAAAAAAACAATCGTTGTGTGACTAAATCATCGCAAAGGCCACATATATTATATATTCATGTGGCCAAAGGACGGACAATAGTCACTCAAAATACACACTTACTTGATTTTACCAATCATGTCACACCCCGCCAAACGCTAATCACGATCAGTACTAATTAAACATGCGGAAGCCTTAATGACGTGACGGAGCGTGAGCAGTTTAAATCAATCCAAACAGTACATACATACTCAGAGCATATGGCTATCGCGTAACATAATAGGTTAAGATGCCATTTTTAAACAGTTGTTACAAAAGTAATACGACTATGTAAGTCGTAACAGTAGTAGTAGGGTTAAAACATTTAAGTTTTACAATCCATAAGTTTAAAACAAGATTTCAAAAGTATAACTGCAATGTCTGCAGTAATACGGAGGAAATCCTCAAAAGTTGTCCCAAAAGTTTGTGGCATCTTAAGTGGTCCAGGGTTGTCCATCATGAATGCATGCGATTCTTACTTACGTAGCTAATTTCCTGTAAAACATAGAAAGAAAGTCGTCAACAAATATGTTGAGTGAATTCACAGGTTTTGTGTAAATGTAAGGTATGTTAAACCATTTATGTTTGTGTTATTGAAATGTCATTCAATAAATAAATAATTGTTTGCAGGTTTGCAAAATATAAGTTTGTAGGGTTGTTACCCTAAAATACAGATTTATGTGGGTTGTCACCCAAAGTATGTATTTGGTTGTTTACCAGTATTTAAAGTTACCAGAATGTTATTCCGGTGTAAAACAGTTGTAGGATATGTAATCCTAAATAGTATGTGGGAATACTTAGACTATAATCCCCTGGAAGGTGAGCTAAACCTCGCAGGTTAAAGTAACGCGACCTAACCCTATAACCAAACCACAACCAAAACTTATGTTGTTTGCCTGAAGGACATTTAAGTATACGCTCCATCCACAGGAGGGTCGTCACGGCAATAGTACTATTCGTATACTCAGTGGCTAGAGTCACCTAGCTAATGGTTATAGTTTGCATGACATAAGGACTTTTCATGCATTCATTAGGAGTCTGGGTCCGTACTAGGATCTGTTGTCTAATTCCCAAAACAGTTGTGAACATGTAGTTTCATATCAAACAGTTTGTATAAAGCGATAAAGCATTTATATAATTTGCTGCATGTGTTTTGCGTGCAGTTTCTATGTTTACACCCCTATGTTTAAAAGCATAAACCATTTGCAAAGTAGGGGCTGTGAACTCACAGTAGTAGTAGATGTCGTAATGTGAAAGCTAGCAGAGATAACGTGTGCGCCCAAGGTATGTCAACCTATATGCAAATATGTATTAACATAAGTACTTTTGATTTGTTGAATCACTTTTATGCTAGTAATTCACTTGTTTGACGTTTTGTCGAAATATTTGTTATTACTTCTTACGTCGAATACTTTGTTAAACATATATGTATGTGAATGTTAACTCGTCTCCTTTGTACATATATTTGTTCTATATACGTATACTTATGCAATATACTTGTTGTGTATTATGGGATTGTACGTTTGTTAAACGTTTTATCCATTGTTATATATATATATATATATATATATATATATATATATATATATATATATATAATGAGGTTTGTCGTGATATATATGTATGTGTATCAATGTTCATGGCATTCGTTTATATCGGAATATTATAAACTTTCATTGTTTGCTCAATTGATTCTCGTTCCGTTAAATAAATCGGGTCACCTTTTCATGCTTTTAATGTTTTATAACTTATTGGGCTCGACCCAATCAGTTGGCCCATTTGGTATAACCCGACCCATTAACTAGTTTTGGTCCATTAAGTAATCCATTTATCTTTAAAACTTTCGGCCCAACTCAAGTCCAGATCGCAGCCCAGACCACAGCCCGGCCCAAACAGCTATCCAGCCAGCCCAGCCGTTCGGCTTGTGCCAGCCGTTCGGCTTGGGTCATAAGCCGTTCGGCTGTTGGCCTCGGCCCAGTCCACTCCGCTCGGCCCAATTGTTTAGTCCGTTTATCATTTGGTCCAATTCGTCCGGCCCATTATGTGTTTGGTCTATTAAGTGCTTAGCCCGGCCCAGTCCACCATTCTGGCCCAAAAGACCCGTAGCCTTAAGCCCAGCCGTTCGGCTGTGGGCTCTCAGCTGATCGGTTTGGGTTAGCCGATCGGTTTGAGATTAGCCGATCGGCTTGTTGTTCCAGACAGCAGCTCTGTCTCGTTTCCAAATTTCAAATCCGAGTTCGACGTAATTTTTAGCTATAATTCGAGTGGGTTCAGTGTTTACATGGTGTGCACCATCAATATATCACATTACATCACTTCTATAACAACTTTTACATATAGATTCATGATTTTTAGTTTTGGTTTTATAAAACTTACTTATGAATAAATCACATAATCATCAAGTTTTGATGTTGTACATATATAGATTATGATGTTTACACATGATATATAACGAAATTTAAAGCAAGAAATCGATATTAGGAAGTTTTCCTTACAATGAGTATATGATGGCGATGATGATCAAGTCGATGGTGATGATGGTTATTGTTAAAGTTTTAATATTTTTGTTACTTCCACCTCACTACTGCTGTTGTTGTTTGCCTCTGCTGATTTTGATCTTGTTAATTTTGAAGAAGAAGAAAAAGGTGATAAGTGATCATGTATGTGTGTGTGTATGACCGAGAGATAGAGATCAAACAGGAGGGAGTATGGTTTTAAAATAAACATGTCTCTGCATTATTGAAGTTAGGTACCAATTTTGGTACCTCAATTTTGAGTACGGGTATAATTTTAGCAATATAAAAGTAAACTTTTTATATTTTTATTTTGTAGGTGTTCTCCTGGTTCGTTATTTATAATCAGAATAATGATGTTATCATTATTTTAAAATGTTGTACAATTGTGTACATTTTACTGCGCGCGTCTAATTGAGCGCCAAATTTCAGTTAAGTTACGATTTCATATTTTGAAGTAATGTTCTAACTTCTTCCAAACGAACGAGAAAATTTGCATTTTTATGATTCGACCTTTTATGTGCGTTTTAAAATTGTTTCTGTTCGTGTTATAATACGTTTTATGTTAAACGTATATTTAGACCATTTTATCTATATGTTATAGATATATTAATACTCGAAATTAATAAATGGAATTATTAATTACTTTTGTGTTACGAACTTTTGTTATTTATTTTTGTCGGGTTCGTTCCGATATATTTGTACGTAACTTTTAATACTTACGTTTTACTTATTACTTTTTGTTTAAAAGTACCGGGCTTGCTAGGCTTACATCACGATAAAAAGTTTTGTTAAAACTTAACCAGGAAATTAGCGTAAGAATGCACATGCTTAAATGTTAATTAATACCTAATTTGGAGAGTTGTCACAAATCATATGGTCACACTCATTAACAGTTTTGCTACTTTTTGCTTAATTGTATATGACTAATTCCCTAAAAATACATTCGTTGTGTGACTAAATAATCACAAATGCCACATCTATTATATATTCATGTAGTCAAAGGACGAACAATAGCTACTCTCAAAAACCGCTCGTGTGACTATAAAGTGTTTACGGTCACTAAAACTGATTAAACCAAAATAAACTTGTACCCAATAAGTCACACATTTTATTGTTTTAGTTACTAATTTTAAATGGATATGGCCACTAACTCGCTAATGTCACCGTATGTACCCTATGGTCACTCGACCTTTCGTCACACCTACGTTAAAAAACCAAGTGTGACTATATGCATATCGTCACACTCTTTTGGTGTAACGAAATCGCAAATTTGTTCTAGTGGCTGTTGAAGAAGGTCTTGTTTCAAAACTGGTGCAGATGTCACTAAATTATATATATGTTGTTGTAATTTTATATGTGTGATTTTTGTTATTTTATTTTCATTCGTGAGTTTGTTGCCTTCTTTGGATTGACATTCTTTAAAAGTTTCTTAAAGAAAAGGGTAAAAACTTAAATAAAAGACATGGTGATGATCAATGTAAATGTTCTGTTTATCGAAACGCCTATTAATGCGCTTCCAGGTAATTTGTATGTTTTCGGATATATATTTAGTTCATATTTTAGTATCATAAGTGGTATTGATCACTATCACATGTGATAATGGATATTATCACATGTGTTACAGATTACTATCACATGTGTTATTGATTTACATTTATCTTTAATTGATTTATGTTACAACTCTATTATTCTATTGGCAGATCAGTTGCGTTACTTTCTCGTTGATAACTTTGATACATATACAATGGAGTAAAAGTTTGGGCATGCGTGCATAAAAGTCACTCCACAGGCGGTTCACGATGTGTTTGGGATCGCTATGGGTGGTACTCCAATATGTCTTTACCGGACGTAAATTTGGAAGATCCATGTATGACGGAATGAAATAAAGACTTTCCAATGGTGGCAATCCGTCTGAGGGATACTATTTTATGTTCTTGTTTGGCATAGTTTGATATATATTTTCAATTACAATCTTTCAATAACGGTTTCATTAGATCTCTATAAGTATTTAATCGATGTAAGTTGGTTGTTTTTGGTGTTGGATTATTTGTATTGATGGTTTTAGTGATTAGTGTTTTCTTTAATACATGTGTTACTTACTGGTATCACATATGTTACTTACTGGTATCACATGCACATGTGTTAGTTACAGGTAACACATGCCCATGTGTTAGTTACAGGTAACACATGTGTTAGTTACCGGTAACACATGTGTTACTTACATCTTGATCTTAATGTTCAGTTTATACATTTTTAATTTTGAAATGTTCATGTTGGTAGTATTAAGTATCACATATAATATTAATTTTATCACATATATACTTAAAGCGGTATCACATGTGGTAGCAACTCATATCTTAATTTCAACACATAGTTGTAGTAAAATTTATTACATGTGGTAGCATTTATTTTCTTGTTTTTTTAACAAATACTATATTTGTAAACAAAAGAGTACAAATAAGTATCAAATGTCACATATTAATAGTAACGTATATATTTGATAGTAATAGTATCACATGTGGTACTAACCAGTAACACATGTGTTAACAACCTATAACACATGTGTTAGCAACCTGTAACACATGTGTTAGCAACCAGTAATACATGTGGTACTAACCAGTAACAAATGTGGTACTAACTGAATCATATGCATTCACTGATTACCGATCTTCATGTAATACTATTATCACATATGATACCGCACGAGACAAATAAGTATCAAATGTCAGATATTAATAGTAACGTATATATTTGATAGTAATAGTATCACATGTGGTACTAATCAGTAACACATATGTTAGCAACCTGTAACACATGTGTTAGCAACCGGTAACACATGTGTTAGCAACCAGTAACACATGTGGTACTAACCAGTAACACATGTTGTACTAACTGAATCATATGAATTCACTGAGTACCGATCTTCATGTAATACTATTATCACATATTATGCCGCACGAGTTTTATTGCGATTCAATTTCACAAAGTTTATCGCCATCATAATTCTTTTTTTTTTTTTTGTTTCAAATCGAATGAAATTGATTGATAAGTAGAAATCAGTAGAATCAAATTAGCACAAGCCTACAACTGTAACATAAAAATATACAAGTATAAAACAATTCTATTCCACAGTTGTTGTAAATCACATGTGATACAATAAAATAACACATGTGTTACAGTGACATACATGTGTTACCATGACATAACACATTTGATAGTAATGTATCACATGTAGTACTATTCACTAACACATGTGATACTAACCAGTAACACATGTGGTACTGACTGAATCATATGAATTTAATGAGTACCGATCTTCATGTAATACTATTATCACATATGATACCACACGAGTTTTATTGCGATTCAATTTCACATAGTTTCATGATCGCCGTCATAACATTTTTTTGTTACAAATTAAATGAAATCGATTGAAAAGTAGGAATCAGTAAAAAAAATTAGTACAAGCGTACAACTCTAACATAAAAATATACAAATATAAAACAATTTTATTCAACACTTGTTTTAAATCACACGTGATATAATAACATAACACATTTGTTAGCAATCAGTATCACATGTGGTACTAGTTGGTGACACATGTGTTAGCAACTAGTAACACATTTGGTACTAACCAATAACACATGTGTTAGCAATCAGTAACACATGTGTTAGCAACTAGTAACACATTTGGTACTAACCAGTAACACAAGTGATACTTTAGCTTAAACATATATAATACATAGATGGAATCAAAATGTACAGTGTGTTAAAATGACATAAGACACGTTTTACAATAGCTTTAACACATGTGATACATAGATGTAATCAAATGTGCAATAAATGCAACTTGTGATTGTCTAGTTTGAGCTCCTTTCAGGTATTAGAATTTTATCTAGGTCCATTTTGCCGACATCCTTTTTCTAGGCTCTCCTGCCTTATTAAATACATAGTGTTTTTCATATACAATTTTATCTCCATCGCCCCTTCCTTCTGTATGTTAGCATTCCTTGAATAGGTTTCTCGTCTTCGGTTTCTGTATGTTATCCAATATCACATGTGTTAGTTAGCCAATATCACATGACACACATAATGTTTAACAATATTATATATGATGGCATTTTTTTATTCTAAATCACAAGATTACATTTGATACTAGTTTTAGTTACTTGGATTATTTTCTAATATCATAGGTTATAAGCATAAAATTGTCTTATTACATGTGATAATGATTATCACATGTGTTATAACTATTTTTTCCAAATTATTACCTGTAGCTTTTACTGCAATTTGCTGTTGCACATCAGCTTGATCCAACTTGCTTTCGCTCCAATTTGATGAGATTCTATGTACCACAACTCATGATCATCTCCATTTTCTCTTTTTTCATTCAAATTACATGAAAATTAGCTGATGAATCAGCAAAAATTAGTAGAACCAATTGCAAACGTAAAAACGCGAATCACATGAAATCAAAACGCGAATCACATGAATCATAAAAACGCGAAACATCGTATTAATCGTGAAATACAATCATTGAAAATCGCATATATAAAAAGATGATTAAATCACATGAAATCGGCAAAAATCGATCATCTGTGGTTTCAATTTATGTATTTGTTTCGAATTAATGGAAGTCGTACCTCCAATTTGGTGTATGTTAGAGCCAATTGAGAATCTCAAAAACCTAGTTCCTTGAAAATGTTGTAAATATGAATTTCCTGTATGTATATATTTTTTATTTTTGTTATTTAATTAATGAGAGTGTTTAGTGACCATATTACCCCTCCACCTTTAATGAAAATAAAGCATTCTCATTGGTTCCCCAATTCTCACACAAAATGTCATTCTCATCTGAACCTCACTCTTTGTATGTAATTTTTGTGAGTGCATAAATTCATAAAGTAATAATATTAGCTTATATGATTCATCTACATAAAGTAAAACGTCATATATATTTAGATGTAACTTTATTACTATATATTTAACAAATAAACATTTTCTATTATCGATGTGATAGTTCAGATTTATCCCGTCATAACACGAGCACAAATAATCCCTCGTTCATTTCAAAGTGATTGAATCTATAACCTAACAAGCAATATACTACAGTAGATTTTTTATAAGCTCATGAAAATATGAAATGCTAAATGGAAAATAACTTAGGTGATTGCTTCCTATGTTCATGTTATTGAATGGTCCAAACTTTTGTGTTCTCCCCTTCTATATCTCCCTCAAGATTAACCATTTCCATCCTACAAAAACGGTTTCTTTTAGCCTTCAAAAAACTTGTTGAATTTCAACATTTTTGACCAAGGATTAAGCATTTTAACCGCATCATTTTTTCTCTTATTGCAAACTTCTTGAGTTTCAACACCTACATATGACTAACTTCATATATGAAGATTCATAAGATTAGGGAATCTATGCAAGATTAAGATGCGTAACCGAAAGTAAGGTCATAAGTTCGGCCAAAGAGGAGAGTTTGTGTACATATGCAAATTTAACATAAGAAAAGAGAGGATCATGTTGTCAAGAGCAACAAGAAATGCATATTCTTGGTGGTGGGCTAGCCACATAAGGACTAAGCAATCAAAATGGCTAGACCAGAATCTCCTCGGTAAACATATTTCATGACATCAGTTATTAATCCAAAAAGATATTACAAGCTTTTATATTATAATTTGTTAAAAATACTCGCACGTCTTTATGTTCTTATGTTGGTTTACAGATATGGAGGAAAAGGTAGAATACATACTCAAAATAATTACTGAAGATGGAGACTCATTTAGGTCGCGGGCTGAACAATACTACCGAAAAAGACCCGAGATTGTAAACTTTGTAGAAGATACTTTTCGGGGATATCGAGCTTTGGCCGAAAGATATGATCATTTGTCAAAGGATCTACAAAGCGCTAATCGAACCATTGCTATTGTCTTTCCCGAAAGAGTACAATTGTCATTTGACGAAGAAGACTATGAAGATTTCCCATCAAATTTTGATGAAAATGAGAACAAGCTCCTAACAAGCTCAAATGTTCCTACACCATTGCCTTTGCCACCGAAACCAAACACTCCAAAAATGGGAAACGTAGTTCAAGCCATGCTAAAGAAAAACTCCAAAATGCCTACAAAAATGATGTCAAAGAAAGGACTAATCAAGATAGGTGGCGAGGAAAATGCTTCTAAGGTTTCAAAAAGTTCTGGATTGAGTAAAGATGAGGCGCTTGAGGAGATTGATAAGCTTCAAAAGGTAATACTAGGGTTTCAAACAGATAAAGAGTTCATAAAGATTTCATACGAAAATGCGTTGTCTAAGTATTGGGAAATCGAGAACAATATTAATGGCATGCATACCAAAATCAGCAATTTACACCAAGAGTTTGACGTAGGTACAATGATTGAGGATAAAGATGCCCAAACCCTAATGTCCTCTTCTGCATTAAAGATGTGCAAAGAAACACTTGAAAACTTAAAACATAAACAAAGACACGTTAGAAAAGAGGCGATTGAGGAACATAAAAAAGTTGATGAGAGTAGGAAAAGGTTTGAAGCTTTAATAGCTTGTAACAACAATAATTCAGAGATGAAGAACTTGGAGGAACCAATTGAACATGTCAAGGATAGAAAGGCAAAGATTGAAGAGAAAGAGTTGAAACGCTTCGAAGAAAATGCAGATAGTTTAGATGGGAACTCTCAAAAAAGATGTGTTGAAAGTCAACCCATAAGTAAGGTTGACCAAAAAGAAGATGAAACTATAAAAGATGGAAATGAAAGCATGAAAAATGAAATTATAGAAAATGATGAACAAATGACTATCTCCGAAGTCGCTGAGAAGATTGAACAACTTGTTGATAAGGTAATCAATTTGGAAACTGAAGGGTTATCTCATATTGCACTCATAATGCGGTTACGTTTTGAGAATGATGAGCTTCATGAGCACCTTCAAAGCTTAGAAGAAGAGAAAACGATCCTTATTGAGGACTCAAACAACATGAAAAATAAGATAAAAAGACTAGAGGAGCAATTGGAAAGAATTCAAATCATTGATCACAAAGTTAAGGAACAAAATGTGCACTTGGAAATGAGTTTTGATGAGGTGAGTACTTCCCTTGATAATTTGTCTAACGACCTTTTGAATGCAAAACCGGATGAAATCGTTCAAGAGGATGATGTGATTTTACAATTAAAAAAGGAAGAAAAAATGTTTTTCCCAAAGTTAGAACAAGAAAATGGTGCTAAATCCTGCAAGAATGATGATGATCTTGAAAAGAAAGTAGGTGAAGAACATCAAAGAAAAGATAGTAATGACTTAGAGGGTTATGAAATAAAAACTAATGAGCAAGATGAAGGTGAAGAAGATAAAGAAGATGAACATCTTGAATTAACTGAAAAGGTGATCAACAAAGATATAAATGTTAAGTGCATAGGTGGTGAAGAAGATGAATCTAATTTGAAACTAATATTCTCACATGAAGTAGAGGATAGAGAGAAGATGTTACTTGAAGAGTACTCGTCAACATTAAGAAACTACAAAGAAGTAAAAAAGAAGCTTAATGAAGTTGAAAAGATGAATCGTGCACGCTCTTTCAGATTCGCTGTGCAAATGAAAATGTTAAGAAATTCAAATGAAACAAAAGACGGAGAAATTAGATCTTTATATGAAAAGTTGAAACTTCTTGAGAAAAATATAGGAAGAACCATGGACTTCGAAGCAACGAAACCTTCAGAATTGGTTGATGAAGATATATATGAAAGAACGAGACTTGATGAAAATGTAGACTTTGATCTAAAGAAAAATAGAAACTCAGATGATGAAGTGATAGAAGCTAGAAAAGAACTTGAAGAAGCTACTGAATATATTGATGAAGAAACCCAAATAGAAAACGAACTTGACGCTACCGAAATTGAAATACAAAAAGCTCAAAATGCGATTGATGAAGGAACCCACAGAATAGAAGAACTTGTTGAAAATGCACACTTTGAACTAAAAAAAGCTCGAGGTTTGGTTGACGAAGGAACACAAAGTAGAGAAGAACATGATGCAATAACCGATAATGAACCAATGAAATCTCAAGATTTAGTTGATGAAGGAACACAAAGAAGAAAAGAGCTTGATGATATAGTAGATAATGAAGTCAAGAAAGCTTCAGATTTAATTAATGAGGAAGTACAAAGAAAGCATGAACTTGATGAAATGATAGACAATGAACGAGAGAAAGCTGTAGATTCAATGAATGAAGGAACACTTAAAATGAAAGAACGTGCGGATGGTGTTATCGAAGAAAATGAAGTTCTAGATGTTGAAGATGAGATACGTACAGAAATTGATGATTTGAGAAAAGAAAACCTAGAGCTATGGTTAAGGTTTAGCACCTCATATCATCAAATCAATCGGTTTCAAGATTCATACAACGATTTACTGCAAGAGATAAAAGCCGTGAAAGAAAATGGCGGTAATAGTAAGCATTGGCACCATCATTCTTCTTCGTTTGTTTCGGACATCGGACCCTTATATCAACATTTGAGGGACATGCAAACAGAAGTAATTATATGGTTGGAAAAAAGTGGAATGCTAGAAGATGATTTACAACATAGATTAACATCACTTTCTGATATGCAAAACGAGCTATCGAACATAACTAGTGAGGGTCGAATGGCTGAAAAGACACTAAACAACTATCAAGCTGCAAGTTTTCAAGGAGAGGTTCTTAACATGAAGCAGGAAAACCTAAAGGTTTTAGACGAGTTACGAGTGGCGTCCGAAAGGGTCAAAACACTAAACATTGATATAGAGAAGACTTTATCAAAAGTTGATGAAGATTTAGGTGAGAAAAAGAAGTCAAGTTCTAGCTCAAAGGTTCCTTTTAGATCTTTTCTATTTGGGGCTAAGTTAAAAAGGAAGCGTAGGTCTTCTTCACTGTTAAAATGTATGAGTCCTTCATTGCAAAGAAGACATAGTAATCCCCAACCATTACCACAACATAGTCAAGATAGTTGAGTATATAATAATTAAGTCTTTTAATATTTATGAGCATTTCACATGTTTTACTAATGTATCCAAATTGACTTGTGATCTTTATAATAATAACATAAAGGATATAAGTGATGTGCATATAGATGGAACAAACCCCATTGTGGCAAAAGGTCTTCCTTTTCTGTACATAAATTAAATTAAATATACCCAAGAAAATAAAATGATAATTACCCCAAGCAGTAAGAGTACTTTAGTCCTAAGTGACATTATAAAAAATTAAAAATGATAATTATTATAATAAATAAAAATAAAAACCGAAATCAAAATGGCAACATTAACCCAAAAAGGTACAACTAAATATTACAATATTTAAATACCCAAACTTGCATAAAACTCATCCTAGTAGTAATCCAAAGACAATGTAACATTTGTATTGCTGGAAATTTATCCTTACCCTTGACCATGATACACAAATTAAAATTTACAGAGTTTATCTACTCCTAATTTAGTATTATAAGTTTATATGTCAATAATTGTTTTGGGTAAAGGGGATATACCCCGACAAATATATATATATATATATATATATATATATATATATATATATATATATAACATTTTCTTTCACATACACCGTCCGTGTTCGTGTCTAGACATGACAGTTTTTACTATTGAGTCGATTTAAATTCGTTTCATAGTTAATCCGACTTATAAATTTGATTCCGTTTCTAAACATAATCTTGTAGAGTGTAATACTTTAATGTCTAAACATTACACAACTTGGAATATTTATAATTTAAACCACTAATAATTTATGTAATTCAGTAGTTCCTTACTAGAGATCAATCAAATCTGAAATCTAACCAACCAATAAAACAAGATTATTTAGTGGGCCCAAACACCTGATGAGAAGATAATAAAAAACATGACACAGAAATAAGATTTGGGACCAAATTATTGTATTATATGTCTATACAACATAAGAGGAACAACACAACAAACATTATCGATTGTTGTTTTCTGGGTGACCTTCCACCACCACTAATATTTGTCACCGGCCACTCCCATCCGTTTCCTAATCACTTCTTCATCACTTCTGATACCTCAGCGCCACATCAGCTTTTCACTAACTGATTCACAACTGATTACCCCCATCAATGACTAATCACTTCATTTTTCTGGCCCCACATTTACCAATATACCACCATTTCTATACACTAAAAAAAAAGTATGCGGCCCCACAATTTCAACCGATTACAAATCGGTTTTCCGATTACACCTGCAAGTGATTAGGAAGTGATTGAGAAGTGAGCAACCAATGGCACCAAATCACCAATCACTTCCTAATCGGTTTGAACCGATTTGCAAGTGATGAACCCGTTGGGAGCACCATAAGAAGCTATTTTAAAAGTCCTATGGACATTAATTAATAGGTGTCTCTCTATGTACTAATGAACTTTTTATGAATGTTCCATTGTTGTTCCATAAACAACAATAAAATGTACCATCTAAAGGTATGGTACATTGTTTTTAAACAAAACATCTGGTGTACTAGCAATATCATTAGAATTTATATTGCCAAACAATGAAACAAAAACATTGTAACGAGTACAAACATATAGCGAAACAATATGTCATGTATAGTTGTATACATCTGGTACCCAAATCAACTTTATTTTATAGTTATGTACAAATGTTACGTAACATACAATACGCAGCGAGTTTAAGTCTCATTGTAGATAATATGTATATCGGTGTGATTGTACATAATACGCAATTTAATCTGTATGCTAATCAAGTTAACTTTTCTGTTTATTGAACATTTTCAGTAACTCAGTGAATAACATTTAGTTATGCAGTTAGCACTCAAAGGAATTTCATTAACTATATTGTAAATCAACTAAATGTTACGCAGTACTACATTTTCCAGGAGATAACTTTTATTTCCGACAAGAAAACAAATTTAATGTATATTTCTTTCATTTTTGTCACATATATTGGACATTTTGTCAAATACATGTACTAATTAATTTCTGTTTTTTAGTAATTAAATTCTCCAAGATCTCAAATATTCCCATTTCCCACCCTATTTATGCTCCTTTATAATTACTACTATTTACTCCCAAGTACCAGCATTTATCAGAGAGTTATGATAAATATTTCCATGAGATATTTCTCAATAACTTCCATCAACCTGTTTAAGTACCTCTTGGCTCATTTGTCTCCAACACCAATTTCCCATCTTCGAAGACTACGTAAAGCATGATGGTTTCGTTTCAAGGATACAATGGCAGAAACAAAAGTCATGGTGTATACAGAGATCAAGAAAGCAATGAAGTTGCAAATAACGTGATCAACGGGGGAGGTTCAAGTAGCTCGAGTGATGGCAAAGGGTTGGTAACCGACTTGGCATCCCAGAAGCATGCTCTCTCTGAGCGTAAACGTAGAAAGCGAATCAATGCCCACTATGACACTCTTCGAAAGTTCTTTCCTAGACTACTCAAGGTATGTTAACAACGCATGCGCAAGTAGTCATATTATGAGAAGTTGACAGTGTCTTAGCAATAATATATTGCATATATCCATAAGTTTGATTACGCATATTTTCATTTTACATGTATTGTTGAGTAAATAACCTTTCAACCATATTATCCTTTGTGAGATACAGTTTGGCTCATGTGTAAAGTTGGATTGCATTCGTGATCTTGTAGCTAAATTGCATTATAGTAAGATTTTCATGAGTACATATGCTGCAGAATGACAAGGCTTCCGTGCTAACAGAGACAGTGTGTCGTTTGAAAGAGCTGAAAAGCATCATTGCCGAGGTAGCACCTTCACAAAATGATGACGAATGGGGTTCTGGCAAGAAATCACGCGAGTCTCTTTTCATACCTAGCGAAAATGACGAAGCAACCGTACTCGGTTACTGTGATGGCGGTAAAGAAACCGTCAAAGCAATAATCTGCTGCGAGGACAGGCTGAATTTGAACCAGGACTTGACAGAAGCAATTCATTCCGTAGGTGGAAAGACAGTGAAAGCCAAGATGGTGATGGTGGGCGGGCGAACAAAAATGGAGTTAGTGGTGGAATGGTCCGAATACAGCAGTAAAGGGGAAGAAAATCTTGAGCCATTAAGAAGAGCGTTGAAGGCTGTAGTGGAGAATCGAGTCTTGGGTCGACTCAGGTTAATGGGTCATGGGTTTACTGGACCAGAATTAAGTAGGTTGGGCCGGAAATTTTAAGATTGTGCAAGGCCCAATGAATGAAATGTGGGAGTTAGCAATTATCCAGATTCCCAAATATTATTTTTAATGAAACAAACTAAACCAGTACAGAGCATATAGTGGATGCATCGATTGTGTTTCTTATGTCATGTTACCGTGTATCAACACATAATTCAAACAAGTAACAAAAAGCAAGAAACAAGATCAAAGGAATTAATGGAAGACTTGTATATATTAAAAGGGGAAGAGAGTGACAAAATGGTGAAGGCTCATTACTAGCTTTCCGAAACCCTACAATACATACAAAATGCACCCACCCCCAACCCTTATTCCCTCCCCCTATTTTTTACTCAAAAAACCTCTTCTAATAAAAGGTTTTTTCCTTCACTTTTAGTCCGATTTTCCTCGAGTCACTGATCTCCTAAAGGTTACACCTGATTTCACGATCGGGTTAGCAGCCGGCGTTCCTAAACTACCCAAGTTAGTTACCCTACAACAATTACAACTACAATCTAAATTTCTACATACCTTACTTACCTTACAATCATCATCCCCGTTTATCCTCGAAGTATACAACTGAGAGAGCCTGGAGTACAAAGGGGAGGGGAAGGAAGATGTTGACGAGCTGTCAGAATCTGATGAACTCAAGTTGATGTTTTTCCAGTAATCGTGATCTTCGATGGTGGTGGAGTCTCTGTGGGTGCTGTCTGTGCTGCAAGAACAAGACTCAGAGAAGAAACCGGAGTTATCACTTGAAGAGGACGATTCCTCCTCGAGACTTCGGTGATGGACCTGCTGGTGAAAATTACGTGCATCCCATGGTTCACTTGAGTGTTTTGGTACAATTGAAGGTGAAATTTTGTGTTTCCTTGGATCATGAAGCGGAATTAATGAGCTGCGAATTGATCGTGGGGCACGTGGTGAGCACCTGATGATGATGCAAGTACAAAGAGGTGTTAGAAAATGAAAGGAGGCACAAGTACTAGTATGAAATATGTAGCGGTACCATAGACGACATATGAGGTGGCCATTTCAACCCATTCACACAAGAATAGGTCAGTTGTTATTCTTAAACTCAAATGGGTCATTTGAAAGAGGAACTAAAAAGGTCAAAGTTAAAAGTGGATTCCAAATTTCAAGCATAGAAGCTCTTGTGGATTTCTATTCCATGCTTTAGATTATTATTGTAATAACATTCTTTTTGTGATCAGAACTCATGGATTTACCTATTTATTAGATTTTTCAACTTAAACAAAAAATGTTTTCAAGTCAACCCCAAACTAAAATTGCCTGCCTGAAAGAATAAAAATATCAATATTACCTTGCATATAAGAGCATGTATGCTCCTTTTGTCAACACGTGTTGAAGATCCACCTCATTTACCTAAAATTTCATTTAAATCATTAGACTTCCGAAAAAGCATGACTCTGTAGTGTTGCATATTGATACATAGTATAACATAATGCTAAGAGAAATTATTCCAAGTGAGATTACAAATCATTTTATTGCCAATTGAGACTATAAACAATGATACTCCAAAGAGTTAAAAATAAATTCCTAACTGCATTATGCAATAGATGAGCAGGGAAGAATCAGAAGATGAAAACTTAAAAGAAAATGCCCCTTCAAAAAGCTGAAAACATACCATGCTGTCATCAAGCTTGAACCATCGATTCTGAAGATTCTTAACATAGCAAACATAATGACCAGAAAATGCAGCATTCATTGTATCTACATGAACCACCACTCCATAAAGCCTGTAAATTGGAGACTTATCACTTGTCCCACTAACATATGGAGCCATGTCTAAGATCTCTGGGAAGTTAACTGATTTGTTGAGCTTTCCAAATTTACCAGACTGTAAAACAGAAAATTGTGAACAAAAGGGCCTATACGAAACCAAGACTAGAAATTACTACTATCTTATAGAAACAAAAGTTACCTGAAAACGTTTCAACGCAATAGTAAGCACATTCGGGGCCTCCAGTAACGTCAATTTCTTTTTCGCTTTCTCATAGGATTTGCACCTGAAGGGAAGAGTATAACAAAATTAATACACCGTCGTAAAATTGGTTAGATGTGATGTCAAGGAATTATTGAAATGATCATACTTAACGCAATAAGTATTTTAAATAAGACTACAGTAGCAAGAGTCCAACAGGGAAATATACACAAAATGTCTAAACCAACCTGCTGCATTTGTACTTGTTTTCGCCATCCAGAATTTCGACAGATGTAAATTTATCCAAAGCACCTTCTAACGTTCTTATGTCGCCTTCTATCTCAACAGTGAGATCCATCATCCTCTCATGCCGCTCTGATTTGACTCCACACTTCAAGCAAATTATCTATAAATCAAAACCAACAAGGTTATACACCCACCAAATCATAGCAAATGAAATACAAGCACTCTAATAGTCTAGTAATTATTCGAAACTGGTACTTCAAAACCATGCTGTTACCTTGGACCGTAGATAACCCCCAAAGGTAAGCCCAATGAGAGTTGTTTCCTCTTCTAAAGAGTTCAAGACATTTGATCCTGCTTCCTTGATGCAAGACGATTGCAAAGCGTCAATAACATACCTGTACAATCACATAATAGAACCAAATTAAATTACAATGCAAACCAAACGAAAAACACAAATGATTCCGCAAGAACTTGTAACTCATTAACCTTAAAAATTCATGTGCATCTTCTTCTTTCCCATGACCAAGATTGCTTCCCATGTTTTCAATATGGGTAAGTATGTGAATAGGAGATAGTGGAGAATACCCATCCTTTGCCTTCATAACAAGGCCCTGAAGCTCACATGTAAAACACCATCCTCTCTTATCACCTGATATAGATGACAAATGATTTATTAACAATAATTTAGTAAATCATTGAGTTCCATGCATGTGCGATTTATAATGCACGATAACATACATGTTCTGGAATGAATCCCTTGAAGAAGATAAGCAGTCAGAGGTGGAGTGTATATCAAGCACTGGAGCACGGCATTAGCATAACAACTGCATAATACGTAATGCATGAATATAGAAACTATCAAGACAAGAATGGTGAAAACAAACAACAGGTATACCACTGCCACTGAGCATATTTCGGCTATATGGCAACTCATGCTGTCACGCAAGAATAAAACTACAGGAATCCTAGAGCAGAAAATATATACATAGCAAATAAAACTAGAACTATGACAAGCTCTACCTGTTTCCACAATTGTTGAGGCCACAGGGCTGCAATTCAACCTGTTTCCAATTGTATAGCTTGACGAACATTTCATATGGGAAGAGACCCTATCAAAAACCATATCAAAGCAATCACCTTACAGATCTCATAGACTACCAAATTAAACTTCAAATCAATGTAAGTTTCAAAGCTATACCTTGAAGCTGTATCTCTGAATTGTCTCACTTCCTCCCACTAATGAATCCTGACGAGACAATATAGAGGGCTTAAGGTGGTCAACAACTTTCAGTTTTGATGTCTTCGATCCGCTTCTTGCACTTCGAGAATTGTCAGCTAACTGAGATGAAGAAGTGACCTTGTGGTTGTCATCAATGACCTTCACAGGCTTTGTGCTATGTGATATATCCCTACTTATAAAGGTTGCTATATGAGGAGTCGTGCCCTTGTTACCAAAAGCAACATTTGACCTCTCATAGCCAGAAGATGGCAAGCCACCCAAGGCTTTATCATTTTTAAGCGTTGAGCGCCCTGCATCAGCAGAAGCATGATGAGATGCAGCACCAGATGGCACCTTTTTAGATTCCCGGAACTTGAATGTTGGTGACTTACTGACATCAGCCCCATCATTGTAATTTAACATTCCAAAAGTAGATGTTGGGAGCCTCCTTGACATGTCATTGACCATGTCCTTTGACAAGGCAGGAGTTACAGTAGACTTCTTACTTCGCGAATCAGTTAGACCAGATCCATCTATAACTTTGGCAGCACTAAGTCCATTCATAATATTGCTATTGTGAACACCTTTCGTCGTCTTGTTAGCCATGTAACCATTTGCAGTGTCACCAAAATTGTCAGGTGAGAGATCATCATGCTCATTCTTGCTGGACTTCTTTTTAGGAATAGTCCCATCCCAAAAACAAGAAGAGTTTGTTGTTGAAGGTTCAGAAAGTAAAGACTCCTTAGAGCCATCATCAGTCCAAAAAGATGACCTTGAATTACCAGACTGTATATACTCATCACTATGATCAGGTATTTTCTGATTGTTATTTTCTGCAACATTTGACTTTCTTGCAGAGCTGACCGAATTCTGGTGTGATGATTTCACTGTATCAAAACTCTCGAAGGTAGCAGCTGCAGAATTTTTGGTAGGGGTAGAGAAAACAGATTGTCCTTCATAAGGCGAAGGGGAATTTGATCCAGATGTAGAATTTAAACCTTGCTGATGAGCAAAGGCTTCAACTCCAACATCATTGTTGTGAGGTGAATTTTCTGGGATTCTTTCAGCTGGTTTAGCAGTTTGCTTAGCTTCGGTATCAACGTCATCACTCTGATCTTTATGGGCCCCAGGCCTATAAGAGCTGCCTCCTACATCATCGTTTGGACTCACAGCAACATAAGGACGACACTCATCTTTATGACCTTGTCTCCAGTGAATAATTTGACACTTGCCAGAGCTGAAATTCAAATAACCACAGCTACATATTATTAACTATGTAATACAAATATTTATCAATATACAATATTGTGAAGTTTAAAACTACATAATTAAAATGTAACATCGCAACTTCAAGAATCAAGACCACATATGACATAACCTTCAGATTATTCTCTACATCCATAAGCTATACATGACACTGAATACAGCAAGTCATAAATAAGGGTCATAACAGGGTTTATTTACAACAGCAACAATACCCAATCCCGCCATTGTCGGGGTATGGGGGAGGTAAGATGTAGACAGTCATACCTCTACCCGAGGGTAGAGAGTCTGCTTCCACGAAGACCTCCGGCATACATGAACGTATATGTTCAGGGTTTATTTGTAACAAGTAAATTTCCCAAGCAACCACAATATCTACTGGAGGGAATAACAAATTATAGTTCTCAAGGTATTCGGAGGTGGTTATAACACACTATTAGCAAAAACAGACAGAACACCCAACAATAATCACTTCCTTACAAGTCCCTTAACTTTTCAAAACCACAGTCCTCTAGTTATTTCTAGCTTTATAACCCTTAGAACTGACCCCAGGCCAACCACTACATGTGAGTCAAACCTTTATAGAGTAACGGGAAGGGTAAAAAATTAAAATAAAAATAAAAAATAAAAAACATTCTCTGTATTTTCAACTGGTTTAAGATTTTAAGCACCAGCTCATTAGGTGATCCTCTTTTTACAACAATTGTTATGTCTTAATGTCTTATAAAACCAATTTTATTTTCTCCAAAAGAGAAGTTCCCTCCTACAAGTTCATGTCTTATTTACAGAAATTGGGCAAAATAGTTCAATTTAAACAAAAGATCATTAATTTCTCTCAGTAAGCTTACCAGTAACGAACAGATTTGCACTTAGCACAGCGCGTAGTAGTCGGACAAAAACAAACAGCACACTGATACTGCGGTTTCACCAATGAACTCAACGGAACCGAACCGTACACCGGAACTGGCGCAGAAGCCGGAGACGGAACCGGAATCGAAACCCTAGGCAAAGGTGTAACATTAGCACCATAATAATACGCTTCTCTAACCTCAAATTCTCTAGCCTCAAACTCAACCCTCGCTGCTTCCTCAGAAGCCGAAACCAAAAGCCTTCTAACCTCCTCACTTCTGGCCACCGAATGCCGCCATTGACGACGGAGAATCAACACAATCACCGGAAAAACCACAACCACAACCAGAAACACAGGGGAATGAAACCCTAGATACCTTATAACAAGCATTTACAGCTAATTAATGATAACATCAAGTAAATTAACAATAAAACCCTAATTTTACAACAACATCAACAGCAAATAAATCATAAATTAATAAACTCTCATTCTCAATTTGTCATTTCTCGAACAGTAAAAGGATCAAATCGCAGTGATTTTATGAGAAAATTGATGCTTGCGATGACGATTGGGAATCATATACGAAAACCTAGACAGAGGTCTGCCTGTATGTATAGGTTGTATGTATAGTTTTGGTAGTGAGTTAATTGTGAGGAGATTTGATTTGCAGATCGAGATTTTAGGGCTTGAAAGGGAATATTAACGTACGTTAAATTAATACGAAAGAAAAGAATTTTATTTTTATTTATATTTTCATTTAATTATTATTTTTGTTGGTATTGATGAGAGACGTGAATTCTCAGCTCATGTTATATTCCCGACCCGAAACCTGCTAGGGATCCGAAACATTTTTTTAATATTAAAATATTAAAATCGAAATATTAAGGTTGTTGTGTTGGTTAAAAGTAGTATGTGACGTTGATTTGACAAATATGGTAGACAAATGTTGGGTTGGTTAAATGTATTTTTGGAAACTTACTTTTATCATGTGTTAAAATCTTTATTATTTATTACTCCCTCCATCTCAAATTAATAGTCCATCTTTCCTTCTTGGGATGTCCTAATTTTATTGTCCACTTTGTACTTTCAATCAATCAAAACATTTGAATGTGGTGAGAGATTAAATCTTATTGGTTGTACAGTACGACTAGTACACTTTTTTTAAACTGTGTGTTTTTTGTCTGTGGACAATAAAATTGGGACGGAGGGAGTATTTATTATAATAATAATAAAAAATAAAAAATATGGTTATTGGGCATGGTATCTTGATGTGCTTTTGTTAACTTTTATAGTTGTAATTATATGATACTCGTATGATACTAGGTTTTAAGTGTATGATTGATTAGTTTTTAATTTTTATATATGTTTTTATGGTAAGAAGATAATTAATTAAACTATTTTTATATATTTTGTTTACACGATAGTATAGAAGGATACTCCGTATTATATTAGAGCGAAGATTAAATAAAAGGAGTATTGAGTATGTAATTAATTATTTAGATATTAGATACTTGACAATTTAACATGTTTAATTTCACACATTCTCTTCTTATATTATCAATCATCTCTACTTTTATCACAATTTACCAGTACTTTTTCATGAAATTGTTTTAATTAGGAAGATACAACTGAGAATACTCGTCAAGGAGAGAACTAGGTGTGCACCACTACTAGCCTACAAGTGGAGCTTTGCGACTTGTGAGAATACTTTATCCGTTTTAGTCAAATTGTTCACTTTGACTATGCACATAATCTTAAAATCTCCACTAAATACACTATTTACCAATCAAAGAACATTTGTACATACTAAAGTTTCTTTTGATTGGTTGTTACATGAAAATAGACACTTATTTAAGACAAACTAAAATAATACGGAGTAATCAAGATACTTGAAATGAAAATTGAGGAAGTATACGATAGGAAGTTGTCTTACTATATATATGATAATTTTTCTATAATGGTAGGGTATATATATTGTCTCTCTTTCGATTGTGAGTGTTAAATACGTGAGACGAGGGTCAAATAAGTTGGTCAAACACGAGCTACGAATTTGAATGTTTATTATTTTATTGTTTATTATTTTTGGCATAATCATGAAAATAGGCAAATATCGTAAAAAGTGGTCCTAGGTTGGGTTGGGTGGAATGACAGCAAAAGGTTATAAGAGAAATGGCTACCATACAATTTGGTTCTTGTTCAATCAAGAAAAGACATTGCCAATTGGTACGAAAAGAAATTGGGTTTTTGTTCAATCATGAAGGAAACGTTCATATGAGACGTTTCATTTTAGAGTTTGGACAAAAGTAAGAGGAAAAAATTTGGAAAAAACGAATAAAAAAAAGTATTAAAGTTATTTTCTATATGTACTGGTTGTAAAATAATTAAATATCACATTTCGGCTTTATTCTAAAGTTTTTAAGTTAAAGATATAAGAAAACTTTATGGCGCGTTTATTTACAGAAAACTCCTCCACTTTCCATAAATTTTTCTAAGAAAACTAAAAAACGCGTTCAAATCTGAATTTTCTACAAAACTTTTCTAAGAAAAGGAAAATCCCTATTTTTTTTTCCCTTTATAACTAAAAATTTGAAAACTACTTTTTATAGTTTTTCAAGTTTTCATTTCTATTATCTATTGGAAAAGGAAAACTTCATCCCTCACATTTGAATGCGTTTTCTGAGCTTTCATTGTTTTTTTAGAGAAGTAAAACAATCCCCAATTTATACAAAAACGGAAAAGTAAAAATGAGGAAATTTTTTCGTAACTAAACGCGCCCTTAGATTTTACTATTAGGTCAATAATTGGAAAAATTAGTAGATACATCTTTTTGCATTTTTTCTGCATTTAGAACCGTTGTCAAGTACAAATAATTAAGATTAGTCGAATTGTGGGAGTGATAAGCTTTCTTTTTCTTATCTTGGTCTGCTTATCCATAGAAATATGAGTAGAATTGATGCTTGGCAGCCAGTTATTGATCGGTCCAATTCTAAGCTATCTGATTAGATGTCCAGATTATTGTCTTGCGGTGGGAGGCTGACTCTTGTTAAAGCAGCCATGGGGAGTATACCTCTCTACTACTTCTCTTTGTTCAAGGTTCATGTGGGGGGTTTTTTAAATCTTAGAGCCTTTGAGATGTAATTTTTTGGGGTAAGACTAAAAATATAAAAATGCTTATTTAGGTTAAATGGTAAAAAGTTTTATCTTCAATGGAGAATAAAGGGTTAGGTATTGGTAGCTTAATGGCAAAAAATGTGGCTCTACTATGTAAATGGTGGTAGCGTATAAAATTTGAACAAGGTGCTTTTTGGGTTAAGATTATTAAGTGTATTTATAGGAATGATGGTGATATTGATGTTAATGGTGGAAGCTTATTGGCTCGTATAATTAATGTGGGCTTTCATTGTGATGAGGTTGGTATTGATATTCGTGAGTCATTTGGTTGAGCTTGGGGACATCGACATTGTAGCTTCTGGAGGGTTGAATGGGTTGAAAACTTGAGACTTCACATTCGGTTTCCTCGTCTTTTCAATTTGGATACTGATCATGATTTGTGAAGGGATTGTTTTTAGCAAACGTAGATGGACTAATAATGGTAACTGGGAATGGAAGTGGACTTGGAGAGGTGTCCTTGGAGGTAGAGCTGAATTCGAGTTTCTTGAGTTACGCGAGCTAATTAATAATGTAGCTCCCATTGTTGATAGGAATAACTCGTGGAGGTGGGGCGCTGATCCAAAGGTACGTTTCACTTTATGATAGTGTTTATCTTGGTAAAGTGGGGTTTGTTTTACCTCCTAGTATTAGCAGATGGTAGAATAAATTGATTCCAAAAAAAAAATCTGTGTTTATTTGACGATTGTTGTTAAATAGATTGCTAGTTAGATGTAATCTTAATGATAGTGGAATTGATTTGGACTTTGTTCTTTATCTTCTTTGTCAAGATATGGTGGAAGGTTTCCCACACTTTCATTAAGTGTAAAGTCGCGGCTCATATTTGGCGATCAATTTTCTTTTGGTGGGGCTTCTAGATTCCGTTCATGATTTGTTGCATTTCATGAAGGCTGGTCATTGCTTGTAGTTGCAAAAGTTGTTATTTCTTGAAGTATTTTATTGTCCATCCGAAGATTCTAATATAAGAGAAAGTAAATTGAGGAGTGGAGTATTTTATCTCCTTCGAGCCACTCCTTTTCTATCTTGAAAAGTAGCCTTTAAAAATGACATCTAATCTTTTTAAGAATATTACGCATAAGTTTCTCCCCGAAATTTTTATGCTAATTAGAAAAACTTCACAATATGATTTCGTTTTCTTTTCACCCATTCCGATTCACTATATCTGAAATGCCCTAAAACTTATATATATATATATATATATATATATATATATATATATATATATATATATATATATATATCCGTTACATGACTCAAACATCCCAGTTATGACATCATAATGTTTATAAATGCAATCCATTTACATCCTAGCCTGTACATTTTACTAACATATACAAATATATACATTGACTTATATTCCAACAACACAAGGCAACATTCGCCTAACTTGACCCGCTTGACATATTCCACTTTGACATTCCCATATCAAAATCCATATGACACCAATGTAACCGCAACCAATAACTTATCTTTTTGACTTTATAAAGTCAATTATATACAACATTTACAATTAACAAAACTTTTCCTTTAATTGACACAAGCCACCAAATTATATTCTTTTGGGCGATTTACACAAGTGCCATCATAACGATAATTTATAAGAAATGGAAGCTTGTCTAACCATAAAGCAAGCTCCAATCCACGTTATCTTCATGTCATCATAAATCACTTGTCAAACACCTTTGGTTCATTCGAACCATACACCTATAACATAAGACAACTGAAAGAGTAAGTGAAACGTTTAGTGAGCATACAAGCAATTAAATGAATAATCCACCAAATCAACAACATATAGCAAATAATAAACACATATTTGCTTAGGAAAATAACTACCGAACAATTGTAAAGATTACTCTGAACACTATGTGGATCCGCGACCAATAGAAACAAGCACACAATGCACCATACCACGTCGATATGCATACCAAGCTCAAGAAACAAGCACGCTTAATACCATATCACGTCAATATGCATACTAAGCTCCACAACTCTATGCTAACCGCAGTTAGCTAAACTCTGATCAACAACATATCTCTACAAGCTACTCATCCTACATAATCCACGTAATCATCATATAATTCCACATATCAACAAACTCTATCAACAACTAATCATCTTAGCACGAAATCAACATAATGTGCCATAACCACAACATAATAATCACAATTAGAAACAAACTATGAAATTAGTAATAATCCACTTGATTGTATGAGCCTCTTGCTCGGAAGCAGTCCAGAACACAAAATTGAGAGTCCCTGAATCACTATTGCTTAGTGATTTGGAATGTCAATAAGTAAAGTTTAATTGTAGAAGATGGGTTGAATACAATTAAAAACTTTTTCAGATTTTAACTATGTTAACTTATCAAGTTTTTAATTGAATTAACACAAACAGAGTATGATGAATATTAAACAGAAATAAACAAAAACGCAATAATAGCTGAACTGTGAATCTTATAAATTATAAAACTCACTGAGTGTTGATTGCGGAATAGACTAGCCAAAACTAATCTAAATCAAACACTTAATCTAATTATTACAAATGAGATGAACAGTAGTGGACAAACACGCTAACTGTTCACTCGCTGATCGCTGGTACGTACTTAGACAGACTACTCACTGACATACAAGTGATTAATACGTACACAACGGCAAGTTTCTAAGTACAACGTACTACTCTATATATACTACAAGTATCCCGTAAATATCTCCTACAAAATATGATCTGGAATGACATGTGTCGCTGCTTGATTGGCTTGATCTCTAATAAACCGACATTCTACGGGTCCCAATTCTGTTACCGCAAATATCTCTTCTTCCTTAACACCAATCACTTACCGCTACGTAATTCTTCAGATATTTTCAAGTACGAGGTACACTTGCTGACGTATATATGAAGAGTGACTTGTACTTGTAAAGAAACTTTATTGATATACTCACTGAAGATGAAATAATCCTCCCCACTCACTGCGAGCTATCATGCTCTTATAGAATGACTTGAGTTATATATCTTCAGCGACTAGCTTTTATTAGGACAGTGACTTTTGCCTTTATTCATTTGAAGAGGTAAAACTCTCGCTGCTAGTCTTAAAGTCAGCAACACAGCAAGTTGAGTTTTAAACTTCCTGAGCAGATCAGTTTCCTTGAGTAGTATGAACAGCGAGCAGCGAGTACACACTTTAGCAACAGCAGCTTTGACTTAATCATTTCCTTCATTGAGTTTGATATCATTGAGTTGGTCAGTGACCAGTAACTCAGCAATCTCCCCCTAAATGATTGTGATCAAAGCTCCCTAGACAAACCTGTTGCTGTAAGAGTTTATAGTCAATGTTTAAGGATTTAAACATTCAGTGACTTGTACTTGTGATCCATTCAGTTTTCTTTTTGGATTCTTTTAACATTATCTGATCTTTGCACTTTGTTTTTCTCAAAATGATCAGATATTATTAAACTGAAAATGAAAAATATTATAAGTGAGATCAGTTACAGTTTATCTAATCTAGTACAAACTTAACTAAAAGTCTCTCCAGATGTCTTCTTCTTTGACCAATCCGAGCTCATCATCTAGCTCATACTTCTCGGTAGAAGGCAGGTATCTGAATTGTCGAGCTAAGGCTTCTTCAAGAATTGCTTTCCTCATCTGTGAACTTTTTTCAAGCATGCTGGCTGAACGGATCAAATGAACAAGCTGCTTATGATCAATCTTTTCCAACTCGGTTTCTCTCTGAAACCTTAGAGCACCATTTAAGTCTCTGTATACCAGACCTATCTCACCTTCAGTAGTCTCAACCCCTTCCACTTTTAGAACACCATCAGGGATAGAAAGATTTATCTTTGAAGTATTTGGAATTCTGTGTATGCTGCTGGTACCTGACCTATACCTTGGACTAGGTTGGTAAACTATCTCTTCGCCATATATGACAGTATCTTCTGGCCTGAGTAGCTGTAGATCACCATTTTCTGAAATAATCTGTCAATCTCATTTAGCACCTCTCTTTTCGCTGCACTTGATGAGTGACTCACAGCAAGTCTGATCTCATTCCATTCTTCTCTGTGCATTTTGCAGACTTGATCTAATGTAATTGCCTGAGTCTCTGTGCCTCTGTGGATAAGTAGCTGTGCTTGAGATTTGTTCTTTGGTTTCTTCAGATTTACCTTGGTAATAGGAGCAGGGTTTGATCTACCAGTCATTCTAGCTGCATACTTCTTTCTGTCTATTTCATTCCATAATTTATCCACTGATGTTTTTGCTCCGTCTTTTCTTTTAGGATCGGCAACAGCTAATTCTTGCTGTTGCTCAAAATCCACAACATTTTGCAACACTCTAGCAAATACAGCATCACCTTCTCCTTGCTATCTTTTCAAGCGCATCTCTCGCTCTCTTTTCAAGTGCATCTCTCGCTCTCTTTCTTCTGCCTCCTCATCACTAAGTTTTAACAGATAAGCCATATCACTGTCAGAGAGCTCTTTCAGCCTTTGCTTTCTTTCTTCTTCAGCTTTTGCCTCTGCTTCAGCATGAATCTTTAGAATCATTTGATGTTCTATTTTGTAACACCCCCAAATTTATCGTTTAGCGGAAGCACGTTTTGGGTGTTACGAATCAATAATCACAGCACAAATGTCACACCCCCTATTTCATGGCTTGCGGAAGCGATTGTTTTGGGGCGTGACTAATCAATAAACAAATCACAAAGATATACAGTGAACGACTCTACATGAGACGTTGGAAAAATAGTACATTACATTAATACTCCAAGTACATAACCACTAATACAAAAGTAATGCCGTAAAGTCTTCAAATATTTACATGCATGCGACTCGAGCTAATAAGTAGATCCGGCTGGGCCATCCTACTATAGCTACGTACCTGAGAATGCATTACTAAAAGCGTCAACCAAAAGGTTGGTGAATCTCACAGGTTTGTAGTAAGTAAATCAATTGAACACAATATTAGTACAACAGTTTCACAAAAGCAGTAGAGTAATAAATGTATTTGTACAATTTAAGTAAAGCAGTAAGGGTGATTGTACGTATGTAATCAGTCAGAAATCAATCATTGCATCCGCGCAATCGGGTAGTAACCCATGGTAGTAAGCAGGTAGTAGTCAGTAATCAATCATTGCAACAATGCAATAGGGTAGTTGATATACATTTCTGTGAGCATCATAGTCGAAGCTTAACAAGTCTGTAATTTGCCCCCGTGAGTACTAATCCAAAAATACTCATACGTAACGAGTAGAAAATGCCCGTTTATACAAGTACGGTTCGTGGTGGCGCTACCACCCCGGGCGGGGATTGTCAGTCCCATATGGATCCATATACTAAAACTCGCGCTTATCCCATAACTAACAACTATGATTCAGAGGCCTTCATTGGATTAAACGTAACTCAAGCAGTTCAGTATATCGAGAAGTCTGTAAGTCTGTAGTCTGCAAGTCGGTCAAGTAGTATGTTTGTAATATTTTAAGTCCTTAAGACGATAAGTTTGTAAGACTGTAAATCTATAAAGTAGTAAGTCCGTAAGGTAATTAAGTCTGTAAAGTAGTGTGGTTGTACAGTCTGAAAGTATGAGTTTGTAAAATAGTAAGTTGGTAAGTTTGTAAAGTAGTAAGTCGGTAAGTTTGTAAAATAGTAAGTCTGTAAGTTTGTAAAATAGTAAGTCGGTAAGTTTGTAAAACAGTGAGTTTGTAAGTAGGTAACAAAGTAAGTTTATGAGTCGGTCAAACAGTAACTTAGTATGTCGGTAAAACAATAAGTTTAATAGTCGGTGAAATAGTATGTATACGCAGTAGTAAATTTGTAAAGTAGAAAGTAAAGTCGTTAAAACGATAAGTAGATAAGTCAGTAAGACAGTAAGTTTGTACACGAATTTTAGTAAACAAGTAATTTCAGTAAACAAGTAATTTCAGTAAACGAGTAATTTCAGTAAACGAGTAATGCATCTCCCCCAAAATAGTAAAAACAGTAAAATGGGGCCGTGAGACTCATCTGTGGGTGCTAGCGTTCCTAACCGCAAGTAATATCCAGTCCGTACCCTCCTAACGTCCTAAACGCAATAGATATATTAATATCGTCGTACACATGATTTAATTGTTTTGATGTATCGTTTGAGTTGGATTATATACAATTCGTTGGTGATATTCTTGTAATAATAATTTCCAAAAATTTGTTATTATTAAACCAGTTTTCATTGTATACTTTTAAAAAGTATAAATATATAGATCGTACAAGTTATATTGTATATTTACTTAGATAATATCGTCGTAAATATGTATATACCTATACGCATTTTAGTACGTAGCACATGTATAAAATCATACATTTCATTAGTTATAAACGTATACCTATACGAATGTTTATGTATAAACCCGTATTATTTGTCATTGTATATACATAAAAGTTAGTCGTTTATTCGAATCTATTATTTGTTAAGTTTTAAGCTTGATATGCAAAAACATAGTTAAATGAGGGATGGTTATGTAAAATCGAGTAATAAAAAAATTATATATATAAAGATGACACAGGTCACAGGATTCAATCCTGTGACCTCTCGATCCCCTCTCTAATGCTTTAACCACCAAGGTGTTGTTGCAATTCTTGTATTGTTTACCAACTATATCTATATATATATATATATATATATATATATATATATATATATATATATATATATATATATATATATATATATACACACACAGTATGTGTGTGTGTTATTACCAAGTTAGTAAAAATAAATAAACTCAAAACAGGTCACAAAGGGGTTCGACCCTGTGACCCTTAGCTTCAACCCAAACAATCCAACCGATATGCTAGCGACTGCTTTTGTTAAGCTTATGCATAATATATATTCTATATGTAATTATAAAAGGTTGTTCAAATAATAAATGGATCAAAAACAGGTCAAGGGGGCTCGAACCCATGACCTTGGGCTACACACCGAATGCTTAACCACTAGGCTAGTGCCTTCTTTTGTTTCTAAGTTACCAAAACATATATTTATAGATTTATGCATGTACTAGTTAATTCCAGTTACCATTCGTGCCATTAATCCATAACCAAGATTTTAAATTTGTTAGCCTTGGTCATTATCAGATTACACAATCCAAATACAAAGTAATTTAAGCACCTTCGAGATACAAATACAAAGAAGAGGTTATAAGTGCTCACGGTGGAGGTGGTGATCGGAGATGTGGCCGGAGGTGGTGATGCCGAGGGTGATGAACACGATGATGGTGATGGCGGTATGCTACTGCTGCTGCTCGTTGGTGTTGCTGCTGTTTTGATGATGATTCCCGAGTGATGGTGGTGGTGTTCGATTGGTGATGGTGTGCCGAGAGGAGGGAAAGAGGTGGATGGATGATGATATTGATTGATGATGATGATGATGATGGCTTGATGTTGCTGTTATGATGATGATGAAGAAGATGAAGTGTTACTCCCTCTCTTGCTTCTGCCGATCAAACCACAGGGCCAAGGTTGGTGCTTAATTATTGGTGTGTGTTGTTGTTGTAGTTGAATGATCAGAGGGAACGAGTGAGGAGGGAGTATTATATTTAAGATGAGGCACAGGGTATGGTTTTAGCAGTAACCGGTCTCCAATAATGGAGTTTGGTGGTTAATTTTTAACCCGTTAATTTCGGGTACGGGTATAATTAGTGCAATATTAAATTTAATATTTTATATTTTTATCTTGTAGATGTTCTCCTGGTTCGTTATTTATAATCAGAAAAATAACATTTTGATTATTTTTGACTGTTGTACATTTTGTACATCTTTATTTAGAGTGTCCAATTAGATGTCAAATTACAGTTGAATTTCGAATTCATATTTTGAGGTAATGTTCCAAATACTTTCAAATGAATGAGTGTGACACCCCCAAATTTAATGATTTGCGGAAGCTTGATTTGGGTGTCACTAATCAATATACAAAGCACATAAGATATAATGAACGACCACTATATGCGTCGTTTTAAACTTGTATAGATAAAGTAAATGTTTACATCAAAATATAGTTACATTAGCTCGATTCCTGAAATTGAGAGATTACATAGCATAATTACTTTTACAAAATATAATAATGCAGTCCAATCTCTAGTTGTATGTATGCTGACTCGAGCTAATATTTCTTGCTTGTGTAGCCAACCTACTGCTGGGTACCTGTGATAAATACTAAAATGGGTCAGCGAAAACGCTGGTGAGCTCACAGGTTTGTATGTCAATGTATAGTTGTCAGAACCGCAAGATTTATATTGAATTTAAAATGCAATTAAGCAAAATAAAAGTTATACTGTCCATGAGCACATAGTCTGAGCTTAACTTGATTTGTCAGGCCCAATTAAGGAAACCTAACTTGAAATGCCTCCTACGAGTGCCTAATCAACACTCGTCTTCCCAAATGCTAATACATCCGTTTGACCGGTTAGTGCGTGCTAACCCGGATGAGGATTGTCAATCCCATATGATATCATATACTAACATTCACGCTATAAATACTAGAGACTATGCTATGGAGGACTTTAAATTGATTAGCTTGAAACTCATGTAGTATTTGAAGTTTGGCACTTGCGTTCTACTTGTAAAACAAAATGAAGTAGTAATATCACACCCCTAGTAAAAGTAGTGAAAATGGGGCCATGAAACTCACCTGAGTCTTGAAGTGTTTAATTTAATAAACTCGAAATAATTAGCGGTGAATTGATGTCCAAAGAGTTGAAACCTGAATGTGTTCACGACACTTGATTGTTATTAATTGTACCGGTATCCCGAAAGACTACCTTTGTAGTTGTTATACAACTATATATATATATGTCCAAATTACTACGATTTGGTTGATTGAATTTATACAAGTTACAACGACTTGTTTGATTTAATTGATACAAGTTACAACGACTTGTTTGAGTGAATTTATACAAGTTACAACGACTTGTTTGATTCTGAAGTATGTTTTGAAAACGTGTACGGCCCGTTGGTGATTTAGTTGAAATAATAATAATTCTAAAATGTTGACTTTGCTACAGTACTGCTACAGTAAATTTGACTTTTTTTTGAACAGTAACTTTGACTTCAAAATTCTGGTTTTTCTGTGTTTTGCGACACAACATGCGACACAAAGATTTGACATGCGACACAATGGTTGTGTCGCAGACGTCATGCGACACAAGGATACGACACAGGGACTGTGTCGCATCGAATACGAAATGCTAATTTAATAGCGACATAGTGGTTGTGTCGTATAGAAGTACGACATAGTTTGCGACATAGAGTGCGACACAATATTGTGTCGCACGAGTTACGACACTAAAGGATTTATGCGACACAAGGTGCGACATAAAGGGCAAAATACGACACAACATGCGACACAAGGCTTGTGTCGCATGGATGAACACCAGCCCAGAAAGTCCGGCTGTTCGCGATTTTTCCGGCCAAAACTCAATTTAAACTCGTTTTTAAGCTATAAAACTGTGTTCTATACATTGTAATGGACATATACTAGTTATAATAACAACCACAAATGAAAAATACTAAGAATCGAGTGATTTCGGGATTTTGTCGGAAACTTACAATTTGCCGAAATGAAAATCCGGAAAGGTAGCGTTGTAGATCGTCGCGAGGTGGTCGTGAATCTCTAAAAATATTTGTGATCCGGTCGCGTTTCGTGGTAGTATTTTGCGATTTTAGTAGTTTTGGTGGTTTGTTTGTTTAGAGAGAAAAATAAAGAGAGAGAGAGTGAAGAAGAAAGTGAAATGAAGAAAAAGATGGGAGGTGGGGGTTTATCCCCACTTTTCCAGTTTTTCGCCCCGCGTCCCGTGTGGTGTTCGTTTGCTCCGTCATTTAATCGTAAATAATTATTTTAAATATCAAAGGTATGTTTTAAAATACAGTTTATTACGCGAGATTTTATTTAAATATTTTACAATTTAATTTATATTTGAGTTATAAAATGGTAAGTTAATTTATTTAATTTGCGCGTTTTAATATTTTAAATCATGTAAGTTCTGTTTGTACGATACGAATGAATACGAAGTATTATTACAATAATATTTTTGACATAAAAGTGTTATTTAATAAAGTTGGTCACCAACGTCCGTATAAAATTGAATCGAAATTCATTCGATTTGAGACTCGTACGATTTAAACAAACCGCATAATTGTAGATATATATTCAACAATATATATAATAATTGATACATTAATTAGCCTAACACAGAACTAATTACATGTACTAGAACTTGATTAGGCACTAAATTCTAGTCCTAAATTGACGGTTGTCACATTCTCCCCCTGTTAGAAGAATTTCGTCCCGAAATTTATGTTGAAGTCGTGTTTGACGTTGAATCATTGAAGAGTTGAGGATACTTGAGTCGCATTTGATCCTCCCGTTCCCAGGTGAATTCCGGACCGCGCCGCGAAATCCACCTAACCTTGACGATGGGAATACGACTGTGTTTAAGTTGTTTGACCTCACGATCCATGATTTCAGCGGGTTCCTCAACAAAGTGAAGTTTTTCGTCAACTCGTATTTCATCGAGTGGAATGATAAGTGTCTCATCAGACAGACACTTCTTCAGATTTGAAACATGAAATGTGGGATGCACGCCGCTGAGTTCAGATGGCAGCTGCAATCGATAAGCCACTGGACCAATCCTTTCGAGGATCTCGAACGGTCCAATGTATCTGGGATTTAACTTCCCTCGTTTGCCAAACCGGATTACGCCTTTCCAAGGCGATACTTTGAGTAGAACTCGATCCCCAACCTGGAACTCGAGTGGCTTGCGCCTTACGTCAGCATAACTTTTCTGACGATCTCGCACGGCTTTGAGTTTGTTTTGAATTTCAACGATTCTCTCGGTTGTCTCGTGAATGATTTCTGGACCTGTGAGTTGGCTATCCCCAACTTCGGTCCAACAGATAGGTGACCGGCACTTACGACCGTACAGTGCCTCGAAGGGTGCAGCTTTGATGCTGGTATGATAACTGTTGTTGTACGAGAACTCGCACAATGGTAGATGTTTTTCCCTGTTCACACCGAAGTCTACTACGCAGGCCCGTAGCATGTCTTCTAGTGTTTGAATGGTTCGTTCGCTTTGACCGTCTGTTTGAGGATGGTATGCGGTACTCATATCAAGTCGAGTACCCAGGGATTTTTGAAGTGATTGCCAAAATTGTGAAGTGAAACGACTATCCCTATCGGAGATAATTGAGATTGGAACGCCGTGTTTGGTCACGATTTCCTTCAGATAAATGTTGGTGAGGCGTTCCATTCTGTCGGATTCCTTGATTGCCAGGAAGTGAGCAGATTTTGTGAGACGATCCACGATCACCCAAATGGAATCGCAACCGCTTGAGGATTTGGGTAGTTTGGTTATGAAGTCCATGGCAATTTGTTCCCATTTCCATTCAGGAAGACTGGGTTGTTGAAGTAAACCAGAAGGTTTTTGATATTCGATTTTGACTTTGGAGCAAGTAAGGCACTTGCTGACATAGGTGGCGATTTCGGCTTTCATGTTCGGCCACCAGTAGAAGTCCTTGATACCGTGGTACATTTTGTCGGATCCCGGATGGATAGAATATTTGGACTTGTGAGCTTCATCCATCACCAAGTCTCGTAGGTTCCCAAATTTAGGCAACCAGATTCGGTTTGAGAAACACTTAATCCCGTTAGATTTGATTTCGAATTGTTTATCCATGCCCCGCAAGGCTTCATCTTTGACATTTTCAGGTTTTAAGGCTTCGAGTTGAGCAGTGAGGATTTGAATGTTCAAATTGTTGTGAATGGTCATACTGAGGGCTCGAACCCGAAGTGGTTTCACTCGCTCTTTTCGACTGAGGGCATCAGCAACAACATTTGCTTTGCCTGGATGATATTTGAGCTCGCAGTCGTAATCGGTAAGCAACTCGACCCATCGACGTTGCCTCATGTTGAGATCCTTCTGATCGAATATGTGTTGAAGGCTTTTATGGTCGGTAAAGATTGTACATCTGGTACCATAAAGGTAATGTCTCCAGATTTTGAGGGCAAAAACGACAGCTCCTAGCTCGAGGTCGTGGGTGGTGTAATTCTTTTCATGAATCTTGAGCTGTCGAGAAGCATAAGCTATGACTTTGTCTCGTTGCATGAGCACACAACCGAGACCTTGATGAGAAGCATCGCAGTATACCACGAAGTCATCGGTGCCTTCGGGTAATGATAGGATAGGAGCACTGCAAAGCTTTTGTTTTAAGAGTTGGAATGCCGACTCTTGTTTATCAGTCCAGTCAAACTTTTTGTCTTTCTGGGTCAGCGTCGTGAGTGGTATGGCTATTTTGGAGAAATTTTCAATGAATCGTCGATAGTATCCGGCCAGTCCTAGAAACTGCCGTACTTCGGTCGGAGTGGTTGGCGATTGCCAATCTTTGATAGCCTCGATTTTTGACGGGTCAACGTGAATCCCCTGACTGTCAATCACGTGACCAAGGAATTGAACGGTTTTGATCCAGAACTCACACTTAGAGAACTTGGCATAGAGCTCCTCGTGTTTAAGTAGTTCAAGGATGGTTCTGAGGTGTTGCGCATGATCTTCTTTGTTTCGTGAATATATGAGTATGTCATCGATAAAGACAATGACAAACTTATCAAGGTAAGGTTTACACACCCGATTCATAAGGTCCATGAATACAGCCGGTGCATTGGTTAGGCCAAATGGCATCACTTGGAATTCGTAATGCCCGTAACGGGTTCTGAAAGCGGTTTTTGGAATATCGGCATCGCGAACACGCAATTGGTGATAACCGGATCGGAGATCAATCTTTGAATAACAACTCGACCCTTGAAGTTGGTCGAACAAATCATCGATTCGAGGGAGTGGATACCGGTTCTTGACAGTTAACTTGTTCAACTCTCGATAGTCGATACACATTCGAAAAGAACCGTCTTTCTTCTTGACAAATAGGACCGGAGCTCCCCAAGGTGAAGAACTCGGCCTGATGAATCCTCATTCCAGGAGTTCCTGTAACTGGGTGGACAGCTCCTGAAGTTCGGATGGAGCTAAACGGTATGGTGCTCGGGCCACCGGCGCAGCACCTGGTACAAGATCGATTGAGAACTCAACCTGTCTTGGTGGTGGTAGACCAGGTAGTTCTTCAGGAAAGACTTCTGGAAAGTCTCGAACAATTGGAACATCCTCAAGTCGCTTCTCCTCCGACTTTTTCTCCATGATGTGCGCGAGGATTGCTGGATAACCCTTTCTCAGAAATTTTCGGGTTTTAAGACAAGATATGATGTTAAGCCTCGTCCCTCCGGTCTCCCCCTGTATGACTAGGGTTCTACCGACAGTGAGAGGTATGCGAACAATTTTGTCATGGCAAATGATTTCGGCGCGATGCTTGGATAACCAGTCCATGCCCACAATGACATCGAAACTTCCTATCTCAACAGGCATAAGATCTATGGAGAAGGTTTCGTCGGCTAGATTTAAGGTGCAATTAGGTATCACACTATTGGTTTCTATCAATTTGCCATTTGCTAGCTCTACGGTGTACCTAACGTCTAAAGCAACAGGTGTAATGTCAAGTAGAGGGCAAAATTCATCGGAAATAAAACTCCTATCGGCACCAGTATCAAACAGTATGGAAGCAGTTAAATTGTTGAGGAGGAACATACCCGTGACCACATTCGGGTCCTGACGGGCGTCCCTGAGTTGATCACGAAGGCGCTACTTTTGACGTTGTTGTTGTTGCGGTGGTTGTTGTTGTTGTTGCCCTTATTCTTCAGTTTTGGGCAAGAATCCCTGAAGTGTCCTGGGTTTCCACATTCATAACAGGACTTAGGTTGTCGGTTATTTCTGTCAGAGGGGTTGTTGTTGGATTTGGGGGCTCGGCAATCCTTAGTCGAATGCCCGTACCTCCTGCAGTTGTTGCAAGGAGTACCGCACAGACCAAAGTGGTGATAGTTACACTTGGGACAATAAGGTCTGTCCCCGGTGTAGCTGCGGTTGGATTCAGAGTTGGTGGTGTAGACTTGGATGGCGTTGTTTTTCTTGTTTGAGTTGTGGTGGTGTTCAGTGGATTTGCGTTTGTTGTTGTTGGAGGATGAGGTGTTGGAGGTCTCACGGCTGACAACTAGAGCCATGAGTTCGTGGGCCAATCGAATGGCACTTTCAGTAGTAGTTGGTTTGGATGAGGCGACGTTTCCCTGAATGTTCTCGGGAAGTCCACGAATGTATTTCTTAATGCCCTTACTTTCTGGTTCGACCAAACCAGGGCATAATAAGGCAAACTGCTGAAACTTGGTGGTATATTCAGCAACATCATTTCCCTGCACCTCCAGATGCCAGAATTCTTCTTCCAGCCTGTGCAATTCCTCTTCAGGACAGTATTTTTCTGTCAGTTTCTTTTTCAGTTCGGCCCAAGGAAGTCGGTTTGCAATCTCGAGGCCTACAGAGTTTGCGTGGGTTTTCCACCACGTGAGTGCACCTTCCTGAAAGGTGTAAGCAGCGAATTTGACTTTGTTGTTCTCAGTACAGTCGCAGAGACTGAAAACAGATTCCATACGCTCAATCCAACGGATCAAGCCAATGGCACCTTCCGTGCCCTTGAAATATAGCGGTTTACAGCTAAGGAAGTCCTTATAGGAGCAGGGTTTGGGTGGTGGAGTGTTGGTTGCTGTGTCCTCGCTACCGGGTGGTGTTCGGGTAGCCAAGGCTTCGGTCACACTGCGGGCAATGATTCCCGCGATCTCAGCTTCGCTAAGGGTAATTTGACGACGAGGAGGCATGATGCTGAGTAAGAAAGAACAAGGAAATGAAATAAGATACTGATCCGAGTATGATGAACTAGTGGTGTGTTTGTCATTTCGAGACAAAGCGTTAGAGAGAAAGAGGCCTATATTCATATAATATAATATAGCCTAAAGTTGTAATGAGGTCTACTTACGTATATATATATGTATATCACATAATAACCTATTGAGTGTCTAGCACAGACGTGTTTTGAGTCCCGTTTCTCTCGAGGTCAGAGTCAACTAATGCATTCCTGTTCAACATAACTCTTTCAGATTTCACATCATCTTTCTCTAATTGTACATAGTTGATCAGGCTATGTTAAATTAAAGTCGTATGATGTAATCCCTGAACTAGTCATAACTAATAAGGAATACTGCCTAACGGTCATAGTCTAGGCCCACTAAATGCAACCTAGTTCACTATAACCTTAGGCTCTGATACCAATCTGTGACACCCCCAAATTTAATGATTTGCGGAAGCTTGATTTGGGTGTCACTAATCAATATACAAAGCACATAAGATATAATGAACGACCACTATATGCGTCGTTTTAAACTTGTATAGATAAAGTAAATGTTTACATCAAAATATAGTTACATTAGCTCGATTCCTGAAATTGAGAGATTACATAGCATAATTACTTTTACAAAATATAATAATGCAGTCCAATCTCTAGTTGTATGTATGCTGACTCGAGCTAATATTTCTTGCTTGTGTAGCCAACCTACTGCTGGGTACCTGTGATAAATACTAAAATGGGTCAGCGAAAACGCTAGTGAGCTCACAGGTTTGTATGTCAATGTATAGTTGTCAGAACCGCAAGATTTATATTGAATTTAAAATGCAATTAAGCAAAATAAAAGTTATACTGTCCATGAGCACATAGTCTGAGCTTAACTTGATTTGTCAGGCCCAATTAAGGAAACCTAACTTGAAATGCCTCCTACGAGTGCCTAATCAACACTCGTCTTCCCAAATGCTAATACATCCGTTTGACCGGTTAGTGCGTGCTAACCCGGATGAGGATTGTCAATCCCATATGATATCATATACTAACATTCACGCTATAAATACTAGAGACTATGCTATGGAGGACTTTAAATTGATTAGCTTGAAACTCATGTAGTATTTGAAGTTTGGCACTTGCGTTCTACTTGTAAAACAAAATGAAGTAGTAATATCACACCCCTAGTAAAAGTAGTGAAAATGGGGCCATGAAACTCACCTGAGTCTTGAAGTGTTTAATTTAATAAACTCGAAATAATTAGCGGTGAATTGATGTCCAAAGAGTTGAAACCTGAATGTGTTCACGACACTTGATTGTTATTAATTGTACCGGTATCCCGAAAGACTACCTTTGTAGTTGTTATACAACTATATATATATATGTCCAAATTACTACGATTTGGTTGATTGAATTTATACAAGTTACAACGACTTGTTTGATTTAATTGATACAAGTTACAACGACTTGTTTGAGTGAATTTATACAAGTTACAACGACTTGTTTGATTCTGAAGTATGTTTTGAAAACGTGTACGGCCCGTTGGTGATTTAGTTGAAATAATAATAATTCTAAAATGTTGACTTTGCTACAGTACTGCTACAGTACTGCTACAGTAAATTTGACTTTTTTTTGAACAGTAACTTTGACTTCAAAATTCTGGTTTTTCTGTGTTTTGCGACACAACATGCGACACAAAGATTTGACATGCGACACAATGGTTGTGTCGCAGACGTCATGCGACACAAGGATACGACACAGGGACTGTGTCGCATCGAATACGAAATGCTAATTTAATAGCGACATAGTGGTTGTGTCGTATAGAAGTACGACATAGTTTGCGACATAGAGTGCGACACAATATTGTGTCGCACGAGTTACGACACTAAAGGATTTATGCGACACAAGGTGCGACATAAAGGGCAAAATACGACACAACATGCGACACAAGGCTTGTGTCGCATGGATGAACACCAGCCCAGAAAGTCCGGCTGTTCGCGATTTTTCCAGCCAAAACTCAATTTAAACTCGTTTTTAAGCTATAAAACTGTGTTCTATACATTGTAATGGACATATACTAGTTATAATAACAACCACAAATGAAAAATACTAAGAATCGAGTGATTTCGGGATTTTGTCGGAAACTTACAATTTGCCGAAATGAAAATCCGGAAAGGTAGCGTTGTAGATCGTCGCGAGGTGGTCGTGAATCTCTAAAAATATTTGTGATCCGGTCGCGTTTCGTGGTAGTATTTTGCGATTTTAGTAGTTTTGGTGGTTTGTTTGTTTAGAGAGAAAAATAAAGAGAGAGAGAGTGAAGAAGAAAGTGAAATGAAGAAAAAGATGGGAGGTGGGGGTTTATCCCCACTTTTCCAGTTTTTCGCCCCGCGTCCCGTGTGGTGTTCGTTTGCTCCGTCATTTAATCGTAAATAATTATTTTAAATATCAAAGGTATGTTTTAAAATACAGTTTATTACGCGAGATTTTATTTAAATATTTTACAATTTAATTTATATTTGAGTTATAAAATGGTAAGTTAATTTATTTAATTTGCGCGTTTTAATATTTTAAATCATGTAAGTTCTGTTTGTACGATACGAATGAATACGAAGTATTATTACAATAATATTTTTGACATAAAAGTGTTATTTAATAAAGTTGGTCACCAACGTCCGTATAAAATTGAATCGAAATTCATTCGATTTGAGACTCGTACGATTTAAACAAACCGCATAATTGTAGATATATATTCAACAATATATATAATAATTGATACATTAATTAGCCTAACACAGAACTAATTACATGTACTAGAACTTGATTAGGCACTAAATTCTAGTCCTAAATTGACGGTTGTCACAATGAGAAAAATAGAACTTTTTAATATTTTGACCTTTGGTATGTTTTACAATTGTTTTTGTTCGCGTATATCACGTTTTATATATAATCGTATATTTAAAGTGTTTTATCTCCATATTATAAATGTAAAAATACTCGTAATTAATAACTTCATTATTAATTATTTTTTTTGTCACAAACTTTTGTATCTATTTTGTCGGATTCGTTCCGATACGTTTGTACGTAACTTTAAATAATTACTTATATATTTAATACCTTTTGTTTTAGTTCATACCGAGTATGAGTATTTAAAGTTAAAATTTAGACCAAATTTTGGGTCATTTTTGACCGGGTGTCACATTCTCCCCTTGTTAGGAGAATTTCGTCTCGAAATTTGTTCGTAGTAATTATCGGTGTGTCAAAGTATATTATGTGTATCTTCCAAGAAAGTTTGTGAAATTATTGTAAGTCCCAATCGTCTATCTAGGGTTGTCTTCCTCCCCTTGTTGAACTATTGCCCTACCGGCGACTAATAGTAAGGAAACAAGGTCTGTCGGTCAATCTATCACTAGAGAGTTGATCAGCCTATCACTATAGTGCAGCTACAATTTGTACTGGTAGCCTAGAGTATCATGGTAATTTCTACTGTGCTCGTAAAGTCCATGTTAATCAGTAATATGATAGAGTAAGCTAAACTCTGCTGGGATCGTGTAGAAGTCAAGTTGTAGTTTTCTAATCCTAACACATTTTTAGGATTTAAAGTATAGAATGTAGTAGCAAGTAACAATCAAAGTTCAGTAAAGCAAGTAACAAGGAAGTAGTTAGATTATCGAAGAATGAACGTACACGCGTCCTTATTCAGGCCCTGGTAGATTTTTCTTATAGAAGCATGGATATCATTGTATACTATGAAATTTTGTTGACCATCCAAAATTTGAAATTTGTATAAAGTTGTGTACTATAAGCAAGTTTATACGGTTATGAAAATTTGAGAATTTTATAAAACATTTCGTGAGAAATTTTGTAACATTTTCTTAGAAATACATTTGTCAGAAAATTATGATGGTAAAGGTCTGTTGAAAACTTGGAGTCCGTTGAAAACTTGAATCGATAAATAGTTCGGTTGAAACTCTTGTCAGCGACGAGGCTTTGAAAATTTTGTTTAACAAAATCCGTTGAAAAACAGAAGTTATGAAAAATTTCAGGGTAAGAGCCTGCTGAAATTTGTTGAAACAATTTTCCTAGAATACACCTAACGGTATAGTGAAATGCGTTACAAAATGTGATAGGCGTATAATTAGGTAGGCGGTAGTAAGAAAATACAAAGTCCCGTTCTTCATATTAAGGGAGGCTGGAGTAGCCATATTTGTCGGTTACAGTGGTCTAGATAGTAACAAGAGTATCGTCGTATAAGGCCTATTCACATATCCTCAATATATAATAGCCTGGAGCGTAGTATGTAATCGAGGCCTATGTATGTATATATCCCTATATCACATAATAGCCTAATCATATATGTATATATCTTATATACCTATATACCCGCCTAGTTGTGTCTAGCACAAAACAATTAGAAGTCCCGGTTCTCTCGTGGTCAGAGTCAGCTAATGCATTCCTGTTCAATATAACCCCTTTCAGATCTTACATCATCTTTGTTTAATTGTACATAGTTAGCTACGCTATGTTAAATTAAATTCGTATGATGTAATCCCTGAACAAGTCATACCTAATGAGGAAAATTGCCTAACGGTCATAGTCTAGGCCCACTACATGCAACCTAGTTCACTATAACCTTAGGCTCTGATACCAATCTGTCACACCCCCTATTTCATGGCTTGCGGAAGCGATTGTTTTGGGGCGTGACTAATCAATAAACAAAGCACAAAGATATACAGTGAACGACTCTACATGAGACGTTGGAAAAATAGTACATTACATTAATACTCCAAGTACATAGCCACTAATACAAAAGTAATGCCGTAAAGTCTTCAAATAGCTACATGCATGCGACTCGAGCTAATAAGTAGATACTGCTGGGCCATCCTACTATAGCTACGTACCTGAGAATGCATTACTAAAAGCGTCAACCAAAAGGTTGGTGAATCTCACAGGTTTGTAGTAAGTAAATCAATTGAACACAATATTAGTACAACAGTTTCACAAAAGCAGTAGTGTAACACCCTCGAATTTCGGTTTGCAGAAGCTGTCGGGTCGGGTGTTACTAAATCAAATATCACAGCATAAGATACATAATGAACGACTCTAAATGAGACGTTTGAAAATAATTATACATTTCCCAAAATAGAACGTTTACAACGTTATGAGTTTGACAGTAAATTCCAAATACATAATTTGAAAATACAAAAGTAAATGCAGAGTTGTCCCAAATGTTTGAAATAATGCGACTCGAGCTAGCATAATCTTGTAGTAATCCTAATCCTGCTGGGCACCTGAGAACACATGCTAAAACAGGTCAGCTATAAAGCTGGTGAGTTCATAGGTTTGTTAGTTGAAAACATAAAGTATAAATTTTGTATATTTTGAGAAGTTGTTCAGAATCCACGATTCTGATTTGTAGCAAATTGTAGATGTAATTACCAATGTGTAATTCGAAAGTTTAGGTATCTAATACCTAATCAATTGTAGTCCGTACCTAAGTACACAATAATTGAGGCATACCGAGCCTGAATACCTATCTGGTATGAGTAAGTGTATAACGGGAGGCAATACCTGCCTAAGTTGTAACCAAATAACTGTATGACCACGTCATATGATAGTAAGTAACTGTAGTCCTGCAGAACTATGATTTAATATATAAGGTGTTGCATCCAGCAACAAATGGTTATAGATCCGCAGATCTATGTTTGAATGTTTAGCGTGTCCGTTTACCCGATTAGCATAAGCTAACCCGGACATGAATTGAGCTAACGGCATCGCGTGGCAGCACCACCGATCCGTTAACTTATTGTGAATCCCGAGTATAACTTGCTGATCCATTGATTGAAGTTTCGTCCACTGCAATACCGTGGTTTCGTTTTATGCCCACTTTACCGTGGCATCGTTTGGTGCCCGCTGCAATACCGCGGCATCATTTTTGGAATTGCTCGCAGCAATTTGTGATTGAGCCGGCAGTACAACGACATGCCCGACTAAGTTGTTTGAGAGCCAGCAGTACTCGACATGCCTGACTAAGTAGATCATATAATAGTATGTAGATATTCATCAGGTGACACCCCCACGGTTGGATTACATCCTGGGCCGGGGGACCATCCCTGGTTGGATTTCATCCTGAGCCAGAGTCGTCACCAGTTGAGTCGTATGGATAATAAGAAGTCTGTACTAACTTGTGATAATATTGTATACTCCTAGCCTAAAGCCTAGCAAGTATATATAACGGAGTCTTGGGAAAATGTTCACTTAAGTTCAGTTCCCATTCTAAGGATAATGGAGTGTGTCGACAGTTTTAGTTCTTAAAGAATAACTAAACTTGTAACAGTACAGATGTTATTCAGTGTAGGTAGAATGATGGGCGCCTAGAGGTCGGTCAAGGAATTGCTTCCTGTCGTCGCGGTGCCTTCCTCCGGGGGCGCCACCAGTGGGTGTTTTAAAATTTGTAAATGCGGGGCCTAAGGATACTTAAAACTATGGGGTATAGTAGTAAGTATGACCTAGGGTCGTTCTTCAAACTACAACGGGGATGGGATCTAGGTCTTTTGATTATCTTTTGTAATTTAGCTGGTTTATCAAAAGGTTGATAGGGGTTTTGGTTTTTTCTATTATAACTACTAATTTTAAACTAAACTAAACTAGAGGATAGGTGAGGTGAGGTGGCTACGAGAACAGCAGATTAACGCGAGTGTCTACTATGATAATTATATATGCTTTTTAGGGGTAGTTATTTTAGTTAAGGTATTAGCTATGACGACGAAGTCAGGACTTAACAGACGTACTTGAAACAATCGATAACAACAAAGTACTCTACTTACAACCTTTCCTTAGCTCCCACGTATTTAAACGCTTGTACCAGTAGTAAGTTGTTTTACAGTATTTCCGTTGAAACATAAAAAGGTTCTTGTTATCTATCCTGAGTTATATGTCCTAATGAGCTATAACTACTAGCCTATTATATACCTAACGCGAAGTTGTCCACAATCAGATAAATAACATGTCACGAAGATAGCAGTTATAGAGTGTAAACTATACCGGAAGTTCTCCCAAATATAGCAACCAATTTAACCAACAGCCATCCTCGAGTCCTATTCCCCAATCTCGGACATTTGAGATATCCGAATCATGGCATGAATTGTTGAATGAACAAAAACATGAAACAGGGGTTTCCTACCAGAACAGGTTGGGATGGCCTGGTCTAACGGCTGATTAAATTGTTCATCATTATTTCATATAAACCATCATAACTATTTTACGCGTGTTAAACTGATGTATGCAATTAATTTATACTCGAAAACCTAATCATATATCCAATAACACAAATGATACTAGCATGCAAACCCTAAAGCAACAATCAAACAAGAACATGCGACAGAGCAGCATACAAGGATCAGTTTAATTTGTGCAGAGTAACTGGATAATTGGTTAAGTCACACATGTTCCGAAAGTTCTCTCAAAAACATGCGTTAAATAAATTGAATCTAATCTATCTCTAATCCTACGCTCCGTGTCTCCCTCCGGTGTATTTCAACCAGGAGAACACCGGCCATGTCGAGTTCAACGATCATCAGACACAGAATAATAAGCGGCGTACCACCAGTTAAGGACCAGCAGTAAGTTACAAACCACAGCATAAGTTGGATAGATAAACATTGGAGACTCAATTCATAGATTCAAATATATACTAACAGCATACGGACAGAGTAACGGCGTATTTGCAATTGAAATCATTATCACAACGGATTGTGCCCACGACTTTCATAGCTTCCACGTTCCGTACTACACACATTCGTGATGATTCCGGCGCTATACAAATGAAAGCCGTATAACGTTACCTCCGTTGTTTCATGATATCCAATTGCATTTTAAAGTATAACTACCCTAGCATAATGATTATCATAGCAAACACAGATTTGTTTAGCTAAGCATGGCAATAATTCTAGCAAGCAATTCTAAATAATTATGACAACAGCACAACATATTTAAAACAACAAGATAGAAATTAAAATAAAACCTGACAAAGCGTAATTACAAATCTTGCGCAATCGCAGTCTCGGAGCACCTCCGTAAAGCTAAGCTAGAAGCTAATCTACTAGCTTAATTAAACTAACCTAAACTAATTATTTCTAGAGAGAGAGTAGAGAGAGAAAGTAAAGAAATGGTGAATGTTGAATGAAGTATGTAAAATGAGGAGATGGTGGCTTGTATTTATAGGCATGGCTCAACCGTATTCCTCAACCGTATTCTAGCCTTCAAAATCTCAGCCGTATTCCTCAGCCGTATCAAGATTGCACCTTGGATGACCAAAACATGCGATACGGTTGAATTTGGCCGTATTCGGGAGAGATTGGCCGTATCGGGGGAGGGACAAGGCTGGATACGGGGGAGATTGCCCGTATACGGCTGGCACTAGGCCGTATACGCCCAAAACAGGCCGTATACGGTCAGGTCCAGGCCGTATACGGCTGGGCTTGGCCGTATCCGGCTTGTCTCTCCCGTATCGTGGTCCGTCGGTTGCTTGTAATCTTCGTTTGGGCGTAACTTCTTCATCCGATGTCCGTTTTCAGCGTTCTTTATATCCACGCGATCGTAATCTCCTGATGAAGAAAATGACATAGGTTAGAGGTCATAATTTTTAGTAGAGATTAAAAAGTGCTTAAAAGCGTGAACCGGAATGCTTATGATCGTTTTCGTTATATTTATCGTGTTTTTTCGACCATTTAGATGATTTTTGAAATGTTGTCTATATTTTAGCCTTAATGATGAGTTTTGATAATAATGTATTGATTTTGAATATATTCATCATTTTTTGGGCTAAAAAGGTGAGAAAGTGACGCATAAAAACTTGACTTTTTACGTGTCATCAAATATCCCACACTTAGACTTTTGCTTGTCCTCAAGCAAATTTCATCTTACCAGCCGAAACCTTCTGAATTTCAAACTTTTTACGCCACAAAGAAGAAGTCATACAGATTGAAAACAAGTATTGTGCCAATCAAGATAAAGAAAAGATGTTCACATGAAGTATCCAAAGGTCTTTAAGATGATTCACCTAGGCAAACTTTCAATTCTCGGGATGTGGAATATACACGACTGGGCGATCTCACTGGTGGTCACTCAATTCACTCAAGTGTATCGGGTTTCCTATTATCCTAAGCCAAATGAAAAATCGCTCAAATACCTGTCATGCAGCATTCGTCGTCATAGGCTTGCCCAAGGATCGTATCTCCACCACTTAGACGGGGACGGCACTAATTATCCCAAGACATTCAAGTGGGCTGTAATGTGGTGAGGGTTTAAAGGGTATGGATAAGGGTAAAAAGGGTTTAAGGGTTTCACTTATCTTAGGACCTTTTAAAATCTTCATGAAAAACACTATTTAGATATTCTTTTTAATGAAAACGGAAACGGATAACTATAAGGGAAGAAGATAGCTATTTTGTCTTCTACCTTTTTGAAAACACACGAAGAATTTATGCTTTTAAGGGCAAGAGTTTTCGGGAGATTTCAGCACTTAGCTTTATTCTATTTTTGGCTCAGAATTTCTTGGCCAGAGATTTTCTAAGGAGTTTTCTTTTTATTTTCTTTTTGCCCTGTAGACATCCTTTCTTTCTTTCATCTTTTTGTTTTTCCAGCTTTTTTCACTTTCGAACTTTTACTTGGTGTCAATTTTTCACACCACAAGGCTCTCAAATTCTTTTTGAATATTGATAATGTAAAACACACACGAGTAGCTTTAAGTAAACACGAATTTTTGTGATTTGGGGTAGAAACAAAAAGCATACCTAACTAGCTTTTTCCACAAAAAAAAATTCTAAAAATTCTAAGATAAGCTTTTGGTAGGTATGGGGGTAAGTGGGTTTAAAATATGGGTTGAAAGAAACGAAAAGGCTAAGGCTCAACAGGGTTTACTAGGCGGATCATCAACACTGAAAATGAGTGTTGGAAGGGTTTTGGGTTTGAAAGAGATATGTTGAAATGGGGTTTAATCCTACGGAATGTCAAGGTCATCTAATTGCACCTATGTCACGTATGACACCCGTCAATGTGATCTCGAAACGCATACCCGGGGCAAGTTCTAATTCAGAAATGCATGCACCGGTCACACACAACAAACGAACAGTGAAGCATTTAAAATGAATGCTTATAAGGCTCAAAATTCCTCACCGCAAAAATGTGTTATATGTGTCCAGTCGTGCGATGCCCCTCTTAGATCCTCATCTTAAATTATTTGGAATCCGACATGATTCGACCTCTTTTTACCAATTTTCGAATACTTGTAAAAAAAATCTGTACTCTTTCTTACAATTGTGACTTAAAAATTTAAAATTTTTGAAAATTTTGGCAAAAATAAGGGTTGAAAATCATTTCGAGGATATGCATATTTCTAAATCAACTTACGGATACCTAGACGAGAGATATACTGCTATCCCACACTTAAAATAAACATTGTCCCCAATGTTTCTGCACTAGGTAGGGAGAATCCCACACTTAGGGTTTTGTTTTTAGGAAAAATGTTAATTTAAAAGTTTTAAGTACGGAGGATCCCACACTTAGAGATTTAAGTGGGCATAAGCATATCTAAGTTACGTCAAAACTAGAAGAGTTTAGGACAGTTACTTCCCTACGGTTGGTGAACACTGGATTCAGGACCAGATTCGTGAAGGAGTGGTGCTAGTGATCTGCTGGATTTGTGGACCAGACTCTAATTAAAGCTCATCCATTCCTTACGAAGCTGAGTTCTGCAATACCATAAACATAGTCATAATCACCAATCCAACATTTCAACATCATAAAAGTCTAACATAAATAAAAAGCATAAAGTAAAATAAACTAAAAGTCGTCTAGCAAATCATCCATGTCTGGGTCAAATGCTGCAAGTGCGTCACTGTCTGGAACTGAAGTAGGTGACGTGGCAACAATCGGACCAGCCATGATGGGTGCAACAGGAAGATCAGGAGCTATCTCAGCATCAGCAGCAGGAAGAGTGGGCTCTGAGATCAGGGCAGCTGGGAAGAATGACCATGGAGGGAGAGGTGGTCTCGGACCTTGCCCAAGTCTAAAAGACTGGTCAGGAAGTCTCGGAAGTCCAACCCTCTCTCTGATGTCAGAGTGGGAGTCATGCTGGATGGAGAGCTCTCGCAGAATCGCCCAAGTTACAGCTTTATCAGCTGTGGTGATCCCGTAGTCAAAGACTGGAGTGCTCGTCACATCTGTCACAGGCTCCTCTGGTACAGTGGTCGACTTCTTCCTTCCTCTGCGGTGTTTCTTCTTCTTCTGTTGTTGAGCAGCAGTGTGTCCTGAGGTCTCAGCCGAAGCGTCCATCCTGAAACATAAAGAAAAACAGGTAATGCTAAAGCTTATATGATTATACAAATGCAGCAAAATCAGATGACTTTTTTAAAAAGATTTTTATAAAAAGTTTGAGTCATCTAAGTGGTTGCATTTGCATAAGTCAGATAAAACTTATCACCGATGTACATATAAGAGTGCGGTTCTGTCGGGTATCTAGCTTATCCTGCATTTATTAGTCCAGTGATGATAATACTAAGCAAAAATAAACTAAGAAATAAAAGCTAAAATAAAGATAAGCAATGGGGTGCCTCCCAAGAGCGCTTGTTTAACGAGTCATTAGCTTGACTCTTTTACCTACTTTGTCGGCTCAAGGTGGTTCGAAGATATAGACTTCCTCACTTGAAGGAAAGTCTTCGATGTAGTGTTTTAAGCGGTGACCATTTACTTTAAAATTACCGTCCGGTGCTTCTAGTTCGACTGCTCCGAAGGTAAAGACTTTTGATACAACGAATGGTCCGCTCCACCTTGATCTGAATTTGCCCAAAAATTTTCTGAAGCGCGAATTGTAGAGAAGAACTTTATCTACAGGTTTGAACTTAGAATACTTGAGTTTAGCATCGTGAAGATTTTTGGTTCGCTCCTTGAAATGTAGAGAACTATCATAGGCTTGGTCTCTCAATTCGGCTAGTTCGTTCAGCTGCATCTTACGATGTAATCCTGTTGTGGAAGGGTCTAGATTGCAATCTCTCAGCGCCCAGTAAGCCTTGTATTCCAACTCTATCGGCAGATGACATGCTTTACCATAGACTAGTCTGTAAGGCGTGGTCCCTAATGGTGTCTTATATGCAGTTCTGAACGCCCACAGAGCATCGTCTAATTTGTCGGCCCATTTTTCCCTATGATTCAGCACGGTTCGTTCTAAGATCCTTTTGAGCGCTCTATTCGTCACTTCGGCTTGCCCATTCGTCTGCGGGTGATAGGCCGTAGAGGTCTTATGGGTGACACCATAATATTGTAATGTCCTCATAAACTGAGCATTACAAAAGTGCGTGCCCCGATCACTGATGATCGCCTTTGGAGTTCCGAAACGAGAAAAGAGTTGCTTGAGGAACTTGGTCACTACTCGTGCGTCATTTGTAGGAAATGCTTGCGCCTCGGCCCACCTGGATACGTAGTCGACAGCTACCAGAATGTATTCTTTTCCGAAAGACTTTGGGAATGGTCCCATGAAATCCAACCCCCATATATCAAAGATCTCGCAAGCCTGGATGTTAGTAAGTGGCATTTCACTCCTCTGTGAGATACTTCCAAACCTTTGGCAAGCATCACAACGTTTTACCAAGTCGTGAGCGTCTCTGAAAATAGTCGGCCAGTAGAATCCGGAATCGTATACCTTCCTCGCAGTCATATTTGCTCCATGATGTCCTCCAGTGGGTCCGTGATGACTCTGGTGGAGAATGTTCCTTGCTTCCCTCTCGTCTGCGCATCTTCTGATGATTTGGTCCGGACATACTTTGAATAAGTATGGATCGTCCCAATAGTAATTTTTAATGTCTCTGAAGAATTTGCGTTTTCTAGAGGTGGGTATTCCTTTCGGCACAATTCCTCCAACCAGATAATTAGCGTAGTCTGCGTACCAAGGGTCGTGGTTGAATTGTGAAGCCTTCTGGTGGCCTCCGATGTTCATGAGTTGTTCTTCAGGAAACTGATCTTGAATATCTCTTTCATTAAGCTTTTCCATCGATGGGTTTTCCAATCGACTGAGATGATCTGCTGCGACATTTTCTGCTCCTTTCTTATCCCTGATTTCTAAGTCGAATTCTTGGAGAAGCAAAATCCATCGAAGTAGTCTTGGTTTAGCATCTTGCTTTTTGAAAAGATACTTCAAGGCTGAGTGGTCTGTATAGACAATAGTTTTGGACAATATTAAGTAAGAACGAAATTTATCAAAAGCAAATACTACCGCAAGCAACTCCTTTTCTGTAGTAGTATAATTTTCTTGAGCATCGGTGAGTGTCTTGCTGGCGTAGTATATTGGCTGAAAATGCTTATCCTTCCTTTGCCCTAAGACAGCTCCAACAGCAAAGTCACTGGCGTCACACATGATTTCAAATGGAAGACTCCAGTCAGGAGCAACCATGATCGGTGCATGTGTGAGCTCATCCTTCAAAATGTTGAAAGCTTTCAGGCAGTCGTCTGAAAAGACAAACGGAGTGTCCTTCTCGAGAAGGTGCGTCATAGGTCGAGAAATCTTAGAGAAATCCTTAATAAAGCGACGGTAAAATCCGGCGTGACCTAAGAAACTGCGAATGGCTTTAACAGAAGTAGGTGGCGGAAGTTTGGCAATAGTCTCAACTTTAGCTTTGTCAACTTCAATTCCAGACTTTGATATTCGGTGTCCTAGAACTATTCCTTCCTTCACCATAAAGTGGCACTTCTCCCAGTTTAAGACAAGATTTGATTCTTCACATCGGGCTAGCATTCGTTCGAGGTTGGAAAGACAAGAAGTGAAGGAGTCTCCAAAGACTGAGAAGTCATCCATGAATACCTCCATACACTGTTCAATCATATCATGGAATATCGCCACCATACACCTTTGGAATGTAGCAGGTGCGTTGCATAGCCCGAAAGGCATGCGTCGGTAAGCGAATGTTCCGTAAGGACATGTGAAAGTCGTCTTTTCTTGGTCCTTAGGATCGAGAGGAATCTGAAAATAGCCAGAGAAACCATCAAGGAAACAGTAGAATTCGTTCCCGGATAATCTCTCCAACATTTGATCGATGAACGGTAGAGGGAAATGATCTTTTCGAGTGGCTTCGTTCAGCTTCCGATAGTCGATGCATACCCTCCAACCGGTGACGGTACGTGTTGGAATGAGTTCATTATCATCGTTTGCGATAACCGTCATTCCTCCTTTCTTGGGGACAACCTGAACTGGGCTGACCCATGGGGAATCTGAAATAGGATAGATTAAGCCAGCGTCCAAGAGTTTGATAACCTCCTTCTTGACCACATCTTGAATCTTCGGGTTGACTCTCCTCTGTCTCTGTATAGAAGGTTTGAAGTCGTTTTCCATTAGTATCTTGTGCGTGCAGTAATTTGGACTGATCCCTTGGATATCAGAGATTTTCCATGCAATCGCCTTCTTGTGTGACTTCAATACTCGGATGAGTTTTGCTTTCTCTTCGGGTGTAAGACCTTTTGCAATTATGACAGGTAAGTGCGAGGTTCCTTCAAGAAAAGCATACTCCAGATGAGAGGGTAGTTCCTTCAGCTCCAATTCTGGTGGTTCTTCAGTGGAAGGCTTCATTCGAGCGATCTCGTCTCTTCGTAATTCATCATACTCCGTCTGGAACTCTGGTTCGTTTGGAGATGAGTTGGCTGCAGTGGCTGATGCTATTTCTACTAATTCTGTCTTGTTAGAGAGTGCGTTCTTCTTCAGCTTGTATTTACTTGTAGATGATGAGGAAGTTGCATTATCTTCAGTAAGGATGATTTTGTTGTCGTCGGTGAATGCAAACCTCTGAAATTGAGCCGTTGAAGATGTACTTATGGTGATTTCTGGATTTGGTGGCGCACAACCTTCAGATAGTTGCGGCTCAGCTGAGATTTCTGGTTCCATCTCAAAAGATTTGAGAATTTCAGCTACTGAAGGAGATGAATCAGTTTGACCCTTTTGTAAGATTGGTAGAGGAATGCCTTCGCCTAAGGGAACAGCAACAAAGGAGTTGTTCGTGAAAGTGCTGATAGGCGGTGCAAGAGGATACTTCGTTTCAGATAAAGGAAATAGTAGCTCCTTAGAGTGTGCTGGTTTGTCAGAGATAGCTGAGCAGAGTCCGGCATCGTCCTGGCATAGTCTCCTCGTAGTGATGACCGTGTTCGGAAGAAGGTCAGGATTGCTAACTGCTAGAATCTCCTCCAAATGCTCATCATATATTTCCTGCATGAAATCCACAAGACCAAGATCTTCTCCCACAGGTTGTTTCATCAGTTTATCGACATTAAAGGTGACTTCCTCCGTTCCGACCCTCAGTTTTAAAGATTTTTCGTTTACGTCAATAACAGCCTTGGCAGTGTTTAGGAAAGGTCTGCCAAGGATGAGGGGAACGTGGGCGTCTTCCTCAATATCCATAATGACAAAGTCAACTGGGAAGATAAATTTACCTACTCTAACCATAATATCTTCAGCGATCCCCCGAGGGAGTTTAACTGATCTATCGGCTAATTGGATGGTCATTTGAGTGGGTAGCAGTTCTCCTAATCCTAGTTTCTTATATAGTGAGTAAGGCATAAGGTTGACACTAGCACCTAGGTCAGCTAAGGCATTACTAACTTGGATATTTTGAAGGTAACAAGGAATAGTGAAACGGCCAGTATCTCCTAGTTTTGGTGGAAGGCCATGTAACATGATTGCAGAGCATTCAGCATCTAAGGGTATATTAACTAATTGCCTTAATTTTTCTTTATTTGAAAGAAGTTCTTTGAAGAATTTTGCACAACTGGGCATTTCTACTAAAGCATCTAATAATCTAACGTTTAAGTGCAGGCTTTTAAACATCTCAAGATATTTCCCAAACTGCGCTTCCTGCTTCTCTTTCTTAAGTCTACCAGGGAATGGAATTCGAGTACGTGGAATGATTTCTGGAACTTGAGAAGGTACTGGATCGAGCGCAGAGACAGGGGTGTCACTTGGCACTGGATCAGTAGAAGTGGAAGGTTTATTTGAAGAATTATCTGAGGTTTGTTCAATTCTGGTTTCTTTACCTCCTCTTGTGACAACTAAGATGTCGTTACCGATCGCGATTTTCCTTTGACTCTCCTCAATTTTTGAAAATAATTGTTTAAGACTAACTTCAAGGTTTTTGATCAAATCTTCGGAAATTCTAAGTAAAGCATCAATTTTATCTTGAAAATCTATTACTTGTTTATTAACGTTGTTTTGTTCAACCATGAAGTTAATTAAAGTTTCGTTATAGTGTTGTTGAGAGTTAAAGGAGGAATCGGATAGATTGGACGGTAGAGTAGACAGAGATTGAGTAAAAGGGGTTTTATTTTGCCACTGAACTGAAGATGTGGATTGAAAGCTTGGTTCAGGGCTTTTGAAAGTTGTCCCAAACTTACAGTCATGTTGAGTAGTCGTCATGGCTGAAAAATTTGGGGTTTTGGTAGAAAAGAGAGTTTTGGAAGGGAAAGGGTACTGAAAAGGAAATAACAGAAAAGGAACTTTCGGATGATATTGATCTTCCGAAAGGATCGCTAAATAACTAAGATAACTAAATTCCTAAATCGGTCGTTGTAGTCCCCGGCAGCGGCGCCAAAAACTTGATGGGCGCCTAGAGGTCGGTCAAGGAATTGCTTCCTGTCGTCGCGGTGCCTTCCTCCGGGCGCGCCACCAGTGGGTGTTTTAAAATTTGTAAATGCGGGGCCTAAGGATACTTAAAACTATGGGGTATAGTAGTAAGTATGACCTAGGGTCGTTCTTCAAACTACAACGGGCATGGGATCTAGGTCTTTTGATTATCTTTTGTAATTTAGCTGGTTTATCAAAAGGTTGATAGGGGTTTTGGTTTTTTCTATTATAACTACTAATTTTAAACTAAACTAAACTAGAGGATAGGTGAGGTGAGGTGGCTTCGAGAACAGCAGATTAACGCGAGTGTCTACTATGATAATTATATATGCTTTTTAGGGGTAGTTATTTTAGTTAAGGTATTAGCTATGACGACGAAGTCAGGACTTAACAGACGTACTTGAAACAATCGATGACAACAAAGTACTCTACTTACAACCTTTCCTTAGCTCCCACGTATTTAAACGCTTGTACCAGTAGTAAGTTGTTTTACAGTATTTCCGTTGAAACATAAAAAGGTTCTTGTTATCTATCCTGAGTTATATGTCCTAATGAGCTATAACTACTAGCCTATTATATACCTAACGCGAAGTTGTCCACAATCAGATAAATAACATGTCACGAAGATAGCAGTTATAGAGTGTAAACTATACCGGAAGTTCTCCCAAATATAGCAACCAATTTAACCAACAGCCATCCTCGAGTCCTATTCCCCAATCTCGGACATTTGAGATATCCGAATCATGGCATGAATTGTTGAATGAACAAAAACATGAAACAGGGGTTTCCTACCGGAACAGGTTGGGATGGCCTGGTCTAACGGCTGATTAAATTGTTCATCATTATTTCATATAAACCATCATAACTATTTTACGCGTGTTAAACTGATGTATGCAATTAATTTATACTCGAAAACCTAATCATATATCCAATAACACAAATGATACTAGCATGCAAACCCTAAAGCAACAATCAAACAAGAACATGCGACAGAGCAGCATACAAGGATCAGTTTAATTTGTGCAGAGTAACTGGATAATTGGTTAAGTCACACATGTTCCGAAAGTTCTCTCAAAAACATGCGTTAAATAAATTGAATCTAATCTATCTCTAATCCTACGCTCCGTGTCTCCCTCCGGTGTATTTCAACCAGGAGAACACCGGCCATGTCGAGTTCAACGATCATCAGACACAGAATAATAAGCGGCGTACCACCAGTTAAGGACCAGCAGTAAGTTACAAACCACAGCATAAGTTGGATAGATAAACATTGGAGACTCAATTCATAGATTCAAATATATACTAACAGCATACGGACAGAGTAACGGCGTATTTGCAATTGAAATCATTATCACAACGGATTGTGCCCACGACTTTCATAGCTTCCACGTTCCGTACTACACACATTCGTGATGATTCCGGCGCTATACAAATGAAAGCCGTATAACGTTACCTCCGTTGTTTCATGATATCCAATTGCATTTTAAAGTATAACTACCCTAGCATAATGATTATCATAGCAAACACAGATTTGTTTAGCTAAGCATGGCAATAATTCTAGCAAGCAATTCTAAATAATTATGACAACAGCACAACATATTTAAAACAACAAGATAGAAATTAAAATAAAACCTGACAAAGCGTAATTACAAATCTTGCGCAATCGCAGTCTCGGAGCACCTCCGTAAAGCTAAGCTAGAAGCTAATCTACTAGCTTAATTAAACTAACCTAAACTAATTATTTCTAGAGAGAGAGTAGAGAGAGAAAGTAAAGAAATGGTGAATGTTGAATGAAGTATGTAAAATGAGGAGATGGTGGCTTGTATTTATAGGCATGGCTCAACCGTATTCCTCAACCGTATTCTAGCCTTCAAAATCTCAGCCGTATTCCTCAGCCGTATCAAGATTGCACCTTGGATGACCAAAACATGCGATACGGTTGAATTTGGCCGTATTCGGGAGAGATTGGCCGTATCGGGGGAGGGACAAGGCTGGATACGGGGGAGATTGCCCGTATACGGCTGGCACTAGGCCGTATACGCCCAAAACAGGCCGTATACGGTCAGGTCCAGGCCGTATACGGCTGGGCTTGGCCGTATCCGGCTTGTCTCTCCCGTATCGTGGTCCGTCGGTTGCTTGTAATCTTCGTTTGGGCGTAACTTCTTCATCCGATGTCCGTTTTCAGCGTTCTTTATATCCACGCGATCGTAATCTCCTGATGAAGAAAATGACATAGCTTAGAGGTCATAATTTTTAGTAGAGATTAAAAAGTGCTTAAAAGCGTGAACCGGAATGCTTATGATCGTTTTCGTTATATTTATCGTGTTTTTTCGACCATTTAGATGATTTTTGAAATGTTGTCTATATTTTAGCCTTAATGATGAGTTTTGATAATAATGTATTGATTTTGAATATATTCATCATTTTTTGGGCTAAAAAGGTGAGAAAGTGACGCATAAAAACTTGACTTTTTTACGTGTCATCATAGAACTAACTAGTTCTAATGTATTCAATGATATTGTTCCGTGACAATATGGCCAAAAGATTTTGATAACTAAATCAAGTTATGTGTTGGTAATCATTTTCCAATGACCTAACCGGGTACGATTGTAACCTATCTAGGTTAAGTATTGATATTGTTCTAAAACAATATTGCGGGTGTAATTCCTAAGTATTACACATTTCGTATTACATACAGTAATATAAATAGTTGTAAATTATAAACGATTGTTAATATGATTTGAATACAGCAATTGAGCATGTGTTTCACCCCGAAAATAGTAAAACAGTTGAAAGAGTGGGGCTATGAAACTCACCTGTGAGTTGTTAGCGATACGATGATACGCGAGTCGTCCGAATGGTAACCTTCTAGTGTCCTAAATACGCGAGGTTATATAAGTATGAGACAAATCAGTTTGTCTAAACGAGTTGTTCATGTATACATTTGTTGTTGAAGTCTGGGAATGGTGTACGGGGGTCCGGGGGCAGCGCCCCTGGTAGCGGGGTTTAAGGGGTGGCAACCCCTGGCGGGGTCCAAGGGGCAGAGCCCCTGGCTGGGGTCGAGCTGCCAGGTCAGCTTGGAAAATTTTTATTTCTACAACTTTGCTTTAAAGAAAATGCATTCGAAATCCAAATTCGGGTAAAATCGAGTGGTAAAATTTGGTTGTCAATACTTAGTGAAAAACATAGGTTTTTAAGGTTCTGCGACGTCAGATGCGACGTAGAGTCTTGCGTCGCTATGTGCGACATTCGCAAGTCAATGCGACGTAAAAGCTTGCGTTGCTAAGTGCGACGTTGAGGTTTTGTGCGACGTTGGCTGCGACGTTAACTGCGACGTCGCAGCACTGTTTTTGGTCCCTGCGACATAACGGACTGATCGCCGGAGTTTGAGCCGAAAACGAGTTTTCCGGCCTCCGTTGAGTCCGATTCTTTTACCCAACCCATAATTAAGTATTTTAAGCTTATCTAAACCTCAAACAAGCAAAATAACAAAGTTTTGAGAGATTTCGAGAATTGTCGGAAACTTACAAATCCGCGCGAGGAGAATCCGAAAAGATAGGATTGTAGATCGTTGCGTGGTGATCGTTTTTCCCTAAAGGAGCTTCGAGATTGGAGGTCGTTTAGTGGTGTTAAATGGCGGATTTAGGTGGCGGTGGTGTGATGTTAGAGAGAGAGAGATGAGAGAAAAGTTAGAGAAGAGAGAGAGAGTGAAAGAGGTGGAAATGAGAAAAGGGGAGGAGGTTTCCTCCTTTTTGACTGCCTCGGTGGAGACACCGTCTCCCTAATTGCAGTACAAAATACCCGTGTATTTGTACTCGATCGAAATTTAAAATAGCATTTTAAATTCTAAAATTTATTTATTGTATCTCGAAATGTTTCCTAGTGAAAGTATTTTGTAAGAATACTTTTTTAAAAATTTAGTTTTATGTTTGTTCCTGCGTTGTCCCAACTGAATAAAATCGTGTGTTAAACTCAAAACGGATGGATTTTTCGAATGTCTAATATTTTCCCAAACATGTAACATTTATTTGAAGTTTAAATTTGGCACGAAAGTTGACTTTTTGACCAGGTGTTACATTCTCCCCCTGTTAAGAAAATTTCGTCCCGAAATTTAAAGTGAGGTCGTGGTCGCGCGTGGTCTGGGGAGCAATGTACGTACGAGATGTTTGCCGAATAGATTTCAAACATATGATGTCTATAACGAGGTTGAATAGCAGTCAATCCATGACTGTGTCGCGGTTTATCGTTGTAGTCACATTATGACCGTATTGTTTGTTTGGAGTATGATTATTTTGTGGTTACTCGGTAACCGTTTACGTCGTAGTCCATTCGGGACTAGATGGTTGTCACATAGTGACTGTTTTGTAAGTCGTTATATCAGGGCTGAGCGATTTATCGTTGGGTCGATTAGTCTACTGAAAGTAAACATTGAGTTAGGTTGGTGAGTGTTTTATCGATTGGTCTGCTGAAAGCAAACTCTGGGTTTTATGTGGGCCTAGGTCAACTAGCCCTAAGATGTAATCAACATTAGGTTGATAAAATGATATTGGGGCTAATAAGGGCGCGTTTAACGAATCTAAAATTGAAGGATTTTGTTTTCGAGGAGAAGTTGTACTTACATTTTCGTTGGAGATTTTTTTTTTTGATTTACTCGGAGTCGATTAAGTGAATTTTGCGTCTTTTTGGGCAGTCCTTTTTGTAATGACCGGGTTCCTTACATTTGAAGCATATCCTTCGAGAGTCGGGATTGGCGGGAACTCTGCAGTCCCGGATTACGTGTCCGTATCGTTGGCATCTTTCGCAGGGTAATCCGCATAATCCGTCATGATGACGTTTACAGCCGTGACAAAATGGTTTGTTACCCGCATAGCCTTGTCTTTCGTTGGGTTCGACAGCATAGTACCTCAAGGGTTCAGGTTGATTGGTCGGATTGTGACTAGTGATGGAACTTCCATTCCCTTTTTCTTGATTGTTTTCCGTTGCAGTTGTTTCGCGTCGTTCCCTCTGTGCCATAAGTCTGTGGGCCATACGAATGGCCTCTTCGATAGTAGCGGGTTTAGAGGCGGTGACCATTCCCTCAATTAGTAGCGGGAGTCCACCGGTGTACCTTGCGATTCGTTGACTTTCAGGGTTTACTATGGTTGGGCACAAGTGTGCTAGCTGTTGGAAACGATTGGTATATGTTTCAATGTCGTTGTCTTTTACGGTGAGGTGCCAAAGTTCGTCCTCAAGTTTGTGAAGTACTTCGATGGGAGAATACTTGTCCTTCATGATTCGTTTCAGGTCTTCCCACGGAAGTTCGTGAGCAGTGTCGATTCCTACAGTTCGGGCATGAAAATTCCACCAGGTAGAGGCGTCATCCTGAAGGGTGTATGTGGCGTACAAGACTTTGCAGTCGTCGGGGCAGTTGCAAACGTGAAATATAGATTCCATTTTCTCGAACCATCGAATTAATCCGACAGCTCCTTCAGTTCCGACGAAGTTTGGTGGCTCGCACCTCAGGAAATCCCTAAAAGTGCAAGGCTTTACTTGGTTCTGAGCAGCTAGAGTCGCAGTCACTGCTTGATTAATGATTTGATCTTGCTCAGCTCGAGTGAAAGTTGGTCGTTTAGGAGGCATGATTCTTGAACAAGAATGAAATGACAAAGTGTGAGATCTTTAATCAAAGATGATGATTATTATAACGACATAAGTAGCTAACTTGAGTTGGAATTTATGATACACGGGATCCTACGATCCTTGACGTTGAAGTTTTTGATATTGTAGGTGGCAGACGTATCTCTGCCCTTTTGTATTGTTGGTACAACAGTTTAAGTAACCGTTGTCCAGTTTTCTTTAGTTAAGTTATCATGAATTTCATGTTTTTCGAGTGTTGTGACCAGTTGAGTTGTAGTTTCTAGGTGCGGTCGTACCATGACCGAGTTGTGTTTTCTATGTAGTCAATCCAAGACTATGTTGTTGTGAGTAGTCCAATGGACTTTATCATAGTACTAGAATATCGTACGGCCATTCATGCCTGTGTATGTGACAACTATAGTGTCCTCGGTGGTGTTGAAGCAGGGTCCACCAACACAACCCATGTGTGTGGTGACATCATTGTGTATTTATTGATTAAAGCATTACATGCTTAATTGGTCGTATACACATATATGGTGTACGTAACTATACAAGTATACGTACATAATAAAAGTCAGGTGTGGCACCTCGTGCCCAGTTAAGTAAGTGTATATGTATATATGTAAGTCGTACATGCAACTATAACAAGTCTACATGCATAATTGAAGTAGCACCTAATGCTATAATGCAGTGCTATCAACACAGTAATTGAAATACTAATGTTTTGTAATTGTAGTACCAAAGTACCATGAAACGCAGCACCACGTGCTGTAATGAAGTGCCCGCGGCATTGAAATTGTAGTACCCATGTACTATGAGTGTGGCATCAACATGCCATGATTGTAGTATCGACGTACTGTGAAGGTTGCACTAACGTGCTCAAGTTGTGGTATCAACATACCTTGAAATCGTAGCACTACGTGCCATGTATTGTTTGATTTGTAGCCCCAAGGCGAAAATGTGTTTGAAGTTCGAATTTCTTAGTTGTAGCACAAAGGCAAAATGTAGGGGTCAAAGTACCGCATGATTGAATTTGTTGATCTACGTGATCAAGTTGTGATTCAAGATAATTTTGTTGTGGACTTAGTCAACACTAATCCAATTGTGATCCATATGGTCAAGATTTAAAAGTTGTCAGTTTGTTTTAAGTTTCGTGAAGGTTTAGCATGTGCGGGTTTCCATTCCCATTGATAACGTTTGTACCTCCTTCCCGAGGCTCAGTGATAAATGTGATATTCTCCTATGCGTGCATATGGAGAAAGGTGTCGAGTCGCGATAGTTAGGAAGACGGCGATGTGCCTCTTCGCGAGTATGTATTGGTTCAGCGGAATTGATTGTATATATATACTCAATATATATATAAGTACGTAAAATTATTACACATGTAAGGCCTATTCATACATACCTACAGTACATATAATAGCCTAGGATGTCTAGCACATAACAAATCAGAGTCAACTACGCATTCCTGGTCCAGTATAACCCCTTTCAGATATCGCATCATCTTTATTTAATTGTACATAGTTAGCTACGCTATGTTAAATTAAACTCGTATGATGTAATCCCTGAACCAGTCATACCTAACGAGGAATACTGCCTAACGGTCATAGTCTAGGCCCTCTAAATGCAACCTAGTTCACTATAACCTTAGGCTCTGATACCAATCTGTAACACCCTCGAATTTCGGTTTGCGGAAGCTGTCGGGTCGGGTGTTACTAAATCAAATATCACAGCATAAGATACATAATGAACGACTCTAAATGAGACGTTTGAAAATAATTATACATTTCCCAAAATAGAACGTTTACAACGTTATGAGTTTGACAGTAAATTCCAAATACATAATTTGAAAATACAAAAGTAAATGCAGAGTTGTCCCAAATGTTTGAAATAATGCGACTCGAGCTAGCATAATCTTGTAGTAATCCTAATCCTGCTGGGCACCTGAGAACACATGCTAAAACAGGTCAGCTATAAAGCTGGTGAGTTCATAGGTTTGTTAGTTGAAAACATAAAGTATAAATTTTGTATATTTTGAGAAGTTGTTCAGAATCCACGATTCTGATTTGTAGCAAATTGTAGATGTAATTACCAATGTGTAATTCGAAAGTTTAGGTATCTAATACCTAATCAATTGTAGTCCGTACCTAAGTACACAATAATTGAGGCATACCGAGCCTGAATACCTATCTGGTATGAGTAAGTGTATAACGGGAGGCAATACCTGCCTAAGTTGTAACCAAATAACTGTATGACCACGTCATATGATAGTAAGTAACTGTAGTCCTGCAGAACTATGATTTAATATATGAGGTGTTGCATCCAGCAACAAATGATTATAGATCCGCAGATCTATGTTTGAATGTTTAGCGTGTCCGTTTACCCGATTAGCATAAGCTAACCCGGACATGAATTGAGCTAACGGCCTCGCGTGGCAGCACCACCGATCCGTTAACTTATTGTGAATCCCGAGTATAACTCGCTGATCCATTGATTGAAGTTTCGTCCACTGCAATACCGTGGTTTCGTTTTGTGCCCAATTTACCGTGGCATCGTTTGGTGCCCGCTGCAATACCGCGGCATCGTTTTTGGAATTGCTCGCAGCAATTTGTGATTGAGCCGGCAGTACAACGACATGCCTGACTAAGTAGATTTAAGACCCAGCAGTACTCGACATGCCTGACTAAGTAGATCGTATAATAGTATGTAGATATTCATCAGGTGACACCCCCACGGTTGGATTACATCCTGGGCCGGGGGACCATCCCTGGTTGGATTTCATCCTGAGCCAGAGTCGTCACCAGTTGAGTCGTATGGATAATAAGAAGTCTGTACTAACTTGTGATAATATTGTATACTCCTAGCCTAAAGCCTAGCAAGTATATATAACGGAGTCTTGGGAAAATGTTCACTTAAGTTCAGTTCCCATTCTAAGGATAATGGAGTGTGTCGACAGTTTTAGTTCTTAAAGAATAACTAAACTTGTAACAGTACAGATGTTATTCAGTGTAGGTAGAACTAACTAGTTCTAATGTATTCAATGATATTGTTCCGTGACAATATGGCCAAAAGATTTTGATAACTAAATCAAGTTATGTGTTGGTAATCGTTTTCCAATGACCTAACCGGGTACGATTGTAACCTATCTAGGTTAAGTATTGATATTGTTCTAAAACAATATTGCGGGTGTAATTCCTAAGTATTACACATTTCGTATTACATACAGTAATATAAATAGTTGTAAATTATAAACGATTGTTAATATGATTTGAATACAGCAATTGAGCATGTGTTTCACCCCGAAAATAGTAAAACAGTTGAAAGAGTGGGGCTATGAAACTCACCTGTGAGTTGTTAGCGATACGATGATACGCGAGTCGTCCGAATGGTAACCTTCTAGTGTCCTAAATACGCGAGGTTATATAAGTATGAGACAAATCAGTTTGTCTAAACGAGTTGTTCATGTATGCATTTGTTGTTGAAGTCTGGGAATGGTGTACGGGGGTCCGGGGGCAGCGCCCCTGGTAGCGGGGTTTAAGGGGTGGCAACCCCTAGCGGGGTCCAAGGGGCAGAGCCCCTGGCTGGGGTCGAGCTGCCAGGTCAGCTTGGAAAATTTTTATTTCTACAACTTTGCTTTAAAGAAAATGCATTCGAAATCCAAATTCGGGTAAAATCGAGTGGTAAAATTTGGTTGTCAATACTTAGTGAAAAACATAGGTTTTTAAGGTTCTGCGACGTCAGATGCGACGTAGAGTCTTGCGTCGCTATGTGCGACATTCGCAAGTCAATGCGACGTAAAAGCTTGCGTCGCTAAGTGCGACGTTGAGGTTTTGTGCGACGTTGGCTGCGACGTTAACTGCGACGTCGCAGCACTGTTTTTGGTCCCTGCGACATAACGGACTGATCGCCGGAGTTTGAGCCGAAAACGAGTTTTCCGGCCTCCGTTGAGTCCGATTCTTTTACCCAACCCATAATTAAGTATTTTAAGCTTATCTAAACCGCAAACAAGCAAAATAACAAAGTTTTGAGAGATTTCGAGAATTGTCGGAAACTTACAAATCCGCGCGAGGAGAATCCGAAAAGATAGGATTGTAGATCGTTGCGTGGTGATCGTTTTTCCCAAAAGGAGCTTCGAGATTGGAGATCGTTTAGTGGTGTTAAATGGCGGATTTAGGTGGCGGTGGTGTGATGTTAGAGAGAGAGAGATGAGAGAAAAGTTAGAGAAGAGAGAGAGAGTGAAAGAGGTGGAAATGAGAAAAGGGGAGGAGGTTTCCTCCTTTTTGACTGCCTCGGTGGAGACACCGTCTCCCTAATTGCAGTACAAAATACCCGTGTATTTGTACTCGATCGAAATTTAAAATAGCATTTTAAATTCTAAAATTTATTTATTGTATCTCGAAATGTTTCCTAGTGAAAGTATTTTGTATGAATACTTTATTGAAAATTTAGTTTTATGTTTGTTCCTGCGTTGTCCCAACTGAATAAAATCGTGTGTTAAACTCAAAACGGATGGATTTTTCGAATGTCTAATATTTTCCCAAACATGTAACATTTATTTGAAGTTTAAATTTGGCGCGAAAGTTGACTTTTTGACCAGGTGTTACAAGTAGAGTAATAAATGTATTTGTACAATTTAAGTAAAGCAGTAAGGGTGATTGTACGTATGTAATCAGTCAGAAATCATTCATTGCATCAGCGCAATCGGGTAGTAACCCATGGTAGTAAGCAGGTAGTAGTCAGTAATCAATCATTGCAACAATGCAATAGGGTAGTTGATATACATTTCTGTGAGCATCATAGTCGAAGCTTAACAAGTCTGTAATTTGCCCTCGTGAGTACTAATCCAAAAATACTCATACGTAACGAGTAGAAAACGCCCGTTTATACAAGTACGGTTCGTGGTGGCGCTACCACCCCGGGCGGGGATTGTCAGTCCCATATGGATCCATATACTAAAACTCGCGCTTATCCCATAACTAACAACTATGATTCAGAGGCCTTCATTGGATTAAACGTAACTCAAGCAGTTCAGTATATCGAGAAGTCTGTAAGTCTGTAGTCTGCAAGTCGGTCAAGTAGTATGTCTGTAATATTTTAAGTCCTTAAGACGATAAGTTTGTAAGACTGTAAATCTATAAAGTAGTAAGTCCGTAAGGTAATTAAGTCTGTAAAGTAGTGTGGTTGTACAGTCTGAAAGTATGAGTTTGTAAAATAGTAAGTTGGTAAGTTTGTAAAGTAGTAAGTCGGTAAGTTTGTAAAATAGTAAGTCTGTAAGTTTGTAATATAGTAAGTCGGTAAGTTTGTAAAACAGTGAGTTTGTAAGTAGGTAACAAAGTAAGTTTATGAGTCGGTCAAACAGTAACTTAGTATGTCGGTAAAACAGTAAGTTTAATAGTCGGTGAAATAGTATGTATACGCAGTAGTAAATTTGTAAAGTAGAAAGTAAAGTAGTTAAAACGATAAGTAGATAAGTCAATAAGACAGTAAGTTTGTACACGAATTTTAGTAAACAAGTAATTTCAGTAAACAAGTAATTTCAGTAAACGAGTAATTTCAGTAAACGAGTAATGCATCTCCCCCAAAATAGTAAAAACAGTAAAATGGGGCCGTGAGACTCACCTGTGGGTGCTAGCGTTCCTAACCGCAAGTAATATCCAGTCCGTACCCTCCTAACGTCCTAAACGCAATAGATATATTAATATCGTCGTACACATGATTTAATTGTTTTGATGTATCGTTTGAGTTGGATTATATACAATTCGTTGGTGATATTCTTGTAATAATAATTTCCAAAAATTTGTTATTATTAAACCAGTTTTCATTGTATACTTTTAAAAAGTATAAATATATAGATCGTACAAGTTATATTGTATATTTACTTAGATAATATCGTCGTAAATATGTATATACCTATACGCATTTTAGTACGTAGCACATGTATAAAATCATACATTTCATTAGTTATAAAAGTATACCTATACGAATGTTTATGTATAAACCCGTATTATTTGTCATTGTATATACATAAAAGTTAGTCGTTTATTCGAATCTATTATTTGTTAAGTTTTAAGCTTGATATGCAAAAACATAGTTAAATGAGGGATGGTTATGTAAAATCGAGTAATAAAAAAAATTATATATATAAAGATGACACAGGTCATAGGATTCAATCCTGTGACCTCTCGATCCCCTCTCTAATGCTTTAACCACCAAGGTGTTGTTGCAATTCTTGAATTGTTTACCAACTATATATATATATATATATATATATATATATATATATATATATATATACACACAGTATGTGTGTGTGTGTTATTACCAAGTTAGTAAAAATAAATAAACTCAAAACAGGTCACAAAGGGGTTCGACCCTGTGACCCTTAGCTTCAACCCAAACAATCCAACCGATATGCTAGCGACTGCTTTTGTTAAGCTTATGCATAATATATATTCTATATGTAATTATAAAAGGTTGTTCAAATAATAAATGGATCAAAAACAGGTCAAGGGGGCTCGAACCCATGACCTTGGGCTACACACCGAATGCTTAACCACTAGGCTAGTGCCTTTTTTGTTTCTAAGTTACCAAAACATATATTTATAGATTTATGCATGTACTAGTTAATTCCAGTTACCATTCGTGCCATTAATCCATAACCAAGATTTTAAATTTGTTAGCCTTGGTCATTATCAGATTACACAATCCAAATACAAAGTAATTTAAGCACCTTCGAGATACAAATACAAAGAAGAGGTTATAAGTGCTCACGGTGGAGGTGGTGATCGGAGATGTGGCCGGAGGTGGTGATGCCGAGGGTGATGAACACGATGATGGTGATGGCGGTATGCTACTGCTGCTGCTCGTTGGTGTTGCTGCTGTTTTGATGATGATTCCCGAGTGATGGTGGTGGTGTTCGATTGGTGATGGTGTGCCGAGAGGAGGGAAAGAGGTGGATGGATGATGATATCGATTGATGATGATGATGATGGCTTGATGTTGCTGTTATGATGATGATGAAGAAGATGAAGTGTTACTCCCTCTCTTGCTTCTACCGATCAAACCACAGGGCCAAGGTTGGTGCTTAATTATTGGTGTGTGTTGTTGTTGTAGTTGAATGATCAGAGGGAACGAGTGAGGAGGGAGTATTATATTTAAGATGAGGCACAGGGTATGGTTTTAGCAGTAACCGGTCTCCAATAACGGAGTTTGGTGGTTAATTTTTAACCCGTTAATTTCGGGTACGGGTATAATTAGTGCAATATTAAATTTAATATTTTATATTTTTATCTTGTAGATGTTCTCCTGGTTCGTTATTTATAATCAGAAAAATAACATTTTGATTATTTTTGACTGTTGTACATTTTGTACATCTTTATTTAGAGTGTCCAATTAGATGTCAAATTACAGTTGAATTTCGAATTCATATTTTGAGGTAATGTTCCAAATACTTTCAAATGAATGAGAAAAATAGAACTTTTTAATATTTTGACCTTTGGTATGTTTTACAATTGTTTTTGTTCGTGTATATCACGTTTTATATATAATCGTATATTTAACGTGTTTTATCTCCATATTATAAATGTAAAAATACTCGTAATTAATAACTTCATTATTAATTATTTTTTTTGTCACAAACTTTTGTATCTATTTTGTCGGATTCGTTCCGATACGTTTGTACGTAACTTTAAATAATTACTTATATATTTAATACCTTTTGTTTTAGTTCATACCGAGTATGAGTATTTAAAGTTAAAATTTAGACCAAATTTTGGGTCATTTTTGACCGGGTGTCACAACAAAGATATATAATGAACGACCACTATATGCGTCGTTTTGGACTTATATTGATAAAACAAAAGTTTACATCAAAAATATTGTTTACATTAGCTCAGCTTGAAATTGAGAGATTTAAGTACATTATTAATCTATACAAAATATAATAATGCAGCTAAATCTCTGATTGTTTGCATGATGACTCGAGCTAATTGATCCTTACTTGAGCAGTCCAACCTACTGCTGGTCACCTGTGATACATGCTAAAATTGGTCAGCGAAACGCTGGTGAGCTCACAGGTTTGTATGTCAACACATATATTTGTATGAACCGCAAGATTTAATAATTGAATTTAAAATGCAATTAAGCAAAATAAAAGTTATACAGCCATGAGCACATAGTCTGAGCTTAACTTGAGTTGTCAGGCCCACTTAAGGAAACCTAACTTGAAATGCCTCCTACGAGTGCCTAATCCACACTCGTCTTCCCAAATGCTAATACGTCCGTTTGACCAGTTAGTGCGTGCTAACCCGGACGAGGATTGTCAATCCTATATGATATCATATACTAACATTCACGCTACTACGTATTACCAGACTATGCTATGGAGGGCTTTAAATTGATTAGCTTGAAACTCATGTAGTATTTGATTTGATTTGTACTTGCGTTCAACTTGTAAAACAAAACGAGCAATAATATCACACCCTGATTGAAAAACAGTAAAATAGGGGCCATGAGACTCACCTGAGCCTTGATTGTTTATCGAATAACTTGAACTGATTAGCTGTGAATTGATGTCCGAAGACTTGTAACCTGAGTGTGTCCACGACACGTAATGGTTATTAATTGTACAGGTATCTCGAAAGACTACCTTTGTAATTGTTTATTTATCTATGATGTCCAAATTACCCCGATTTGATTGATTGACTTGTCCAAATTACTACTATTTGGTTGATTGACCTGTCCAAATTACTACGATTTGGTTGATTGAATTGTATGTTTGAAATCGTGTACGGCCCGTTGGTGATTAATTGTAATAATAGTCTTGAAGTTATCACATTGATTTCGAAGCGTTATACTTGAAAGGCAAATTTCATTACGTTTGAAAAGTTGTATCGTATAAGCGTTTTGAAGTTGTACAAGTTTGACACTTGGTGAGAAATGTGCTTTCGGAATCTAAGTACGGGGGTCCGGGGGCAGCGCCCCTGGTAGCGGGGTCCAAAGGGCGGCAGCCCCTGGCGGGGTCGAAGGGGCAGAGCCCCTGGTTGGGGTCGAGCTGCCAAGTCAGCTTGGAAAATTTTTATTTCCACTATATTGCTTTGGTGAAAAACGCATCTGGACTTGAATTTGGGTAAAATCAAGTGATAAAATTTTGATCTCGACACTTAGTAAAAAGTTGTAAATATTCTGGTTTTGGCGACACTAAGATAGTGTCGCTACGGGCTTAGGCGACACTTAGTAAGTGTCGTTATATTTCTGATTTTTGATAGTTGGGCGACACTTGAGTAGTGTCGCTATGGCGACACTTATGAATTTCGGCGTCACTAAGGGAGTGTCGCTAAGTTAAATCTGGTTAAGTAATTCAGCGACACTTAAGTAGTGTCGCTATAGGGGCGACACTTAGGCATAGCAACACTTGGATAGTGTCGCTACTACTGTTTTTGGCACACTAGCGACACTTCCAACTGTTCGCCGGATTTTGAGCCGAAAACGTGTTTTCCAGCGACCGCTGGTTCCAAAACTTTTACCCAACCCTTATATGGACATTTTGGACAATTATAAACCATAAACATGTAAAAATAATCGAAAACGTAGAGTTTCGGGTTTTTGTCGGAAACTTACGCGGTGTCAAAACGAAAATCTGAAAAGATGGAAGTGTAGATCGTTGCGCGGTGGTCGTTAATCTCTAAAAATATTGAAGATTTGATGTCGTTTTGGGGTGTAATTTGATGATTTTAGATGGTGGTGTTGGATGGTGATTTTGAAAGAAAATGGAAAAGAGAGAGAGATAAAGAGGAGGTGATGATGATGGAATGAGATAAGGTAGGGGAAAACCCCATCTTTTGGCTGATTCGGTGGGGGCCCACCGAGGTGTGGGTCTCCACTTTTTGCTCCGTGTATTCACGCTCCGTGCGGTGTTCGTTTTCCCGATCGTTTAATTGTTTAATTGATTTTAGTTACTTTTAAAAATACTTTTTAAAATGCGAATAAATCCCCGATAAATTGGGTTAAAGTATTTTATCAAAATACTTTATGTGGTAGTTATAAATTATAACTTAAACTCGTGTTGCTTTGTCGCGCGTGTTTATATTTTAAATCAAGTAAATTGTTATTTATACGATACGGTTTGAACTGAAATATTATAAAAATAATATTCTCGAATTATAATAATTTCATTAAATAATGTTATGTTATTTAATTAAATTGTTCACCAACGTCCGTATTGAACCAAATTATATTCGATCCGGAACTTGTACGATTTAATCAAATCGCATACTACTTGTATATATTCAACAATATATATATTGATTGATACATTAATTAGCCTAACACAAAACTAATTACATGTATTAAAACTTGATTAGGTACTAATCACTAGTCCTAATTTTGACGGGTGTCACATTCTCCCCCTGTTAGAAGAATTTCGTCCCGAAATTTAAGTCGAAGTCGTGACTGGAGTAGAGTCAGTGAAGAGTTGAGGATACTTGAGTTTCATTTGATCTTCCCGTTCCCAGGTGAATTCCGGACCGCGCCGCGAATTCCACCTAACTTTGACGATGGAAATACGACTTTGTTTGAGTTGTTTGACCTCACGGTCCATGATTTCGGCGGGTTCTTCAACAAAGTGAAGCTTGTCGTCAACTCGAATTTCATCGAGTGGAATGATAAGTGTCTCATCAGAAAGACACTTCTTTAGATTTGAAATGTGAAAAGTGGGATGCACATTGCTAAGCTCGACCGGCAGTTGCAATCGATATGCCACTGGACCTATCCTCTCGAGGATCTCAAAAGGTCCAATATATCTTGGGTTCAGTTTACCGCGTTTGCCGAATCGGATGACACCTTTCCAAGGTGAAACTTTGAGTAGTACTCGATCCCCAACTTGGAACTCGAGTGGTTTGCGTCTATCGTCAGCATAACTTTTCTGACGATCACGTGCGGCTTTGAGTTTGTTTTGAATTTCGACTATTTTCTCGGTTGTTTCGTGAATGATTTCCGGACCCGTGAGTTGGCTATCCCCAACTTCGGTCCAACAGATAGGTGATCGGCACTTACGACCGTACAGTGCCTCAAAAGGTGCAGCCTTGATGCTGGTATGGTAACTATTGTAGTACGAAAACTCGCACAATGGTAGGTGTCATTCCCAGTTTACACCGAACTCAACTACGCAAGCACGTAGCATGTCTTCAAGTGTTTGAATTGTTCGTTCACTTTGGCCGTCAGTTTGAGGATGGTATGCGGTACTCATGTCAAGACGGGTACCCAATGACTTTTGAAGTGACTGCCAAAATTGAGATGTGAAACGACTATCCCTATCGGAGATAATCGAGATTGGAACACCGTGTCGGGTTACGATTTCTTTCAGATAGATTCGGGTAAGGCGTTCCATTTTGTTGGTTTCTTTGATCGCCAGGAAGTGAGCAGACTTGGTGAGACGGTCGACGATCACCCAAATGGTATCGCAACCGCTCGATGACTTTGGTAGCTTGGTTATGAAATCCATGGCAATTTGTTCCCATTTCCATTCAGGAATGTCGGGTTGTTGAAGCAAACCAAAAGGTTTTTGATACTCGGCTTTGACTTTTGAGCAAGTAAGGCACTTGCTAACATAGATGGCGATCTCGGCTTTCATGTTCGGCCACCAATATATATCCTTGATACCGTGATACATTTTATCGGATCCCGGATGAATAGAGTATTTTGACTTGTGAGCTTCATCCATCACCAAGTCTCGCAGATTCCCAAAACTAGGCAACCAGATTCGATTTGAGAAATACCTAATTCCATTAGGCTTGATTTCGAATTGTTTCTCCATGCCTCGCAAGGCTTCGTTTTTGATGTTACTGGTTTTCAGGGCTTCGAGTTGAGCAGCGAGGATCTGAATGTTTAGATCATTGTGAATAGTCATACTGAGGGCTCGGACTTGAAGTGGTTTCGATCGTTCCTTTCGACTGAGGGCATCGGCAACAACATTTGCCTTCCCTGGATGGTATTTGATTTCGGAATCGTAATCGGTAAGCAACTCGACCCAGCAACGTTGCCTCGTGTTGAGATCCTTTTGATTGAATATGTGTTGGAGACTCTTGTGGTCGGTAAAGATTGTGCACTTAGTGCCGTAAAGATAATGTCTCCAGATTTTGAGAGCAAAAACGACTGCTCCAAGTTCCAGGTCATGCGTAGTGTAGTTCTTTTCGTGGATTTTGAGTTATCGTGAGGCGTAAGCAATGACCTTGTCTCGTTGCATCAGCACGCAACCGAGACCTTGATGGGAAGCATCGCAGTATACCACAAAGTCATCGGTGCCTTCGGGTAGGGATAAGATTGGAGCACTGAATAGCTTTTGTTTCAGAAGTTGAAATGCTGACTCTTGTTTTTCAGCCCAGTCGAACTTTTTGTCTTTCTGAGTCAGTGTCGTGAGGGGCAAGGCTATTTTTGAGAAGTTCTCGATGAATCGTCGATAGTAGCCGGCCAGTCCTAAAAACTGCCGTACTTCTGTTGGGGTTGTCGGCGATTGCCAACTTTTGATAGCCTCGATTTTCGAAGGATCTACATGAATTCCCTGACTATCAGTAACATGACCCAGGAATTGAACGGTTTGTATCCAGAACTCACACTTAGAAAATTTAGCATACAGCTCTTCGTGTCTAAGTAGCTCTAGGATGGTTTTGAGATGATGCGCGTGTTCCTGTTCGCTTCGCGAGTATATGAGGATGTCGTCAATGAAGATAATGACGAACTTGTCGAGATAAGGCTTGCACACCCGATTCATGAGGTCCATGAATACAGCCGGTGCATTGGTTAGACCGAATGGCATCACCTGAAATTCGTAATACCCATAACGGGTCTTGAAGGCGGTTTTCGGAATATCGGCATCGCGAACACGCAATTGATGATAACCTGACCGAAGATCAATCTTTGAATAACAACTCGATCCTTGAAGTTGGTCGAACAGGTCATCGATTCGAGGAAGTGGATATCGGTTCTTGACGGTCAACTTGTTTAACTCCCGATAGTCGATGCACATTCTGAAAGAACCATCTTTCTTTTTGACAAATAGGACCGGAGCACCCCAAGGTGAGGAACTCGGCCTAATGAATCCCCTTTCCAAGAGTTCCTGTAATTGGGTGGACAACTCCTGGAGTTCGGATGGAGCTAAACGATATGGTGCTCGGGCCACAGGTGCAGCACCTGGCACAAGATCGATTGAGAACTCAACCTGTCTTGGTGGTGGTAGACCAGGTAGTTCTTCGGGAAAGACTTCTGGAAAGTCTCGAACGATTGGCACATCCTCAAGTCGCTTCTCCTCCGACTTTTTCTCCATGATGTGCGCGAGGATTGCAGGATAACCCTTTCTCAGAAATTTTCGTGTTTTCAAACAAGATATGATATTGAGTCTCGTCCCACCGGTCTCCCCCAGTATGACCAAAGTTCTACCGGCGGCGAGAGGGATTCGAACGACCTTGTCGTAGCAAACGATTTCAGCACGATGTTTGGACAACCAGTCCGTACCAATGATGACGTCGAAACTTCCTATTTCAACAGGCATAAGGTCAATGGAGAAAGTTTCGTCGGCTAGGGTTAAAGTGCAATTAGGTATCACACTATCGGTTTCTATGAGTTTACCATTTGCAAGTTCTACGGTGTACTTAACATCTAAGGCAACAGGGGTGATGTCAAGTAGTGGATAAAACTCATCAGAAATAAAGCTTCTATCAGCACCAGTATCAAACAGAACAGAAGCAGTTAAGTTGTTGAGGAGGAACATACCCGTGACCACATTCGGGTCCTGACGGGCATCCCAGGAGTTGAGAACGAATGCTCTTCCCTTGGCATTGTTGTTGTTGCCCTTGTCCTTTCGTTTGGGACATGCATCCCTGAAATGCCCCATCTCTCCGCATCCATAGCAGGATTTGGGTTGTTGGGTTTTGTTGTTGGAGGTGTTGTTGTTGGATTTGGGGGCTCGGCAGTCTTTGGTCAAATGCCCGTACCTCCTGCAGTTGTTGCAGGGAGTACTGCATGGCCCGTCATGGTGGTAGTTACACTTGGAACAGTATGGCCTATCTCCAGTGTAGCTACGTTTGGTTTCCGTATTGGTGTTGTAAATTTGGGTGGTGTTGGTTTTCTTGTTTGGTTGGTTTTGGTGCTCAGAGGGTTTTCGCTTGTTGTTGGAGGAGGTATTGGATGTCTCGCGGCTGACAACCAGCGCCATGAGCTCATGTGCTAGCCGGATAGCACTTTCAGTAGTGGTTGACTTAGATGAAGCGACATTCCCCTGAATGCTCTCAGGGAGGCCGCGGATATATCTTTTGATGCTTTTCTCCTCCGGATCAACTAAACCCGGGCATAACAACGCAAACTGCTGGAATACCCAGCAATGTCAGTTCCTTGCACCGTCAGATGCCAGAACTCTTCCTCTAAATGGTGCAGTTCTTCTTCGGGACAGTACTTCTCCCTCAACTTCTTCTTCAGCTCGGCCCAAGGTAGCTGATTAGCTATCTCAAGACCTACGGAGTTGGCGTGGGTATTCCACCACGTGAGTGCACCTTCTTGAAAGGTGTATGCAGCGAACTTGACTTTGTTGTCTTCAGTGCAGTTGCAGAGGTTGAAGACAGATTACATCCGTTCTATCCAACGGATCAGCCCAATGGCACCTTCCGTGCCCTTGAAGTATAGTGGTTTGCAGCTCAGAAAATCCTTGTAAGAACAAGGCTTGATGACAGGGGTATTACTGGGAGCTTCACCAGTATTCCGGGAGTTTCGAGGCGAGTCCCGAGCAGCCAAAGCATCGGCCACAGCTTGAGAAACGATAGCATTGATTTCCGCATCACTGTAACTTTTCTTCTTGGGCGGCATGATTCTTCAAGAAAAAAAAACAAAAGGTACATAAGAAATTGTACCAGGACGAAAATTACAATAGATGCATATATGTAAAAGCAGTAACATATGACATCACAATGTAAAATCAATAATATAGAATAATCGAGGGGAATTGTCAATTGGTATTACATGTTCAAAAGATGATAGACTATTCCGAGTTAAAAGTTCCAAAAGTTACAGGATTAGGTGTTTTACAAAAGTACCGGGAATTGTTACATCCGGTCGAATTACATAGATCCTATGAAAGCATATTAGGGTACAGATTCAGCCTAAGCTAACTCTGACGTAAGTTGAGTTGTAGCAGCAGTGCGTTGAGATGGTTCACAGACTCTGCAAGTCTGTTGGCAGTTCGGAGGGCGTCCTCGGTTTCCCTCAGACGTGTCTCGCACTGAAGTAGTCTTGATTGTAGGACAGAGATTTCATTTCGGTTGCCAATCACTTGGTTGTGGACAACCTCCATGGTTTCGATTGTTTCTTCCACTTGATTGTGAAGAGTGTTCATGGTGTTGACAGTGTGCTCGTGATCTTCAGAGACTTGCTCGATTCGTTCCATAGCTGTGAGTCTCCAGTTTTCATGAGTTTCTTGGAGTTCGATATCCATAGCATTAAGTCGTTACTCGTGATGGTGTAGCCTAGCGGCTAAAACCGGCGGAGTAAGGTGAGTGGAATATGGGCTAGCTCGAGGCAACCTGGTGTCCCTCCTAGCTACCCTTGAGGTTTGTGATTCGTACGGATAAGAGCGCGACGAGTTGGAGTTGGGTGGCGTATTTGCCATTCTGAGACAAAGTGTTAGAAAGAATGAGGCCTATATTCATATAATAACTTATATAATATAGCCTAAGATTGTAACGAGGCCTATCTATGTATAACTTAGTATCACATAATAGCCTATTAGGTGTCTAGCACAGACTTGTTTGAGTCCCGGTTCTCTCGAGGTCAGAGTCAACTAGTGTATTCCTGTTCAACATAACCATTTCAGACCTTACATCATCTTTCCTTAATTGTACATAGTTGATCAGGCTATGTTAAATTAAAGTTGTATGCTGCAATTCCTGAACCAATCATGCCTAGTAAGGAAATACTGCCTAACGGTCATAGTCTAGGCCCACTAAATGCAACCTAGTTCACTATAACCTTAGGCTGTGATACCAATTGGTAACACCCCCAAATTTATCGTTTAGCGGAAGCACGTTTTGGGTGTTACGAATCAATAATCACAGCACAAAGATATATAATGAACGACCACTATATGCGTCGTTTTGGACTTATATTGATAAAACAAAAGTTTACATCAAAAATATTGTTTACATTAGCTCAGCTTGAAATTGAGAGATTTAAGTACATAATTAATCTATACAAAATATAATAATGCAGCTAAATCTCTGATTGTTTGCATGATGACTCGAGCTAATTGATCCTTACTTGAGCAGTCCAACCTACTGCTGGTCACCTGTGATACATGCTAAAATTGGTCAGCGAAACGCTGGTGAGCTCACAGGTTTGTATGTCAACACATATATTTGTATGAACCGCAAGATTTAATAATTGAATTTAAAATGCAATTAAGCAAAATAAAAGTTATACAGCCATGAGCACATAGTCTGAGCTTAACTTGAGTTGTCAGGCCCACTTAAGGAAACCTAACTTGAAATGCCTCCTACGAGTGCCTAATCCACACTCGTCTTCCCAAATGCTAATACGTCCGTTTGACCAGTTAGTGCGTGCTAACCCGGACGAGGATTGTCAATCCTATATGATATCATATACTAACATTCACGCTACTACGTATTACCAGACTATGTTATGGAGGGCTTTAAATTGATTAGCTTGAAACTCATGTAGTATTTGATTTGATTTGTACTTGCGTTCAACTTGTAAAACAAAACGAGCAATAATATCACACCCCTGATTGAAAAACAGTAAAATAGGGGCCATGAGACTCACCTGAGCCTTGATTGTTTATCGAATAACTTGAACTGATTAGCTGTGAATTGATGTCCGAAGACTTGTAACCTGAGTGTGTCCACGACACGTAATGGTTATTAATTGTACAGGTATCTCGAAAGACTACCTTTGTAATTGTTTATTTATCTATGATGTCCAAATTACCCCGATTTGATTGATTGATTTGTCCAAATTACTACGATTTGGTTGATTGACTTGTCCAAATTACTACGATTTGGTTGATTGAATTGTATGTTTGAAATCGTGTACGGCCCGTTGGTGATTAATTGTAATAATAGTCTTGAAGTTATCACATTGATTTCGAAGCGTTATACTTGAAAGGCAAATTTCATTACGTTTGAGAAGTTGTATCGTGTAAGGTGTGAAATGTGCTTACGAAATCTAAGTACGGGGGTCCGGGGGCAGCGCCCCTGGTAGCGGGGTCCAAGGGGCAGAGCCCCTGAAAATTTTTATTTCCACTATATTGCTTTGGTGAAAAACGCATCTGGACTTGAATTTGGGTAAAATCAAGTGATAAAATTTTGATCTCGACACTTAGTAAAAAGTTGTAAATATTCTGGTTTTGGCGACACTAAGATAGTGTCGCTACGGGCTTAGGCGACACTTAGTAAGTGTCGTTATATTTCTGATTTTTGATAGTTGGGCGACACTTGAGTAGTGTCGCTATGGCGACACTTATGAATTTCGGCGTCACTAAGGGAGTGTCGCTAAGTTAAATCTGGTTAAGTAATTCAGCGACACTTAAGTAGTGTCGCTATAGGGGCGACACTTAGGCATAGCGACACTTGGATAGTGTCGCTACTACTGTTTTTGGCACATTAGCGACACTTCCAACTGTTCGCCGGATTTTGAGCCGAAAACGTGTTTTTCGGCGACCGCTGGTTCCAAAACTTTTACCCAACCCTTATATGGACATTTTGGACAATTATAAACCATAAACATGTAAAAATAATCGAAAACGGAGAGTTTCGGGTTTTTGTCGGAAACTTACGCGGTGTCAAAACGAAAATCTGAAAAGATGGAAGTGATGATCGTTGCGCGGTGGTCGTTAATCTCTAAAAATCTTGAAGATTTGATGTCGTTTTAGGGTGTAATTTGATGATTTTAGATGGTGGTGGTGGATGGTGATTTTGAAAGAAAATGGAAAAGAGAGAGAGATAAAGAGGAGGTGATGATGATGGAATGAGATAAGGTGGGGGAAAACCCCATCTTTTGGTTGATTCGGTGGGGGCCCACCGAGGTGTGGGTCTCCACTTTTTGCTCCGTGTATTCACGCTCCGTGCGGTGTTCGTTTTCCCGATCGTTTAATTGTTTAATTGATTTTAGTTACTTTTAAATATACTTTTTAAAATGCGAATAAATCCCCGATAAATTGGGTTAAAGTATTTTATCAAAATACTTTATGTGGTAGTTATAAATTATAACTTAAACTCGTGTTGCTTTGTCGCGCGTGTTTATATTTTAAATCAAGTAAATTGTTATTTATACGATACGGTTTGAACTGAAATATTATAAAAATAATATTCTCGAATTATAATAATTTCATTAAATAATGTTATGTTATTTAATTAAATTGTTCACCAACGTCCGTATTGAACCAAATTATATTCGATCCGGAACTTGTACGATTTCATCAAATCGCATACTACTTGTATATATTCAACAATATATATATTGATTGAAACATTAATTAGCCTAACACAAAACTAATTACATGTATTAAAACTTGATTAGGTACTAATCACTAGTCCTAATTTTACCGGGTGTCACATTCTCCCCCTGTTAGAAGAATTTCGTCCCGAAATTTAAGTCGAAGTCGTGACTGGAGTAGAGTCAGTGAAGAGTTGAGGATACTTGAGTTTCATTTGATCTTCCCGTTCCCAGGTGAATTCCAGACCGCGCCGCGAATTCCACCTAACTTTGACGATGGGAATACGACTTTGTTTGAGTTGTTTGACCTCACGGTCCATGATTTCGGCAGGTTCTTCAACAAAGTGAAGCTTGTCGTCAACTCGAATTTCATCGAGTGGAATGATAAGTGTCTCATCAGAAAGACACTTCTTTAGATTTGAAATGTGAAAAGTGGGATGCACACTGCTAAGCTCGGCCGGCAGTTGCAATCGATATGCCACTGGACCTATCCTCTCGAGGGTCTCAAAAGGTCCAATATATCTTGGGTTCAGTTTACCGCGTTTGCCGAATCGGATGACACCTTTCCAAGGTGAAACTTTAAGTAGTACTCGATCCCCAACTTGGAACTCGAGTGGTTTGCGTCTCACGTCTGCATAACTTTTCAGACGATCACGTGCGGCATTAAGTTTGTTTTGAATTTCGACTATTTTCTCGGTTGTTTCGTGAATGATTTCCGGACCCGTGAGTTGGCTATCCCCAACTTCGGTCCAACAGATAGGTGATCGGCACTTACGACCGTACAGTGCCTCAAAAGGTGCAGCCTTGATGCTGGTATGGTAACTATTGTTGTACGAAAACTCGCACAATGGTAGGTGTCGTTCCCAGTTTACACCGAACTCAACTACGCAAGCACGTAGCATGTCTTCAAGTGTTTGAATTGTTCGTTCACTTTGGCCGTCAGTTTGAGGATGGTATGCGGTACTCATGTCAAGACGGGTACCCAATGACTTTTGAAGTGACTGCCAAAATTGAGATGTGAAAAGACTATCCCTGTCGGAGATAATCGAGATTGGAACACCGTGTCGGGTTACGATTTCTTTCAGATAGATTCGGGTAAGGCGTTCCATTTTGTCGGTTTCTTTGATCGCCAGGAAGTGAGCAGACTTGGTGAGACGGTTGACGATCACCCAAATGGTATCGCAACCGCTCGATGACTTTGGTAGCTTGGTTATGAAATCCATGGCAATTTGTTCCCATTTCCATTCAGGAATGTCGGGTTGTTGAAGCAAACCAGAAGGTTTTTGATACTCGGCTTTGACTTTTGAGCAAGTAAGGCACTTGCTAACATAGATGGCGATCTCGGCTTTCATGTTCGGCCACCAATATAAATCCTTGATACCGTGATACATTTTATCGGATCCCGGATGAATAGAGTATTTTGACTTGTGAGCTTCATCTATCACCAAGTCTCGCAGGTTCCCAAAACTAGGCAACCAGATTCGATTTGAGAAATACCTAATTCCATTAGGCTTGATTTCGAATTGTTTCTCCATGCCTCGCAAGGCTTCGTTTTTGATGTTACCGGTTTTCAGGGCTTCGAGTTGAGCAGCGAGGATCTGAATGTTTAGATCATTGTGAATAGTCATACTGAGGGCTCGGACTCGAAGTGGTTTCGATCGTTCCTTTCGACTGAGGGCATCGGCAACAACATTTGCCTTCCCTGGATGGTATTTGATTTCGCAATCGTAATCGGTAAGCAACTCGACCCAGCGACGTTGCCTCATGTTGAGATCCTTTTGATTGAATATGTGTTGGAGACTCTTGTGGTCGGTAAAGATTGTGCACTTAGTGCCGTAAAGATAATGTCTCCAGATTTTGAGAGCAAAAACGACTGCTCCAAGTTCCAGGTCATGCGTAATGTAGTTCTTTTCGTGGATTTTGAGTTGTCGTGAGGCGTAAGCAATGACCTTGTCTCGTTGCATCAGCACGCAACCGAGACCTTGATGGGAAGCATCGCAGTATACCACGAAGTCATCGGTGCCTTCGGGTAGGGATAAGATTGGAGCACTGCAAAGCTTTTGTTTCAGAAGTTGAAATGCTGACTCTTGTTTTTCAGCCCAGTCGAACTTTTTGTCTTTCTGAGTCAGTGTCGTGAGTGGCAAGGCTATTTTTGAGAAGTTCTCGATGAATCGTCGATAGTAGCCGGCCAGTCCTAAAAACTGCCGTACTTCTGTTGGGGTTGTCGGCGATTGCCAACTTTTGATAGCCTCGATTTTCGAAGGATCTACATGAATTCCCTGACTATCGGTAACATGACCCAGGAATTGAACGGTTTGTATCCAGAACTCACACTTAGAAAATTTAGCATACAGCTCTTCGTGTCTAAGTAGCTCTAGGATGGTTTTGAGATGATGCGCGTGTTCCTGTTCGCTTCGCGAGTATATGAGGATGTCGTCAATGAAGACAATGACGAACTTGTCGAGATAAGGCTTGCACACCCGATTCATGAGGTCCATGAATACAGCCGGTGCATTGGTTAGACCGAATGGCATCACCTGAAATTCGTAATGCCCATAACGGGTCTTGAAGGCGGTTTTCGGAATATCGGCGTCGCGAACACGCAATTGATGATAACCTGACCGAAGATCAATCTTTGAATAACAACTCGATCCTTGAAGTTGGTCGAACAGGTCATCGATTCGAGGAAATGGATATCGGTTCTTGACGGTCAACTAGTTTAACCCCCGATAGTCGATGCACATTCTGAAAGAACCATCTTTCTTTTTGACAAATAGGACCGGAGCACCCCAAGGTGAGGAACTCGGCCTAATGAATCCCCTTTCCAGGAGTTCCTGTAATTGGGTGGACAACTCCTGGAGTTCAGATGGAGCTAAACGGTATGGTGCTCGGGCCACAGGTGCAGCACCTGGCACAAGATCGATTGAGAACTCAACCTGTCTTGGTGGTGGTAGACCAGGTAAATCTTCGGGAAAGACTTCTGGAAAGTCTCGAACGATTGGCACATCCTCAAGTCGCTTCTCCTCCGACTTTTTCTCCATGATGTGCGCGAGGATTGCAGGATAACCCTTTCTCAGAAATTTTCGGTTTTTCAAACAAGATATGATATTGAGTCTCGTCCCACCGGTCTCCCCCAGTATGACCAAAGTTCTACCGGCGGCGAGAGCGATTCGAACGACCTTGTCGTAGCAAACGATTTCAGCACGATGTTTGGACAACCAGTCCGTACCAATGATGACGTCGAAACTTCCTATTTCAACAGGCATAAGGTCAATGGAGAAAGTTTCGTCGGCTAGGGTTAAAGTGCAATTAGGTATCACACTATCGGTTTCTATGAGTTTACCATTTGCAAGTTCTACGGTGTACTTAACATCTAAGGCAACAGGGGTGATGTCAAGTAGTGGATAAAACTCATCAGAAATAAAGCTTCTATCAGCACCAGTATCAAACAGAACAGAAGCAGTTAAGTTGTTGAGGAGGAACATACCCGTGACCACATTCGGGTCCTGACGGGCATCCCGGGAGTTGAGAACGAATGCTCTTCCCTTGGCATTGTTGTTGTTGCCCTTGTCCTTTCGTTTGGGACATGCATCCCTGAAATGCCCCATCTCTCCGCATCCATAGCAGGATTTGGGTTGTTGGGTTTTGTTGTTGGAGGTGTTGTTGTTGGATTTGGCGGCTCGGCAGTCTTTGGTCAAATGCCCGTACCTCCTGCAGTTGTTGCAGGGAGTACTGCATGGCCCATCATGGTGGTAGTTACACTTGGAACAGTATGGCCTATCTCCAGTGTAGCTACGTTTGGTTTCCGTATTGGTGTTGTAAATTTGGGTGGTGTTGGTTTTCTTGTTTGGTTGGTTTTGGTGCTCAGAGGGTTTTCGCTTGTTGTTGGAGGAGGTATTGGATGTCTCACGGCTGACAACCAGCGCCATGAGCTCATGTGCTAGCCGGATAGCACTTTCAGTAGTGGTTGACTTAGATGAAGCGACGTTCCCCTGAATGCTCTCAGGGAGGCCGCGGATATATCTTTTGATGCTTTTCTCCTCCGGATCAACTAAACCCGGGCATAACAACGCAAACTGCTGGAATTTGGTGGTATACCCAGCAATGTCAGTTCCCTGCACCGTCAGATGCCAGAACTCTTCCTCTAAATGGTGCAGTTCTTCTTCGGGACAGTACTTCTCCCTCAACTTCTTCTTCAGCTCGGCCCAAGGTAGCTGATTAGCTATCTCAAGACCTACGGAGTTGGCGTGGGTATTCCACCACGTGAGTGCACCTTCTTGAAAGGTGTATGCAGCGAACTTGACTTTGTTGTCTTCAGTGCAGTTGCAGAGGTTGAAGACAGATTCCATCCGTTCTATCCAACGGATCAGCCCAATGGCACCTTCCGTGCCCTTGAAGTATAGTGGTTTGCAGCTCAGAAAATCCTTGTAAGAACAAGGTTTGATGATAGGGGTATTACTGGGAGCTTCACCAGTATTCCGGGAGTTTCGAGGCGAGTCCCGAGCAGCCAAAGCATCGGCCACAGCTCGAGAAACGATAGCATTGATTTCCTCATCACTGTAACTTTTCTTCTTGGGCGGCATGATTCTTCAAGAAAAAAAAACAAAAGGTACATAAGAAATTGTACCAGGACGAAAATTACAATAGATGCATATATGTAAAAGCGGTAACATATGACATCACAATGTAAAATCAATAATATAGAATAATCGAGGGGAATTGTCAATTGGTATTACATGTTCAAAAGATGATAGACTATTCTGAGTTAAAAGTTCCAAAAGTTACAGGATTAGGTGTTTTACAAAAGTACCGGGAATTGTTACATCCGGTCGAATTACATAGATCCTATGAAAGCATATTAGGGTACAGATTCAGCCGAAGCTAATTCTGACGTAAGTTGAGTTGTAGCAGCAGTGCGTTGAGATGGTTCACAGACTCTGCAAGTCTGTTGGCAGTTCGGAGGGCATCCTCGGTTTCCCTCAGACGTGTCTCGCACTGAAGTAGTCTTGATTGTAGGACAGAGATTTCATTTCGGTTGCCAATCACTTGGTTGTGGACAACCTCCATGGTTTCGATTGTTTCTTCCACTTGATTGTGAAGAGTGTTCATGGTGTTGACAGTGTGCTCGTGATCTTCAGAGACTTGCTCGATTCGTTCCATAGCTGTGAGTCTCCAGTTTTCACGAGTTTCTTGGAGTTCGATATCCATAGCGTTAAGTCGTTGCTCGTGATGGTGTAGCCTAGCGGCTAAAACCGGCGGAGTAAGGTGAGTGGAATATGGGCTAGCTCGAGGCAACCTGGTGTCCCTCCTAGCTACCCTTGAGGTTTGTGATTCGTACGGATAAGAGAACGACGAGTTGGAGTTGGGTGGCGTATTTGCCATTCTGAGACAAAGTGTTAGAAAGAATGAGGCCTATATTCATATAATAACTTATATAATATAGCCTAAGATTGTAACGAGGCCTATCTATGTATAACTTAGTATCACATAATAGCCTATTAGGTGTCTAGCACAGACTTGTTTGAGTCCCGGTTCTCTCGAGGTCAGAGTCAACTAGTGTATTCCTGTTCAACATAACCATTTCAGACCTTACATCATCTTTCCTTAATTGTACATAGTTGATCAGGCTATGTTAAATTAAAGTTGTATGCTGCAATTCCTGAACCAATCATGCCTAGTAAGGAAATACTGCCTAACGGTCATAGTCTAGGCCCACTAAATGCAACCTAGTTCACTATAACCTTAGGCTCTGATACCAATCTGTAACACCCCCAAATTTATCGTTTAGCGGAAGCACGTTTTGGGTGTTACGAATCAATAATCACAGCACAAAGATATATAATGAACGACCACTATATGCGTCGTTTTGGACTTATATTGATAAAACAAAAGTTTACATCAAAAATATTGTTTACATTAGCTCAGCTTGAAATTGAGAGATTTAAGTACATAATTAATCTATACAAAATATAATAATGCAGCTAAATCTCTGATTGTTTGCATGATGACTCGAGCTAATTGATCCTTACTTGAGCAGTCCAACCTACTGCTGGTCACCTGTGATACATGCTAAAATTGGTCAGCGAAACGCTGGTGAGCTCACAGGTTTGTATGTCAACACATATATTTGTATGAACCGCAAGATTTAATAATTGAATTTAAAATGCAATTAAGCAAAATAAAAGTTATACAGCCATGAGCACATAGTCTGAGCTTAACTTGAGTTGTCAGGCCCACTTAAGGAAACCTAACTTGAAATGCCTCCTACGAGTGCCTAATCCACACTCGTCTTCCCAAATGCTAATACGTCCGTTTGACCAGTTAGTGCGTGCTAACCCGGACGAGGATTGTCAATCCTATATGATATCATATACTAACATTCACGCTACTACGTATTACCAGACTATGTTATGGAGGGCTTTAAATTGATTAGCTTGAAACTCATGTAGTATTTGATTTGATTTGTACTTGCGTTCAACTTGTAAAACAAAACGAGCAATAATATCACACCCCTGATTGAAAAACAGTAAAATAGGGGCCATGAGACTCACCTGAGCCTTGATTGTTTATCGAATAACTTGAACTGATTAGCTGTGAATTGATGTCCGAAGACTTGTAACCTGAGTGTGTCCACGACACGTAATGGTTATTAATTGTACAGGTATCTCGAAAGACTACCTTTGTAATTGTTTATTTATCTATGATGTCCAAATTACCCCGATTTGATTGATTGACTTGTCCAAATTACTACGATTTGGTTGATTGACTTGTCCAAATTACTACGATTTGGTTGATTGAATTGTATGTTTGAAATCGTGTACGGCCCGTTGGTGATTAATTGTAATAATAGTCTTGAAGTTATCACATTGATTTCGAAGCGTTATACTTGAAAGGCAAATTTCATTACGTTTGAGAAGTTGTATCGTGTAAGGTGTGAAATGTGCTTACGAAATCTAAGTACGGGGGTCCGGGGGCAGCGCCCCTGGTAGCGGGGTCCAAGGGGCAGAGCCCCTGAAAATTTTTATTTCCACTATATTGCTTTGGTGAAAAACGCATCTGGACTTGAATTTGGGTAAAATCAAGTGATAAAATTTTGATCTCGACACTTAGTAAAAAGTTGTAAATATTCTGGTTTTGGCGACACTAAGATAGTGTCGCTACGGGCTTAGGCGACACTTAGTAAGTGTCGTTATATTTCTGATTTTTGATAGTTGGGCGACACTTGAGTAGTGTCGCTATGGCGACACTTATGAATTTCGGCGTCACTAAGGGAGTGTCGCTAAGTTAAATCTGGTTAAGTAATTCAGCGACACTTAAGTAGTGTCGCTATAGGGGCGACACTTAGGCATAGCGACACTTGGATAGTGTCGCTACTACTGTTTTTGGCACATTAGCGACACTTCCAACTGTTCGCCGGATTTTGAGCCGAAAACGTGTTTTTCGGCGACCACTGGTTCCAAAACTTTTACCCAACCCTTATATGGACATTTTGGACAATTATAAACCATAAACATGTAAAAATAATCGAAAACGGAGAGTTTCGGGTTTTTGTCGGAAACTTACGCGGTGTCAAAACGAAAATCTGAAAAGATGGAAGTGTAGATCGTTCCGCGGTGGTCGTTAATCTCTAAAAATCTTGAAGATTTGATGTCGTTTTAGGGTGTAATTTGATGATTTTAGATGGTGGTGGTGGATGGTGATTTTGAAAGAAAATGGAAAAGAGAGAGAGATAAAGAGGAGGTGATGATGATGGAATGAGATAGGGTGGGGGAAAACCCCATCTTTTGGCTGATTCGGTGGGGGCCCACCGAGGTGTGGGTCTCCACTTTTTGCTCCGTGTATTCACGCTCCGTGCGGTGTTCGTTTTCCCGATCGTTTAATTGTTTAATTGATTTTAGTTACTTTTAAATATACTTTTTAAAATGCGAATAAATCCCCGATAAATTGGGTTAAAGTATTTTATCAAAATACTTTATGTGGTAGTTATAAATTATAACTTAAACTCGTGTTGCTTTGTCGCGCGTGTTTATATTTTAAATCAAGTTAATTGTTATTTATACGATACGGTTTGAACTGAAATATTATAAAAATAATATTCTCGAATTATAATAATTTCATTAAATAATGTTATGTTATTTAATTAAATTGTTCACCAACGTCCGTATTGAACCAAATTATATTCGATCCGGAACTTATACGATTTAATCAAATCGCATACTACTTGTATATATTCAACAATATATATACTGATTGATACATTAATTAGCCTAACACAAAACTAATTACATGTATTAAAACTTGATTAGGTACTAATCACTAGTCCTAATTTTGACGGGTGTCACATTCTCCCCCTGTTAGAAGAATTTCGTCCCGAAATTTAAGTCGAAGTCGTGACTGGAGTAGAGTCAGTGAAGAGTTGAGGATACTTGAGTTTCATTTGGTCTTCCCGTTCCCAGGTGAATTCCGGACCGCGCCGCGAATTCCACCTAACTTTGACGATGGGAATACGACTTTGTTTGAGTTGTTTGACCTCACGGTCCATGATTTCGGCGGGTTCTTCAACAAAGTGAAGCTTGTCGTCAACTCGAATTTCATCGAGTGAAATGATAAGTGTCTCATCAGAAAGACACTTCTTTAGATTTGAAATGTGAAAAGTGGGATGCACACTGCTAAGCTCGGCCGGCAGTTGCAATCGATATGCCACTGGACCTATCCTCTCGAGGATCTCAAAAGGTCCAATATATCTTGGGTTCAGTTTACCGCGTTTGCCGAATCGGATGACACCTTTCCAAGGTGAAACTTTGAGTAGTACTCGATCCCCAACTTGGAACTCGAGTGGTTTGCGTCTCACGTCAGCATAACTTTTCTGACGATCACGTGCGGCTTTGAGTTTGTTTTGAATTTCGACTATTTTCTCGGTTGTTTCGTGAATGATTTCCGGACCCGTGAGTTGGCTATCCCCAACTTCGGTCCAACAGATAGGTGATCGGCACTTACGACCATACAGTGCCTCAAAAGGTGCAGCCTTGATGCTGGTATGGTAACTATTGTTGTACGAAAACTCGCACAATGGTAGGTGTCGTTCCCAGTTTACACCGAAGTCAACTACGCAGGCACGTAGCATGTCTTCAAGTGTTTGAATTGTTCGTTCACTTTGGCCGTCAGTTTGAGGATGGTATGCGGTACTCATGTCAAGACGGGTACCCAATGACTTTTGAAGTGACTGCCAAAATTGAGATGTGAAACGACTATCCCTGTCGGAGATAATCGAGATTGGAACACCGTGTCGGGTTACGATTTCTTTCAGATAGATTCGGGTAAGGCGTTCCATTTTGTCGGTTTCTTTGATCGCCAGGAAGTGAGCAGACTTGGTGAGACGGTCGACGATCACCCAAATGGTATCGCAACCGCTCGATGACTTTGGTAGCTTGGTTATGAAATCCATGGCAATTTGTTCCCATTTCCATTCAGGAATGTCGGGTTGTTGAAGCAAACCAGAAGGTTTTTGATACTCGGCTTTGACTTTTGAGCAAGTAAGGCACTTGCTAACATAGATGGCGATCTCGGCTTTCATGTTCGGCCACCAATATAAATCCTTGATACTGTGATACATTTTATCGGATCCCGGATGAATAGAGTATTTTGACTTGTGAGCTTCATCCATCACCAAGTCTCGCAGGTTCCCAAAACTAGGCAACCAGATTCGATTTGAGAAATACCTAATTCCATTAGGCTTGATTTCGAATTGTTTCTCCATGCCTCGCAAGGCTTCGTTTTTGATGTTACCGGTTTTCAGGGCTTCGAGTTGAGCAGCGAGGATCTGAATGTTTAGATCATTGTGAATAGTCATACTGAGGGCTCGGACTCGAAGTGGTTTCGATCGTTCCTTTCGACTGAGGGCATCGGCAACAACATTTGCCTTCCCTGGATGGTATTTGATTTCGCAATCGTAATCGGTAAGCAACTCGACCCAGCGACGTTGCCTCATGTTGAGATCCTTTTGATTGAATATGTGTTGGAGACTCTTGTGGTCGGTAAAGATTGTGCACTTAGTGCCGTAAAGATAATGTCTCCAGATTTTGAGAGCAAAAACGACTGCTCCAAGTTCCAGGTCAATCGTAGTGTAGTTCTTTTAGTGGATTTTGAGTTGTCGTGAGGCGTAAGCAATGACCTTGTCTCGTTGCATCAGCACGCAACCGAGACCTTGATGGGAAGCATCGCAGTATACCACGAAGTCATCGGTGCCTTCGGGTAGGGATAAGATTGGAGCACTGCAAAGCTTTTGTTTCAGAAGTTGAAATGCTGACTCTTGTTTTTCAGCCCAGTCGAACTTTTTGTCTTTCTAAGTCAGTGTCGTGAGTGGCAAGGCTATTTTTGAGAAGTTCTCGATGAATCGTCGATAGTAGCCGGCCAGTCCTAAAAACTGCCGTACTTCTGTTGGGGTTGTCGGCGATTGCCAATTTTTGATAGCCTCGATTTTCGAAGGATCTACATGAATTCCCTGACTATCGATAACATGACCAAGGAATTGAACGGTTTGTATCCAGAACTCACACTTAGAAAATTTAGCATACAGCTCTTCGTGTCTAAGTAGCTCTAGGATGGTTTTGAGATGATGCGCGTGTTCCTGTTCGCTTCGCGAGTATATGAGGATGTCGTCAATGAAGACAATGACGAACTTGTCGAGATAAGGCTTGCACACCCGATTCATGAGGTCCATGAATACAGCCGGTGCATTGGTTAGACCGAATGGCATCACCTGAAATTCGTAATGCCCATAACGGGTTCTGAAGGCGGTTTTCGGAATATCGACGTCGCGTACACGCAATTGATGATAACCTGACCGAAGATCAATCTTTGAATAATAACTCGATCCTTGAAGTTGGTCGAACAGGTCATCGATTCGAGGAAATGGATATCGGTTCTTGACGGTCAACTTGTTTAACTCCCGATAGTCGATGCACATTCTGAAAGAACCATCTTTCTTTTTGACAAATAGGACCGGAGCACCCCAAGGTGAGGAACTCGGCCTAATGAATCCCCTTTCCAGGAGTTCCTGTAATTGGGTGGACAACTCCTGGAGTTCGGATGAAGCTAAACGGTATGGTGCTCGGGCCACAGGTGCAGCACCTGGCACAAGATCGATTGAGAACTCAACCTGTCTTGGAGGTGGTAGACCAGGTAGTTCTTCGGGAAAGACTTCTGGAAAGTCTCGAACGATTGGCACATCCTCAAGTCGCTTCTCCTCCGACTTTTTCTCCATGATGTGCGCGAGGATTGCAGGATAACCCTTTCTCAGAAATTTTCGGGTTTTCAAACAAGATATGATATTGAGTCTCGTCCCACCGGTCTCCCCCAGTATGACCAAAGTTCTACCGGCGGCGAGAGGGATTCGAACGACCTTGTCGTAGCAAACGATTTCAGCACGATGTTTGGACAACCAGTCCATACCAATGATGACGTCGAAACTTCCTATTTCAACAGGCATAAGGTCAATGGAGAAAGTTTCGTCGGCTAGGGTTAAAGTGCAATTAGGTATCACACTATCGGTTTCTATGAGTTTACCATTTGCAAGTTCTACAGTGTACTTAACATCTAAGGCAACAGGGGTGATGTCAAGTAGTGGATAAAACTCATCAGAAATAAAGCTTCTATCAGCACCAGTATCAAACAGAACAGAAGCAGTTAAGTTGTTGAGGAGGAACATACCCGTGACCACATTCGGGTCCTGACGGGCATCCCGGGAGTTGAGAACGAATGCTCTTCCCTTGGCATTGTTGTTGTTGCCCTTGTCCTTTCGTTTGGGACATGCATCCCTGAAATGCCCCATCTCTCCGCATCCATAGCAGGATTTGGGTTGTTGGGTTTTGTTGTTGGAGGCGTTGTTGTTGGATTTGGGGGCTCGGCAGTCTTTGGTCAAATGCCCGTACCTCCTGCAGTTGTTGCAGGGAGTACTGCATGGCCCGTCATGGTGGTAGTTACACTTGGAACAGTATGGCCTATCTCCAGTGTAGCTACGTTTGGTTTCCGTATTGGTGTTGTAAATTTGGGTGTTGTTGGTTTTCTTGTTTGGTTGGTTTTGGTGCTCAGAGGGTTTTCGCTTGTTGTTGGAGGAGGTATTGGATGTCTCACGGCTGACAACCAGCGCCATGAGCTCATGTGCTAGCCGGATAGCACTTTCAGTAGTGGTTGACTTAGATGAAGCGACGTTCCCCTGAATGCTCTCAGGGAGGCCGCGGATATATCTTTTGATGCTTTTCTCCTCCTGATCAACTAAACCCGGGCATAACAACGCAAACTGCTGGAATTTGGTGGTATACCCAGCAATGTCAGTTCCCTGCACCGTCAGATGCCAGAACTCTTCCTCTAAATGGTGCAGTTCTTCTTCGGGACAGTACTTCTCCCTCAACTTCTTCTTCAGCTCGGCCCAAGGTAGCTGATTAGCTATCTCAAGACCTACGGAGTTGGCGTGGGTATTCCACCACGTGAGTGCACCTTCTTGAAAGGTGTATGCAGCGAACTTGACTTTGTTGTCTTCAGTGCAGTTGCAGAGGTTGAAGACAGATTACATCCGTTCTATCCAACGGATCAGCCCAATGGCACCTTCCGTGCCCTTGAAGTATAGTGGTTTGCAGCTCAGAAAATCGTTGTAAGAACAAGGCTTGATGACAGGGGTATTACTGGGAGCTTTACCAGTATTCCGGGAGTTTCGAGGCGAGTCCCGAGCAGCCAAAGCATCGGCCACAGCTCGAGAAACGATAGCATTGATTTCCGCATCACTGTAACTTTTCTTCTTGGGCGGCATGATTCTTCAAGAAAAAAAAACAAAAGGTACATAAGAAATTGTACCAGGACGAAAATTACAATAGATGCATATATGTAAAAGCGGTAACATATGACATCACAATGTAAAATCAATAATATAGAATAATCGAGGGGAATTGTCAATTGGTATTACATGTTCAAAAGATGATAGACTATTCCGAGTTACAAGTTCCAAAAGTTACAGGATTAGGTGTTTTACAAAAGTACCGGGAATTGTTACATCCGGTCGAATTACATAGATCCTATGAAAGCATATTAGGGTACAGATTCAGCCTAAGCTAATTCTGACGTAAGTTGAGTTGTGGCAGTAGTGCGTTGAGATGGTTCACAGACTCTGCAAGTCTGTTGGCAGTTCGGAGGGCGTCCTCGGTTTCCCTCAGACGTGTCTCGCACTGAAGTAGTCTTGATTGTAGGACAGAGATTTCATTTCGGTTGCCAATCACTTGGTTGTGGACAACCTCCATGGTTTCGATTGTTTCTTCCACTTGATTGTGAAGAGTGTTCATGGTGTTGACAGTGTGCTCGTGATCTTCAGAGACTTGCTCGATTCGTTCCATAGCTGTGAGTCTCCAGTTTTCACGAGTTTCTTGGAGTTCGATATCCATAGCGTTAGGTCGTTGCTCGTGATGGTGTAGCCTAGCGGCTAAAACCGGCGGAGTAAGGTGAGTGGAATATGGGCTAGCTCGAGGCAACCTGGTGTCCCTCCTAGCTACCCTTGAGGTTTGTGATTCGTACGGATAAGAGCGCGACGAGTTGGAGTTGGGTGGCGTATTTGCCATTCTGAGACAAAGTGTTAGAAAGAATGAGGCCTATATTCATATAATAACTGATGAACGCCAAAATGTGCTATTTTATAGTACTAATTACCCCTTAGTTTGATTAATTTCTTATGCATTTGATTTGAATTCGATACTCATTTCGTTCATATTTGCATGTAGGAATTTTCTGGAGCTTGAATCGGAAAAGAAGCTGAAAACGTGCGAGAATCGAAGAAAAGAAGCGAAAAAAGAATAAAGGTTGAAGAATGGAGGTCGATTGGCTGAGAAGTTGGAAATTTCAATCCATACGGCGTATGGATCAGCTGAGCCGGGCCGCCAGAAGTCGTGGGTCAGATCCATGGACTTTGTGATCCATACGGCGTATGGATCGTTTCGGCAGAAAACCTAAAATCTTCATTTTGCCTCATTTTTACACACACTTCAACCACACTTTCTCCAGTCGATTTTCTCTGCAAAAACCTAAGTTTCTGGAGTATTTTGGAGGAAGAACATTAAGGATAATCAAAGTCTTTCATTCATTCATTCGTTATTTCATTATTTCGGTTCGATTTCTTTTATATCTTTCATTCGATTATGATTATGATATTGAGTTTGAATCTGATTTTCTGTTATAATATGATTGGCTAAGTTTTTATTGTATTTGCTTAGATGATAATACTTATTTGATGGATTGATTATTGAAAATGCGAACGTATCGGATTTTATTCAATGTTTATGTGTTTATTCGTTAATCCTTGGGTATTTGATGATTGTTGCTGATTACCTAGCGTGGTTTCATAATTAGTTGAGATTGATTTCCTGTTGATTGTGGAATTATTGATAGTTGTTGATTTTGATTGATAATTATTGCCGAATATATTGAGTTTGACGGGCTAGGGTTAATAGTTAGTAATGGTCATTGATGGACAAGATAACCTTAATCGGTTATAGACTTTGTTGATTCAAGTCAAAAGAATAAGTCATATAAACGGTGTTGAATTAATCTAGAATACAATTTTGTGGACAACGTTAAATTGAACTGTTAATGTGTTGAAAACAACCTTGTGTCTTTCTTAATTGTATGTAATTCAACTTATCTTGTAAGGAGGGTTGATATATTTGAAAGGGCACGATAAAATCCATACGTGAGCATTCTAAATAACATGATTTCCAGATTTTAAGGAAAGTAATATAAGCAAATGCATTTCTTTTACCATCTGAATTAAACCTTTTATTTTAATTAAGTTATTTTAGTATTTCTTTATTTTAATAAATTAGTTTTCTTTAATTAATCATTTCTTTTATAATTGTTACTTATTTGTTCGTTCGGAACTAAAACGTCCCCACCTTTTACTGCTTTAATTAATTGTAGCAATTTCCAATTTGTTAATATTGACATCCGTTCCCTGTGTTCGACTCGGACTTACTGAGCTATACTATATATGATCAGGTATTCTTGCCTGTGTTGTGTATAGTAAGTTAAGTATCTTCCATTTTAAAATAAAACCCCGTTTACACGACATCAAGTTTTTGGCGCCGCTGCCGGGGAGCGGTTTGATTTAATTTGACAATTTGGAATTTGATCTTTGTATATTGTTATTTAAGTTCAGTTCTGCTTTATTTATTTTTCGAATTATGTTTTGGTGTTTAGGGTTGTTTAGTAAATAGTTCAATTAGGGTCTTGTTCTACTGATTCGGGAATTATATCACAGGAAGTTTATGACCCGATCAAGGAACCCTAATCTCGCTGATCCTTTTGAAGATCCTGAAAGAGTTTTTCGTCAGAGAAGACGGTTTGCTTCTGTACCCCCCACTTCAAGTTTACACCACAACCTTCCGTCATATTTAGAAGGAGATTTTGGAGAGTATCTTCGGTCCTTATTCGAACCTCCGATCAATCAAGGAAACCCAAGAGACGCTATGGCAGAAGATATCGCCAACATTACGCTCGAAGAGTATTCGAGTCGGATGCGTAATGACCATGGCACTGGAGTAGTAAGACCAGCGATTGCACAAGATGTGGAGTTTGAAATCAAGGGACAATTCCTCAAGGAGCTTAGGGAGAATCCTTTCCGAGGAGAAGAAATGGAGGATGCTAATGATCATGTGGAGAAAATCGTTGAGATAGCCGACATGTTCAACGTTCCTAACATCACACACGATCAAGTTATGCTCAGGGTATTCCCAATCACACTCAAGGGAGCTGCTAAGAGATGGATTCAAAACGAGCCAGCTGGATCCATAACCACATGGGAAGACCTTCGCACGAAGTTTCTGAAGATGTATTGTCCTCCTTCCAAAACTTCAAAGATGATTGACGAGATCAGAAATTTCAAGCAGGAAATGGATGAGTCACTACACCAAGCTTGGGAGAGATATAAGGACCTGATGCATAAGTGCCCGCAACATGACCTGAACGATCAGCAAGTCATGAGTATTTTCTATAAAGGAGTGGATCGTGTCACGAGACAGCAAATGGATTCTCAAGGGCTTATTCCCAAGAAAGTCCCTCGTGACGCTTTGACTGCCATTCGCGACCAAGCGAAACACTCTCAGTTATGGGATGATGGCACTTCTAGACGGAAGAGGTCTGTGAATGATGAAGATGGATTTGCAGCCATCACCGCTAAGCTAGATAACATGGGAAGAGATATCAAGAAGGTTACTGAGACTGTCCATGCTATCCAAGTGGGATGCGACAACTGTGGAGGAAGCCATTTAGTAAAGGATTGCACCGAGATGAGAACGGGAGAACAGACTGAAGAAGTCAAGTATGGAGAAGCTCAAGCACCATATCGTCAGGGCGGTGGAAACTTCTTCAGAAGACCATACCAAGATGGAGGGCGACCGTTTCGCCAAACCCAACCGGGATTTTTCACTAAGGAGCAGCCAGGTGCCTCATCTTCAGACAAGCAAGCTAATTTAGAAGAAATGATGGGTAAGTTCCTCATGTCCAATGAGAAATTCATTACGAGCTCTGGACAAAGAATGGATGCCACCGACGCTGCATTGAGAAACCAAGGAGCTGCGATTAAGCAAATTAAAGGGAATGTTTCCAACATAGCCAAAGTTCTTCAAGAAAGATTCCCTGGTACTCTACCTGGATATACTGAGACCAATCCACGGGATCAGGCGAAAGCAGTGATCACCCGGAGCGGAAAAGGTTTGGAAGACCCCATTCCAAGGAATAAACCTGTTTCTCAATCCCTACCGCAGAAAGAGAAGGAAGTAGAAGTTGTGGAAAGTCCCAAGGTGGACACTGAGGCTGAACAAATTGCAAGAGATAAGCAATATGCTAAGGAGCATGCACCACCACCACCTTATCCAGCAGCTTTGAGAAGAGGGAAAGATGATGCTCAATACCACCAGTTCCTAGAGAATCTGAAGCAACTGCACATTAACATCCCATTCGTGGAAGCCATTGCTCAAATGCCAAAGTATGCAAAGTATCTGAAGGAACTTTTAACTAATAAGAGCAAGTTGGCAGAGGCGACCACGGTGACAATGAACGAGAGATGTTCAGCAGTTATGCAAAATAAACTTCCACCGAAAATGAAAGACCCTGGGAGTATTACCCTTCCTTGTCTGATTGGAAGTTTAGACCTTACTCATGCATTGGCTGACTTGGGGGCAAGCATATCAATAATGCCTTATACTATGTATGCCAGTCTTAAGTTAGGGGAACCAAAGCCAATTAGAATGTGCATTGAGTTAGCAGATCGTTCGGTTCAATATCCTAGGGGCATGGTAGAGAATGTGCTAGTTAAGGTGGATAGGTTTGTTTTTCCGTGTGATTTCATCATTCTGGACATGGTTGAAGATAAAAAGGTACCTATCATTTTGGGAAGACCTTTTCTAGCCACTGCAAGGGCATTGATTGATGTTCATGATAGAAAAATCACTCTGAGGTTAGGAGAAGATGAAGTAGTATTTGATGTCAACAAATCAATGAGATATCCTGCTGCAGTTGATGATACGTGCTACTTTGTGAGTGCAAGAGAAATGACTGATGATGAAGAGTTCCTTCAGAGTCTTATGGAAGATGAAGATCTAGATCCCATGATTATGGAAGGATGGACGGGAAGCATAGAAGCAATTAGAGATATCGAAGAATTCGATAAAATGCTTGAGGAGTTAGAGTTCGAGAGTGATGAGGAAGTAGAAGGTGATCAGCCGACTGAGATTGAAGAATCGGTTGAGACTAATGGTATTGTAGTCAAGAAAGAGACTCGCATCTCTATGCATGGGATTCCCTGCTCACGAGAAGAAGTGTTGGCATGTAAATCTTCTTTTGAAGAACCACCAAGGTTAGAATTGAAAGATTTACCGACTCATTTGGAGTATGCATACCTACAAGGAGAGTCGGATTTGCCAGTTATCATTTCATCCAAGCTATCAGCAAAAGAAAAAGAAAGTATGCTAAAAGTTCTGAAGGAACATAAGCATGCTATAGCATGGACAATCGGTGACATCAAGGGAATTAGCCCATCATATTGTACGCACAAGATTCTTATGGAGTCTGATTTCAAACCAGTTGTGCAACCATTAAGACGATTGAATCCTAAGGTTACGGATGTTGTGAGGAAGGAAATCATTAAATTGCTTGACTCTGGATTGATATACCCGATTTCTGATAGTCCATGGGTCAGCCCCATTCATGTTGTGCCTAAGAAAGGAGGTATGACAGTGGTGGCGAATGAGAAGAATGAGTTAATTCCCACAAGAACTGTTACTGGATGGAGGGTATGTATCGATTATAGAAAGCTGAATGATGCGACACGCAAGGATCACTTTCCTTTGCCGTTCATTGATCAGATGCTGGAACGTTTAGCTGGAAAAGAGTATTATTGCTTTCTAGACGGATTCTCCGGGTATTTCCAAATCCCAATTGATGCAAATGATCAAGATAAGACTACTTTCACCTGCCCATTCAGAACTTTCGCTAATCGGAGAATGCCATTTGGTCTATGTAACGCACCCGCCACATTTCAACGGTGCATGATGGCAATATTCCATGATATGGTAGAAGACATCATGGAAATATTCATGGATGACTTCTCTGTGTTTGGAGATTCTTTTGATAAGTGTCTGATGAATCTGAAAAAGATGTTGCAAAGGTGTGAGAGTTCAAATCTCATTTTAAATTGGGAAAAGTGTCATTTCATGGTACGAGAAGGAGTTGTGTTGGGGCATAAAATTTCGAGAGCTGGTATTGAAGTTGATCAAGCAAAGATTGAGGCGATAGCAAAGCTACCTCATCCAACAAATGTTAAAGGAATACGAAGTTTCTTAGGACATGCTGGGTTCTATAGAAGATTCATCAAGGATTTTTCAAAGATAGCACGTCCTATGAACAAATTGTTGGAAAAGGAAGCTAAGTTCGAGTTTTCGAAGGAGTGCCAAGATGCGTTCAAGATTTTAAAGGAGAAATTGGTATCTGCACCAATTATGATAAGTCCGAATTGGGATCTTCCATTTGAATTGATGTGTGACGCCAGTGATTACGCTATGGGAGCAGTTTTAGGTCAGAGGGTTGATAAGAAGTTTCAACCTATTTATTACGCAAGCAAGACTTTGACAAGTGCACAGGAGAACTACACCACGACTGAGAAGGAATTGCTTGCTGTTGTTTTTGCATTTGATAAGTTTCGATCTTACCTGGTCCTGTCAAAAACTGTTGTTTTTACCGATCACTCTGCATTAAGATACTTGTTTGGGAAACAAGATGCAAAACCAAGGTTGTTGCGATGGATTTTGTTATTGCAGGAGTTTGACATTGAGATTCATGATAAGAAGGGAGCGGAAAATCTAGCTGCAGATCATCTGTCAAGACTGGAAAATCCAGAATTGGATAAGTTGGATGAAACGGAAATTCGAGATAAGTTTCCTGATGAAAGCTTGTTGAAAGCAATTCTGAATGAATTTCCATGGTTCGCGGATATTGCAAACTTTCTAGTTACAAAGACTCTGCCACCCGGATTGGATTTCAACCAAAGAAAGTGGTTTTTCTCATCTTTACGGTATTACTTTTGGGAAGATCCATATCTTTTCAGACAGTGTGCTGATGGAATTGTCCGACGATGTGTAGCTGGAGAGGAATGTGATATTATATTAGAGCACTGTCATGATGGTCCGGCTGGAGGACATCATGGTCCAAACTACACTCCAAGGAAAGTGTTCGAGGCAGGTTTTTATTGGCCAACAGTTTATAAAGATGCATTCAAATATGTGAAGGAATGCGATGCCTGCCAACGTACTGGGAGAATTTCAAAGAAGGATGAAATGTTACAAAATCCAATTATGGTAAGCGAGATTTTTGATGTCTGGGGAATAGACTTTATGGGCCCGTTTCCACCTAGCAATGGAAACAAATACATCATTGTGGTTGTGGATTATATTTCTAAGTGGGCCAAAGCGAAGGCATTACCCACGAATGATGCTCGCGTTGTGGTAAATTTTCTTAAGCAGTTATTTTCGCGCTTTGGAGCACCAAAAGCTTTGATTAGTGATCGAGGGACACACTTCACAAATCTGCAATTGGAAAAAGTGTTGCGAAAGTACGGAGTTAGACATAAGTTTTCAACTGCTTATCATCCACAGACGAGTGGTCAAGTGGAAGTGACTAATAGAGGGTTGAAGCGTATTTTAGAACGTTCAGTTGAAGGAAACCCTAAGAATTGGTCATACAAGTTAGATGATGCTTTATGGGCGGCACGAACAACATTTAAGTCGTCAGTTGGAACAACGCCTTATCGCCTTGTTTATGGAAAAGCTTGTCATTTACCTTTTGAGTTAGAGCATAAAGCATATTGGGCTTTACAGAAGTGCAATCTTGATGAGAAGTTAGCTGGAAAGGAAAGAATGGAACAGTTAAACGAGTTGGATGAATTGAGAATAAATGCTTATGACAATTCGAGATTGTTCAAGGAGCGAACTAAGAAATGGCATGATGCTCGTCTTAAGTCGAACCATACATTCGAGAAAGGTGATAAAGTTCTGTTGTATAGTTCTAGATTGCATCTGTTTCCAGGAAAGTTAAAGACACGCTGGACTGGCCCTTTTGTTGTTGACAAGGTTTATCCGTTTGGAGCTGTTGATTTGCAAGGATATTCTGGAAAAACTTTCAAAGTCAATGGAAGTAGAGTGAAGAAGTACTATGGTGATATAAGGGACTCCAAGCGTGATTTGGAGATGGATTTGAATTAAGTGGTGAAGCAAGATGTCGAGCTTACCGACGGGATAAACAAAAGCGCTTTCGAGAGACAACCCGTTATTTTGTTAATTTGTTATTCTGTTTTATTGTTTTTGTTTGCAGGTTTGAACTTTGTGGGTGTGTTCTCTGGAAACCCTCACGAGACTACAACTCGTCCACTCGGGATACCGAGGGGTTTAAAGGATTATTGCATATGCTAAATGCAATCGTGTTGCCTACGGAAGTGTGCTGTGTATTTTATTTCTGAATGAATTCCTTCAAGCAAATTGCCTTCAAATCAGGGGGGAGTTTTCTGTTTCACTTCTTTTCTATTCCCTTTGTTTTTATTTAGTTTTGCAATGAGGACATTGCATGTTTCTAAGTGGGGGATGGGGGAAAAGAAGTCTAGTTGTCCTTAATTTATGAATGGTAGCTATTGAAATATTGAGGTAAAGAGGCATTCTATGTGTTAGTCATTTTTCAGCCCGAATTTTTGTTTTAAAATTGTTCTTTGTAAAGTTTAGCAATCTTGTAACACAGTTTGGGAATGCAAAGAATGAAATAAATTTAATTTTTAAATATTAGATAGTTCATCTTTTGATGTTCCGATAGGCAATCTATATGAAAGTTATTGAGCTAGTAAGATAAGTAATGAATTAAGTAGGGATTTATCCTATGAGGATCTTTTAGCAAGGTATGACCTTAGTCTTAATTCTTGTATGATAGCGTGTTATAATCCATAATTTTGGGATCCTAATAATCATCATTTGGGAATATACTGGGTGATGTCTCCTCTGTTGTACGAAAGTACAGACCTGGTTTCCGTCAGTATATTTGATATCAAAATAGATAAAAATAAACGAGTACAAAAGACTCATAAATTGAAAAACCAAAGCCAAGTTATGTCGCTCTGTTGTACTAAGGTACAGACCTGTCACCAATGTCTTGGTTTGAAAAATGGTTGATTTATTTGGATGTTTATTATTTGGAGAATTGTGACACGTTATTTGTATGAGAATATTTTGCTATTGTGAATCAAGGGTAAAGTCTGCTAGAATAATAATAAGTTAAGTTCAATTTCTGAAATGTAGATTGTTTAAGTGGACAACAATATCGGTAATCTGAGTGAATTATCTTTTATGAGTAATAATAATATGTAGAATGGCTTCCCATGTAGAGTTTCTTGATTGCTGAGTTTTAAGGAAGAATCGATTTTAAGATGAAAATTTGGTTTGTCGAATGCTGTGTAGTTTGTAAGTCCTTTTATCCATTGTTTGCCGTTCATATTTAAAGTTTTGAATTTTTGAATCACCAGTCTACTTGAGGACAAGCAGGATTCAAGTGGGGGATGTTTGATGAACGCCAAAATGTGCTATTTTATAGTACTAATTACCCCATAGTTTGATTAATTTCTTATGCATTTGATTTGAATTCGATACTCATTTCGTTCATATTTGCATGTAGGAATTTTCTGGAGCTTGAATCGGAAAAGAAGCTGAAAACGTGCGAGAATCGAAGAAAAGAAGCGAAAAAAGAATAAAGGTTGAAGAATGGAGGTCGATTGGCTGAGAAGTTGGAAATTTCAATCCATACGGCGTATGGAATCCATACGGCATATGGATCAGCTGAGCCGGGCCGCCAGAAGTCGTGGGTCAGATCCATGGGCTTTGTGATCCATACGGCGTATGGAAATCCATACGGCGTATGGATCGTTTCGGCAGAAAACCTAAAATCTTCATTTTCCCTCATTTTTACACACACTTCAACCACACTTTCTCCAGTCGATTTTCTCTGCAAAAACCTAAGTTTCTGGAGTATTTTGGAGGAAGAACATTAAGGATAATCAAAGTCTTTCATTCGTTCATTCGTTATTTCATTATTTCGGTTCGATTTCTTTTATATCTTTCATTCGATTATGATTATGATATTGAGTTTGAATCTGATTTTCTGTTATAATATGATTGGCTAAGTTTTTATTGTATTTGCTTAGATGATAATACTTATTTGATGGATTGATTATTGAAAATGCGAACGTATCGGATTTTATTCAATGTTTATGTGTTTATTCGTTAATCCTTGGGTATTTGATGATTGTTGCTGATTACCTAGCGTGGTTTCATAATTAGTTGAGATTGATTTCCTGTTGATTGTGGAATTATTGATAGTTGTTGATTTTGATTGATAATTATTGCCGAATATATTGAGTTTGACGGGCTAGGGTTAATAGTTAGTAATGGTCATTGATGGACAAGATAACCTTAATCGGTTATAGACTTTGTTGATTCAAGTCAAAAGAATAAGTCATATAAACGGTGTTGAATTAATCTAGAATACAATTTTGTGGACAACGTTAAATTGAACTGTTAATGTGTTGAAAACAACCTTGTGTCTTTCTTAATTGTATGTAATTCAACTTATCTTGTAAGGAGGGTTGATATATTTGAAAGGGCACGATAGAATCCATACGTGAGCATTCTAAATAACATGATTTCCAGATTTTAAGGAAAGTAATATAAGCAAATGCATTTCTTTTACCATCTGAATTAAACCTTTTATTTTAATTAAGTTATTTTAGTATTTCTTTATTTTAATAAATTAGTTTTCTTTAATTAATCATTTCTTTTATAATTGTTACTTATTTGTTCGTTCGGAACTAAAACGTCCCCACCTTTTACTGCTTTAATTAATTGTAGCAATTTCCAATTTGTTAATATTGACATCCGTTCCCTGTGTTCGACTCGGACTTACTGAGCTATACTATATATGATCAGGTATTCTTGCCCGTGTTGTGTATAGTAAGTTAAGTATTTTCCATTTTAAAATAAAACCCCGTTTACACGACATCAATAACTTATATAATATAGCCTAAGATTGTAACGAGGCCTATCTATGTATAACTTAGTATCACATAATAGCCTATTAGGTGTCTAGCACAGACTTGTTTGAGTCCCGGTTCTCTCGAGGTCAGAGTCAACTAGTGTATTCCTGTTCAACATAACCATTTCAGACCTTACATCATCTTTCCTTAATTGTACATAGTTTATCAGGCTACGTTAAATTAAAGTTGTATGCTGCAATTCCTAAACCAATCATGCCTAGTAAGGAAATACTGCCTAACGGTCATAGTCTAGGCCCACTAAATGCAACCTAGTTCACTATAACCTTAGGCTCTAATACCAATATGTAACACCCCCAAATTTATCGTTTAGCGGAAGCACGTTTTGGGTGTTACGAATCAATAATCACAGCACAAAGATATATAATGAACGACCACTATATGCGTCGTTTTGGACTTATATTGATAAAACAAAAGTTTACATCAAAAATATTGTTTACATTAGCTCAGCTTGAAATAGAGAGATTTAAGTACATAATTAATCTATACAAAATATAATAATGTAGCTAAGTCTCTGATTGTTTGCATGATGACTCGAGCTAATTGATCCTTACTTGAGCAGTCCAACCTACTGCTGGTCACCTGTGATACATGCTAAAATTGGTCAGCGAAACGCTGGTGAGCTCACAGGTTTGTATGTCAACACATATATTTGTATGAACCGTAAGATTTAATAATTGAATTTAAAATGCAATTAAGCAAAATAAAAGTTATACAGGCATGAGCACATAGTCTGAGCTTAACTTAAGTTGTCAGGCCCACTTAAGGAAACCTAACTTGAAATGCCTCCTACGAGTGCCTAATCGACACTCGTCTTCCCAAATGCTAATACGTCCGTTTGACCAGTTAGTGCGTGCTAACCCGGATGAGGATTGTCAATCCTATATGATATCATATACTAACATTCACGCTACTACGTATTACCAGACTATGCTATGGAGGGCTTTAAATTGATTAGCTTGAAACTCATGTAGTATTTGATTTGATTTGTACTTGCGTTCAACTTGTAAAACAAAACGAGCAATAATATCACACCCCTGATTGAAAAACAGTAAAATAGGGGCCATGAGACTTACCTGAGCCTTGATTGTTTATCGAATAACTTGAACTGATTAGATGTGAATTGATGTCCGAAGACTTGTAACCTGAGTGTGTCCACGACACGTAATGGTTATTAATTGTACAGGTATCTCGAAAGACTACCTTTGTAATTGTTTATTTATCTATGATGTCCAAATTATCCCGATTTGGTTGATTGACTTGTCCAAATTACTACGATTTGGTTGAGTGACTTGTCCAAATTACTACGATTTGGTTGATTGAATTGTATGTTTGAAATCGTGTACGGCCCGTTGGTGATTAATTGTAATAATAGTCTTGAAGTTATCACATTGATTTCGAAGCGTTATACTTGAAAGGCAAATTTCATTACGTTTGAAAAGTTGTATCGTATAAGCGTTTTGAAGTTGTACAAGTTTGACACTTGGTGAGAAATGTGCTTACGGAATCTAAGTACGGGGGTCCGGGGGCAGCGCCCCTGGTAGCGGGGTCCAAGGGGCGGCAGCCCCTGGCGGGGTCCAAGGGGCAGAGCCCCTGGTTGGGGTCGAGCTGCCAAGTCAGCTTGGAAAATTTTTATTTCCACTATATTGCTTTGGTGAAAAACGCATCTGGACTTGAATTTGGGTAAAATCAAGTGATAAAATTTTGATCTCGACACTTAGTAAAAAGTTGTAAATATTCTGGTTTTGGCGACACTAAGATAGTGTCGCTACGGGCTTAGGCGACACTTAGTAAGTGTCGTTATATTTCTGATTTTTGATAGTTGGGCGACACTTGAGTAGTGTCGCTATGGCGACACTTATGAATTTCGGTGTCACTAAGGGAGTGTCGCTAAGTTAAATATGGTTAAGTAATTCAGCGACACTTAAGTAGTGTCACTATAGGGGCGACACTTAGGCATAGCGACACTTGGATAGTGTCGCTACTACTGTTTTTGGCACACTAGCGACACTTCCAACTGTTCGCCGGATTTTGAGCCGAAAACGTGTTTTCCGGCGACCGCTGGTTCCAAAACTTTTACCCAACCCTTATATGGACATTTTGGACAATTATAAACCATAAACATGTAAAAATAATCGAAAACGGAGAGTTTCGGGTTTTTGTCGGAAACTTACGCGGTGTCAAAACGAAAATCTGAAAAGATGGAAGTGTAGATCGTTGCGCGGTGGTCGTTAATCTCTAAAAATATTGAAGATTTGATGTCGTTTTGGGGTGTAATTTGATGATTTTAGATGGTGGTGGTGGATGGTGATTTTGAAAGAAAATGGAAAAGAGAGAGAGATAAAGAGGAGGTGATGATGATGGAATGAGATAGGGTGGGGGAAAACCCCATCTTTTGGCTGATTCGGTGGGGGCCCACCGAGGTGTGGGTCTCCACTTTTTGCTCCGTGTATTCACGCTTCGTGCGGTGTTCGTTTTCCCGATCGTTTAATTGTTTAATTGATTTTAGTTACTTTTAAATATACTTTTTAAAATGCGAATAAATCCCCGATAAATTGGGTTAAAGTATTTTATCAAAATACTTTATGTGGTAGTTATAAATTATAACTTAAACTCGTGTTGGTTTGTCGCGCGTGTTTATATTTTAAATCAAGTAAATTGTTATTTATACGATACGGTTTGAACTGAAATATTATAAAAATAATATTCTCGAATTATAATAATTTCATTAAATAATGTTATGTTATTTAATTAAATTGTTCACCAACGTCCGTATTGAACCAAATTATATTCGATCCGGAACTTGTACGATTTAATCAAATCGCATACTACTTGTATATATTCAACAATATATATATTGATTGATACATTAATTAGCCTAACACAAAACTAATTACATGTATTAAAACTTGATTAGGTACTAATCACTAGTCCTAATTTTGACGGGTGTCACATTCTCCCCCTGTTAGAAGAATTTCGTCCCGAAATTTAAGTCGAAGTCGTGACTGGAGTAGAGTCAGTGAAGAGTTGAGGATACTTGAGTTTCATTTGATCTTCCCGTTCCCAGGTGAATTCCGGACTGCGCCGCGAATTCCACCTAACTTTGACGATGGGAATACGACTTTGTTTGAGTTGTTTGACCTCACGGTCCATGATTTCGGCGGGTTCTTCAACAAAGTGAAGCTTGTCGTCAACTCGAATTTCATCGAGTGGAATGATAAGTGTCTCATCAGAAAGACACTTCTTTAGATTTGAAATGTGAAAAGTGGGATGCACACTGCTAAGCTCGGCCGGCAGTTGCAATCGATATGCCACTGGACCTATCCTCTCGAGGATCTCAAAAGGTCTAATATATCTTGGGTTCAGTTTACCGCATTTGCCGAATCGGATGACACCTTTCCAAGGTGAAACTTTGAGTAGTACTCGATCCCCAACTTGGAACTCGAGTGGTTTGCGTCTCACGTCAGCATAACTTTTCTGACGATCACGTGCGGCTTTGAGTTTGTTTTGAATTTCGACTATTTTCTTGGTTGTTTCGTGAATGATTTCCGGACCCGTGAGTTGGCTATCCCCAACTTCGGTCCAACAGATAGGTGATCGGCACTTACGACCGTACAGTGCCTCGAAAGGTGCAGCCTTGATGCTGGTATGGTAACTATTGTTGTACGAAAACTCGCACAATGGTAGGTGTCGTTCCCAGTTTACACCGAAGTCAACTACGCAGGCACGTAGCATGTCTTCAAGTGTTTGAATTGTTCGTTCACTTTGGCCGTCAGTTTGAGGATGGTATGCGGTACTCATGTCAAGACGGGTACCCAATGACTTTTGAAGTGACTGCCAAAATTGAGATGTGAAACGACTATCCCTGTCAGAGATAATCGAGATTGGAACACCGTGTCGGGTTACGATTTCTTTCAGATAGATTCGGGTAAGGCGTTCCATTTTGTCGGTTTCTTTGATCGCCAGGAAGTAAGCAAACTTGGTGAGACGGTCGACGATCACCCAAATGGTATCGCAACCGCTCGATGACTTTGGTAGCTTGGTTATGAAATCCATGGCAATTTGTTCCCATTTCCATTCAGGAATGTCGGGTTGTTGAAACAAACCAGAAGGTTTTTGATACTCGGCTTTGACTTTTGAGCAAGTAAGGCCCTTGCTAACATAGATGACGATCTCGGCTTTCATGTTCGGCCACCAATAGAAATCCTTGATACCGTGATACATTTTATCGGATCCCGGATGAATAGAGTATTTTGACTTGTGAGCTTCATCCATCACCAAGTCTCGCAGGTTCCCAAAACTAGGCAACCAGATTCGATTTGAGAAATACCTAATTCCATTAGGCTTGATTTCGAATTGTTTCTCCATGCCTCGCAAGGCTTCGTTTTTGATGTTATCGGTTTTCAGGGCTTCGAGTTGAGCAGCGAGGATCTGAATGTTTAGATCATTGTGAATAGTCATACTGAGGGCTCGGACTCGAAGTAGTTTCGATCGTTCCTTTCGACTGAGGGCATCGGCAACAACATTTGCCTTCCCTGGATGGTATTTGATTTCGCAATCGTAATCGGTAAGCAACTCGACCCAGCGACGTTGCCTCATGTTGAGATCCTTTTGATTGAATATGTGTTGGAGACTCTTGTGGTCGGTAAAGATTGTGCACTTAGTGCCGTAAAGATAATGTCTCCAGATTTTGAGAGCAAAAACGACTGCTCCAAGTTCCAGGTCATGCGTAGTGTAGTTCTTTTCGTGGATTTTGAGTTGTCGTGAGGCGTAAGCAATGACCTTGTCTCGTTGCATCAGCACGCAACCGAGACCTTGATGGGAAGCATCGCAGTATACCACGAAGTCATCGGTGCCTTCGGGTAGGGATAAGATTGGAGCACTGCAAAGCTTTTGTTTCAGAAGTTGAAATGCTGACTTTTGTTTTTCAGCCCAGTCGAACTTTTTGTCTTTCTGAGTCAGTGTCGTGAGTGGCAAGGCTATTTTTGAGAAGTTCTCGATGAATCGTCGATAATAGCCGGCCAGTCCTAAAAACTGCCGTACTTCTGTTGGGGTTGTCGGCGATTGCCAATTTTTGATAGCCTCGATTTTCGAAGGATCTACATGAATTCCCTGACTATCGATAACATGACCCAGGAATTGAACGGTTTGTATCCAGAACTCACACTTAGAAAATTTAACATACAACTCTTCGTGTCTAAGTAGCTCTAGGATGGTTTTGAGATGATGCGCGTGTTCCTGTTCGCTTCGCGAGTATATGAGGATGTCGTCAATGAAGACAATGACGAACTTGTCGAGATAAGGCTTGCACACCCGATTCATGAGGTCTATGAATACAGCCGGTGCATTGGTTAGACCGAATGGCATCACCTGAAATTCGTAATGCCCATAACGGGTTCTGAAGGCGGTTTTCGGAATATCGGCGTCGCGAACACGCAATTGATGATAACCTGACCGAAGATCAATCTTTAAATAACAACTCGATCCTTGAAGTTGGTCGAACAGGTCATCGATTCGAGGAAATGGATATCGGTTCTTGACGGTCAACTTGTTTAACTCCCGATAGTCGATGCACATTCTGAAAGAACCATCTTTCTTTTTGACAAATAGGACCGGAGCACCCCAAGGTGAGGAACTCGGCCTAATGAATCCGCTTTCCAGGAGTTCCTGTAATTGGGTGGACAACTCCTGGAGTTCGGATGGAGCTAAACGGTATGGTGCTCGGGCCACAGGTGCAGCACCTGGCACAAGATCGATTGAGAACTCAACCTGTCTTGGTGGTGGTAGACCAGGTAGTTCTTCAGGAAAGACTTCTGGAAAGTCTCGAACGATTGGCACATCCTCAAGTCGCTTCTCCTCCGACTTTTTCTCCATGATGTGCGCGAGGATTGCAGGATAACCCTTTCTCAGAAATTTTCGGGTTTTCAAACAAGATATGATATTGAGTCTCGTCCCACCGGTCTCCCCCAGTATGACCAAAGTTCTACCGGCGGCGAGAGGGATTCGAACGACCTTGTCGTAGCAAACGATTTCAGCACGATGTTTGGACAACCAGTCCATACCAATGATGACGTCGAAACTTCCTATTTCAACAGGCATAAGGTCAATGGAGAAAGTTTCGTCGGCTAGGGTTAAAGTGCAATTAGGTATTACACTATCGGTTTCTATGAGTTTACCATTTGCAAGTTCTACGGTGTACTTAACATCTAAGGCAACAGGGGTGATGTCAAGTAGTGGATAAAACTCATCAGAAATAAAGCTTCTATCAACACCAGTATCAAATAGAACAGAAGCAGTTAAGTTGTTGAGGAGGAACATACCCGTGACCACATTCGGGTCCTGACGGGCATCCCGGGAGTTGAGAACGAATGCTCTTCCCTTGGCATTGTTGTTGTTGCCCTTGTCCTTTCGTTTGGGACATGCATCCCTGAAATGCCCCATCTCTCCGCATCCATAGCAGGATTTGGGTTGTTGGGTTTTGTTGTTGGAGGTGTTGTTGTTGGATTTGGGGGCTCGGCAGTCTTTGGTCAAATGCCCGTACCTCCTGCAGTTGTTGCAGGGAGTACTGCATGGCCCATCATGGTGGTAGTTACACTTGGAACAGTATGGCCTATCTCCAGTGTAGCTACGTTTGGTTTCCGTATTGGTGTTGTAAATTTGGGTGGTGTTGGTTTTCTTGTTTGGTTGGTTTTGGTGCTCAGAGGGTTTTCGCTTTTTGTTGGAGGAGGTATTGGATGTCTCACGGCTGACAACCAGCGCCATGAGCTCATGTGCTAGCCGGATAGCACTTTCAGTAGTGGTTGGCTTAGATGAAGCGACGTTCCCCTGAATGCTCTCAGGGAGGCCGCGGATATATCTTTTGATGCTTTTCTCCTCCGGATCAACTAAACCCGGGCATAACAACGCAAACTGCTGGAATTTGGTGGTATACCCAGCAATGTCAGTTCCCTGCACCGTCAGATGCCAGAACTCTTCCTCTAAATGGTGCAGTTCTTCTTCGGGACAGTACTTCTCCCTCAACTTCTTCTTCAGCTCGGCCCAAGGTAGCTGATTAGCTATCTCAAGACCTACGGAGTTGGCGTGGGTATTCCACCACGTGAGTGCACCTTCTTGAAAGGTGTATGCAGCGAACTTGACTTTGTTGTCTTCAGTGCAGTTGCAGAGGTTGAAGACAGATTCCATCCGTTCTATCCAACGGATCAGCCCAATGGCACCTTCCGTGCCCGTGAAGTATAGTGGTTTGCAGCTCAGAAAATCCTTGTAAGAACAAGGCTTGATGACAGGGGTATCACTGGTAGCTTCACCAGTATTCCGAGAGTTTCGAGGCGAGTCCCGAGCAGCCAAAGCATCGGCCACAGCTCGAGAAACGATAGCATTGATTTCCGCATCACTGTAACTTTTCTTCTTGGGCGGCATGATTCTTCAAGAAAAAAAAACAAAATGTACATAAGAAATTGTACCAGGACGAAAATTACAATAGATGCATATATGTAAAAGCGGTAACATATGACATCACAATGTAAAATCAATAATATAGAATAATCGAGGGGAAATGTCAATTGGTATTACATGTTCAAAAGATGATAGACTATTCCGAGTTACAAGTTCCAAAAGTTACAGGATTAGGTGTTTTACAAAAGTACCGGGAATTGTTACATCCGGTCGAATTACATAGATCCTATGAAAGCATATTAGGGTACAGATTCAGCCTAAGCTAATTCTGACGTAAGTTGAGTTGTGGCAGCAGTGCGTTGAGATGGTTCACAGACTCTGCAAGTCTGTTGGCAGTTCGGAGGGCGTCCTCGGTTTCCCTCAGACGTGTCTCGCACTGAAGTAGTCTTGATTGTAGGACAGAGATTTCATTTCGGTTGCCAATCACTTGGTTGTGGACAACCTCCATGGTTTCGATTGTTTCTTCCACTTGATTGTGAAGAGTGTTCATGGTGTTGACAGTGTGCTCGTGATCTTCAGAGACTTGCTCGATTCGTTCCATAGCTGTGAGTCTCCAGTTTTCACGAGTTTCTTGGAGTTCGATATCCATAGCGTTAAGTCGTTGCTCGTGATGGTGTAGCCTAGCGGCTAAAACCGGCGGAGTAAGGTGAGTGGAATATGGGCTAGCTCGAGGCAACCTGGTGTCCCTCCTAGCTACCCTTGAGGTTTTTGATTCGTACGGATAAGAGCGCGACGAGTTGGAGTTGGGTGGCGTATTTGCCATTCTGAGACAAAGTGTTAGAAAGAATGAGGCCTATATTCATATAATAACTTATATAATATAGCCTAAGATTGTAACGAGGCCTATCTATGTATAACTTAGTATCACATAATAGCCTATTAGGTGTCTAGCACAGACTTGTTTGAGTCCCGGTTCTCTCGAGGTCAGAGTCAACTAGTGTATTCCTGTTCAACATAACCATTTCAGACCTTACATCATCTTTCCTTAATTGTACATAGTTTATCAGGCTATGTTAAATTAAAGTTGTATGCTGCAATTCCTGAACCAATCATGCCTAGTAAGGAAATACTGCCTAACGGTCATAGTCTAGGCCCACTAAATGCAACCTAGTTCACTATAACCTTAGGCTGTGATACCAATTGGTAACACCCCCAAATTTATCGTTTAGCGGAAGCACGTTTTGGGTGTTACGAATCAATAATCACAGCACAAAGATATATAATGAACGACCACTATATGCGTCGTTTTGGACTTATATTGATAAAACAAAAGTTAGATAAAAAATATTGTTTACATTAGCTCAGCTTGAAATTGAGAGATTTAAGTACATAATTAATCTATACAAAATATAATAATGTAGCTAAATCTTTGATTGTTTGCATGATGACTCGAGCTAATTGATCCTTACTTGAGCAGTCCAACCTACTGCTGGTCACCTGTGATACATGCTAAAATTGGTCAGCGAAACGCTGGTGAGCTCACAGGTTTGTATGTCAACACATATATTTGTATGAACCGTAAGATTTAATAATTGAATTTAAAATGCAATTAAGCAAAATAAAAGTTATACAACCATGAGCACATAGTCTGAGCTTAACTTGAGTTGTCAGGCCCACTTAAGGAAATCTAACTTGAAATGCCTCCTACGAGTGCCTAATCCACACTCGTCTTCCCAAATGCTAATACGTCCGTTTGACCAGTTAGTGCGTGCTAACCCGGACGAGGATTGTCAATCCTATATGATATCATATACTAACATTCACGCTACTACGTATTACCAGACTATGCTATGGAGGGCTTTAAATTGATTAGCTTGAAACTCATGTAGTATTTGATTTGATTTGTACTTGCGTTCAACTTGTAAAACAAAACGAGCAATAATATCACACCCCTGATTGAAAAACAGTAAAATAGGGGCCATGAGACTCACCTGAGCCTTGATTGTTTTTCGAATAACTTGAACTGATTAGATGTGAATTGATGTCCGAAGACTTGTAACCTGAGTGTGTCCACGACACGTAATGGTTATTAATTGTACAGGTATCTTGAAAGACTACCTTTGTAATTGTTTATTTATCTATGATGTCCAAATTACCCCGATTTGGTTGATTGACTTGTCCAAATTACTACGATTTGGTTGAGTGACTTGTCCAAATTACTACGATTTGGTTGATTGAATTGTATGTTTGAAATCGTGTACGGCCCGTTGGTGATTAATTGTAATAACAGTCTTGAAGTTATCACATTGATTTCGAAGCGTTATACTTGAAAGGCAAATTTCATTACGTTTGAAAAGTTGTATCGTATAAGCGTTTTGAAGTTGTACAAGTTTGACACTTGGTGAGAAATGTGCTTACGGAATCTAAGTACGGGGGTCCGGGGGCAGCGCCCCTGGTAGCGGGGTCCAAGGGGCGGCAGCCCCTGGCGGGGTCCAAGGGGCAGAGCCCCTGGTTGGGGTCGAGCTGCCAAGTCAGCTTGGAAAATTTTTATTTCCACTATATTGCTTTGGTGAAAAACGCATCTGGACTTGAATTTGGGTAAAATCAAGTGATAAAATTTTGATCTCGACACTTAGTAAAAAGTTGTAAATATTCTGGTTTTGGCGACACTAAGATAGTGTCGCTACGGGCTTAGGCGACACTTAGTAAGTGTCGTTATATTTATGATTTTTGATAGTTGGGCGACACTTGAGTAGTGTCGCTATGGCGACACTTATGAATTTCGGCGTCACTAAGGGAGTGTCGCTAAGTTAAATCTGGTTAAGTAATTCAGCGACACTTAAGTAGTGTCACTATAGGGGCGACACTTAGGCATAGCGACACTTGGATAGTGTCGCTACTACTGTTTTTGGCACACTAGCGACACTTCCAACTGTTCGCCGGATTTTGAGCCGAAAACGTGTTTTCCGGCGACCGCTGGCTCCAAAACTTTTACCCAACCCTTATATGGACATTTTGGACAATTATAAACCATAAACATGTAAAAATAATCGAAAACAGAGAGTTTCGGGTTTTTGTCGGAAACTTACGCGGTGTCAAAACGAAAATCTGAAAAGATGGAAGTGTAGATCGTTGCGCGGTGGTCGTTAATCTCTAAAAATCTTGAAGATTTGATGTCATTTTAGGGTGTAATTTGATGATTTTAGATGGTGGTGGTGGATGGTGATTTTGAAAGAAAATGGAAAAGAGAGAGAGATAAAGAGGAGGTGATGATGATGGAATGAGATAAGGTGGGGGAAAACCCCATCTTTTGGCTGATTCGGTGGGGGCCCACCGAGGTGTGGGTCTCCACTTTTTGCTCCGTGTATTCATGCTCCGTGCGGTGTTCGTTTTCCCGATCGTTTAATTGTTTAATTGATTTTAGTTACTTTTAAATATACTTTTTAAAATGCGAATAAATCCCCGATAAATTGGGTTAAAGTATTTTATCAAAATACTTTATGTGGTAGTTATAAATTATAACTTAAACTCGTGTTGGTTTGTCGCGCGTGTTTATATTTTAAATCAAGTAAATTGTTATTTATACGATACGGTTTGAACTGAAATATTATAAAAATAATATTCTCGAATTATAATAATTTCATTTAATAATGTTATGTTATTTAATTAAATTGTTCACCAACGTCCGTATTGAACCAAATTATATTCGATCCGGAACTTGTACGATTTAATCAAATCGCATGCTACTTGTATATATTCAACAATATATATATTGATTGATACATTAATTAGCCTAACACAAAACTAATTACATATATTAAAACTTGATTAGGTACTAATCACTAGTCCTAATTTTGACGGGTGTCACATATTTCTTGTCTCTCCCTGATCTTTCTGGCAACTCTTTCTTCCTTAGTTTCATTGCTGTGAAGACTTCCTGATGCAGATTCAGAGGAGATAAGAAGTACTGGAGCAGAAGTCTCTGGAGGTTTATCAGTTAATGGTGAGGAGAAGATTGTTGTTGTAGTGATTGCTATTGCTTTAGTTGTTATGCTGGCGTTGGTTATTTGGAGGGTGATTTGATGAGTTGCTGGTGTTGTAGTTGCTGCTGTAGTTTGTTCTGGATTAACCTCTGATATGACAATATTTAATTAAGGCTCTGGTGGTGATTTAGGGATTTCCAAAATGGTTTCTAACTGATGCATGGTAGCTGATATATCCTCCTCAGTGATTATTCGCCTTTTGTGTTTGGAGGAGGTGGACCCAGATGTAGGCGTTTCGCTGGTCCTTTTTCGCTTTGTAAGAATGGAAGAGATATGTAGCTGATCCTCCATTTGTTCATCAGTATCATCTTCTTTATCATCATCATTTTTGCCATCATCATTATTACCATCATCATTGTTATCATCATCACCATTATCCATATTTACATCATTTTCACTTTCATCATCCTCCCTGTTCATCCATTGCCAGCGAGCCAATTCATAGCTCACTGACTCCCCCTCAACTCGTGCTGCCTCATCAGCAGCCCATTCCTTAACTCTATCATTATACATCCTAAGTTCATCTGGATGAAACTCAGGGAAATTAATTTTCTCAAACTCATATTCATCTTCCTCTATATCCATATCAGCCCAAGAAAGTTCAGCAACTGCAGCAGCTTCTAATTCTGGCTTTTCAGCGATTGATCGAAGAGAAAATGACTCCAATAATATCTCTTTGTGATCAGCAGCTTGCTTGATGAAATCATCATTGTCAGCAACTATTCTCTCCCCCTTTTCATCATAGAAAGATGCTACGCACTCCTTGATCCAGCGATATAATTTTTTATTATCAATGCGGAGGGCAGCAACGTTAGCTTTAGTGGCTTGATGATGTGCGGTCATTTTGGGAATGCAGGAGATCACCTGATCATTTGCTTGTATAAATTTAAGAACAGAAGCTGCAATTTCTTGTTGTTGATCAGAGAGAGTTTTAATGGATTCATCATGAGTGATGAGATTTATCCTTGTTGTGGTAGCGAGCTCAGAGAGGGCTTTTGATAAAGTCTGGAGTATTTGAGAATGATTAAGGCCAGCGTCAGTTAATAGTTTTACCTTGTTGTTGATCTCAGAGCTCCATTGAGGGATAGGATCATATACATTTGAAAGAGCTTTGACTGCCGTTATAAGATCAGCAACCTGGCCTTTGAGTGCTTCCCTGTCCTCAGTTAGAATCTTGATTTGTTGTTGAGAGGAAGCAATATACTCCATTAGCAGCTTATCTGTGGAGGAGGGAGTGGATGATGAGGCTGTATCAGCAGCTTTAGGAGATGGAGGTGGATGTGGTATTTGTTGTTTTGGTGGAGATGGTGGTGTAGGTTATTTTGGTGGGGATAATGGTGGTGTAGGTAGAGGTTTAGATTGTGCTCCCTGATCCCCTGCACCCATGGCAGTCTGAGCCAGGGGATCATCAACAGCTACCATAGATATGTTATCGCTGGAGAGAGACATTGTGTCTAACTCCTGGATCAGTGAAGTAACAAAAGTAGCTGGTGGAGCAGTGGTGAGTGGTGTTAGTGTGGGTTCAGTGGCAGCAGCAGCGGTAACAGAGATGTATGGTGGTGGTGGTGGTTGTTCAATGTCGGAGGTGGAGGTGTCCATTGGTTGGGCTTCCTCGTCATCACCAGCTTGTGTTTGAGCTGGTGGATCATCGGAAACAGAAATTGCAGCTTGTATCTCTCCATGTGACTGTGGAGAGACATTGACAGCTGGTGCAGTGGTAGATGAGATTTGGCTCGGGTCTGTAGCCAGTGGTGTGGCATCAGCGATGGGTATGTTATCACCCACTGATACCACTAGCCCTTTGTCTGAAATGTCATCCTTTCGTGAGGATGACAAGTGGCTGGGGGTTTGACTCGATAGGGGGTGTGAGATGCACCCGAATCACTGCTAACAATGGGTCGAGCTATTGTAGCTGTCTGCAGTTTTCCCTTTTTAGAGTCACTGGACTTTCGGGAGTCCAGTGAGGCAGCTGTAGGTTTGGGTTTATCAAGGGTGCCCGTAGGTACTGAACGTTCAGTCTCTGCTTCATCCTTAGCGTCCTTAGACGTCTTCTTTTTGTTATGTCCCTGATCCTTTAATGTTAGGGACCCTAATTTGGATTTTTTCTTGGGAGCAGTGGATGATTTCTTGACTGGTGGTTTGACCACATTAGTCACTGGGGGTGTGGTCAGTGACGTGGTCGCTGTGGGGGCAGGAACGGACGGTTGTATAGATTGTAATGGCTGGGGTGCAAGTACTCCCTTGGTTTTCATAAAATCAGGGAGAGACACAGTCGCTAGTTTTGAAAATATTTGAGATCCAACTAGTGTAGGTTCGAATCCTTTGAATTGGATTCTTTCACTCTCAGGGAACTGATCTTTAATGATCAGTGAGATGAACCTACAGTATGGAACATACTTGCTCCTGGTTTTCTCAGCGACTCTATTCACCAGCTCGTTAAAGATCACACTTGCATAGTCAACTTTTAAGGAGTTAACCAGTGACCAGCTGATTTGTGCCTCTAGGGAGCTTAATTGATCATAGCTCCCTGTTTTGGTGCCCAAACATTGAATGAGATTTGAAAATAGGGCATTCCACACATCATCCATTTTTGTTTTATGTACAGTGGAATATTTACGATTTTCACTGCCATCGATGAAGTACTTACAGTCAATCCCAGTGAGATTGACTAGGCCTCCCTTGGCCACATCTCCATCAGGAAGTGGGACATAAACATCGTGTACAGGGAGTTGTAAAATGGTACGGATGATGGTGGCAGTGATGATTATCTTTTTACCCCCATTGTCAATAAAGCCCTGAAGTTGAGATGTACCGTCGACAACTGAATGAGTACAGGTGTACCAAAATTCACTCATCCATTCGGGATTCATCTCTCCAGGAGACAATATAAGGGCAGGGAGAATAAAATGGTTTTGTATAAAATTGAGTATCTCCCTATACTCTTGTTTAGCACATGTAAGATTTCTCAAATAGTTTGATTTGGGAATTGTGATGACTAAATCTTCACTCACTGCAGAGGCTCGAAGAGCTTTAATCTCTGTAGTGGGTGTATACGAGTTCAAGAAAAATTTAGATTTTTCCATTTAAATGTATTGATTTGCAGGTTTTTAGGGTTTTGAAAATGAGAGGATTTGATAATATGAAAATCAAGTATGCATAAAAAGTGAAAAATGGTTTAAGTCCCTGATTATATAGTAGAACGCAACTTGATGATTATGTGGTTAAAAACGAAGAGTCGTGGACGATGGTGGTGGTACGTGGTAGTGGTATAGGGGTGATGATGGTGGAGCATGGTGACATTAATGGTGATGGGAATGGTGCGCCGGAAAAGTTCAATGACGTAGGAGAGATAATGTCAGAAAATGCGACTTTTCCATTGTACCATAAAACATTTATTTTTGAAATCCGTTAAATTAAATACGAAACATATTAAATATAACGAATGTTTGTCGATTGATTTATCACCATTAAATGATATCTTCAGGGAGTTAAAGTCCCTGAAGATACATAATCAATCACTTGATTTACCACAAAAAAAATAGTATAAATATTCTAAAGAGATAATTTTGATCATATATTTCGCTGAAACTTTGTCTTCCTGATTTAATCAAAACTTAGAATACTGATTCAATCATTTAAACCAAGTTTCAGGTTTGATATAGATCACTATTATCAATTTTAGACATATACACTTTATTTAAAAGATAATGGATATGGATTATGTCAGAGGTTAAGTGTATGTTAGGTCTCTATAGTTAGAACTCACTGATCAAGTCACAACTTAGAATACTGACTAGATCATCTAGAAATAATAAAGAGAAGTAATCTTAACTTAACTTTGAGACATAAAAGATATTCAAGTGACTGTACAAGTTATAATAGTAGATGAACATAACTAATTGATAACTGAACTTGCTGATTAAATCAGTAAAAGTCAGTTGATCAGTGAATATGTTCTTCTAAAGTTATAATTTGTAAAGTCTTTTTATTTAAAGCAATTTAAAGGATAAAGCGAAAATAAATAAATAAATTCAAAGAACTTATTTATTCATTTATGTTTAACATACCAAGTTCGCTGATAAGAAAGTTAAATCTCTTCTCATCCAAAGGTTTTGCAAACAGATCAGCGAGTTGGTAGTCTGTTGGAATAAAATGAAGTTCAATATCACCTTTCATCACATGGTCCCTGATGAAATGATATCTTACATCTATGTGCTTTGTCCTTGAGTGCATCACTGGATTGTATGCAATGGCTATGGCACTTTGACTATCACAGTAATTTGGTATTTCAGTGAAGTCAAAGCCGTAGTCAGCAAGTTGATTTCTCATCCAGAGAATTTGAGCAGTACATGCACTAGCAGCGACATATTCAGCTTCAGCGGTTGAGGTTGAAACTGAATTTTGTTTCTTCCTGGACCAGCTAACAAGCTTTTCTCCTAGAAACTGACAGCTACCAGATGTACTCTTTCTATCCAGCTTGCATCCAGCATGATCAGAATCAGAATATCCCTTCAGTGAGAAATCTGAACCAGTTGGGTACCAGAGACCAAGAATTGGTGTACCCTTCAGATATCTGAATATTCTTTTAACAGTAAGTAGATGTGATTCCTTTGGATCAGCTTGATACCTAGCACAAAGACATGTAGCAAACATAATGTCTAGTCTACTTGCAGTGAGATACAGCAGTGATCCGATCATACCTCTGTAAGTAGTGATGTTTACAGATTTACCATCAGGATCAGCATGTAGTTTCACTGCTGGTGACATTGGTGTAGCAAGGGATGAGCAGTTAGTGAATTCAAATTTTTTTAATAAATCTTTAACATATTTTCCTTGGCTTATAAAAATTCCAGTTTTGGTTTGCTTTATTTGCAGACCAAGGAAAAATGTTAATTCACCCATCATGCTCATCTCATAACTTTTGGTCTTGAGATCAGAAAATTCCTTGCACATGTCACTGTTAGTGGACCTGAAAATGATATCATCAACATATATTTGAACTAGTCTGACATCTATCTTATCTCTCTTAATAAACAATGTGATGTCAATCTTACCTCTGACGTAGCCACATTTTATCAGATAGACAGAGAGAGTATCATACCAGGCTCTAGGAGCCTGTTTTAGTCCATACAGGGCTTTATCCAATTTATATACATAACCAGGATGCTTTTGGATCAATGAATCCAGGTGGCTGCTTGACATACATTTCTTCCTGCAGCTTGCCATTGAGAAAGGCACTCTTTACATCCATCTGATGTACTCTGAATTTCTTGTGAGCTGCATAGGCTACAAATAGCCTTATTGCTTCAAGCCTAGCCACTGGTGCAAAGGTTTCATCATAGTCAATGCCTTCTTGCTGACAGTAACCTTGTGCAACCAGTCTAGCCTTGTTTCTGACCACAACACCATTAACATCCATTTTGTTTCTGAACATCCATCTTGTTCCAAGCACTGATTTACCAGCAGGCTGAAAATTTCCACACTTTGTTTCTTTCAAACTGAGCAAGTTCTTCTTGCATAGCTGATATCCAATTATGATCAGTGAGTGCTTCATCCACCTTCTTTGGTTCCATCAGTGACACAAAGCTAACAAACAAATTAGTAGTTGCTGACCTAGTCTGGACTTTGGATTTTGGATTACCAATAATCAATTAATTATCAATATGCTTTGTCCATTTAGTCATTCGCTGAGGTTCAGCAGTGACTGTTTTCTCCATTGTTTGTCCTGAAGACTGATCAGCATTGGAACAGTGAGTGTTATCATTTTGTGTGTTTTGGTTTGGACAGTGAGTTGGTGATGTTGGGTTATGAGTAGGCAAAGATGATGTTCTTGAATTATTCTCAGCTGAAGTAGAGCCAAAATTATCTTCAGGGACATTATCTTCCCTTTAAGAATCTGATGAGAAATTTTCATATTTCTCATCATTAACATTGTTGCTGATTGATAAGTCACTGTTCTTTTTAGTTAAATCATTGAAAACTAGAGATTCATACTCTTGTGGATCAATGAGTGACTCCTCATAAGTTCCATCAAAAGTAACATCCATTGATTCTTCAATGCATTCTCTTCTTTTATTGTAAACTCTGAAAGCTTTAGAGATCATTGAGTAACCAACAAATGTACCTTCATCAGCTTTTGGGTCAAACTTGTCTAAGTGATCTCTTTTGTTTAAGACATAGCATGTACTGCCAAAAACATGAAGAAAACTTATATCAGGTTTTCTCCCCCTTAATATCTCATATGCTGTCTTACCATGTCTTTTAACAATCAGTGACCTATTCTGAGTGAAGCAGGCTGTACTCACTGCTTCTGCCCATAAGTAGGTCTTAAGACCAGCATCAATGAGCATTGACCTGGCATATTCAATTAAGGTTTTGTTTCTCCTTTCAGCAACCCCATTTTGTTGGGGTGTTCTTGGTTCTGAGAAGTTTTGAGAAATGCCTTTTGAATCACAAAAACTTTCCAGGTCAACATTTCTAAACTCAGTGCCATTACCACTTCTTAAATGTTTTACCAAAATACCATTTAAGTTCTCCATTTTCTTGATAAAGGATATGATTTCACTTGCTGCTTCATTTTTGGCTTTAAGAAAGAATACCCAGGTATATTTAGAGTATTCATCCACAATTACCAAACAATATCTCTTTTCACCAAGACTTGGAATACTTACTGGACCAAACAAATCCATATGGAGTAGATAAAAACATTCAGTCACTGATGATGTTTGTTTACTCTTGAAAGATGAGTTGTGATGCTTTCCCTTTTCACATGCTGAACAAATTAAGTTTATCTTTATCATAAGACAACTTTGGAAGTCCAGTGACTAAACCATTCTTGCTTAATTTGTTGATAGCTTTTAGGTTCAGATGAGAAAGTTGTTTATGCCATAACCATTTTTCTTCTGAAACAGTTCTGGAATAAAAGCATGTTCCTAATTGAGCTGAGTCCATATTGACCACATATGTGTTTCCCTTTCTATTAGCAGCCAACATAGCAATTCCTTTTTTGTTGTAAACAACACCAGCTTCATGATCAAATAGCACATTGTTTTTTGAGTCACAGAACTGACTGATACTCAATAAATTGTGCTTCGGTCCCTCCACATATGCAACTCGCTTGAACATCACATTACCATTTGTTAGAACACCATAACCCCTCGTTTTGCCAACCTTGTTATCACCAAATACTACATCAGGACCTCTTTCATCCTAGTAGTCACTGAGCAGGGACTTACATCCGGTCATATGTCTGGAACAACCACTGTCCAGATACCAGATAGTCTCTCTAAGAATGCCCTGCATCAATAAACAAGATTAGTTCAGCTGGTGAACCCATCCTGAGATGGGTTCATAGTGGCTGAGCCTTGGTTTTGGCTTCCACTGATTTGCATAAATGGTGTCTGAATGCTCACTGATAGTTAGACATTTTGAAAAAGGTGTTGCTGAGCATTCAAAAGACAAATGCTGTCTATTGCCACATTTATAACACTTCTTATTTGCATAGTTGGCCTTCTTATCCTTCTTTGGTTTAAGTTGCTGAGCTGAAACTGACTCACAACTTTTCTTGCTGATTTTTACCTCTTGTTTCTTCGACTTAAGGTCACTGATAAGATTTTTATCAGTGACTGAAACAGTGTTAGAGAGGTTGCTGATAATCTCTTCATTATCAGTGATTGTTTTGGTGAGATTTAGATTAACCAAAGAGTCATTATTTTTCAACATTTTTACTTCACCAACAATCTTTGGTATGTCAGAATCATCAGTGACCAAATTGCTTTTTATGAAATAATTTGGTTTTGGCTCACTGAAGATTGACATTGGTTTAAAAACCACTTTTGAAAAGGTTCCATCAGAATCAAAGATGGGATCAACTTTTGTTGAATCAGCGAGAGAAGCAGCATATTCATAATCACCTCCCAAAATAGCTATAGCTTGTTTTGGGATTTGATTATTAATACATTGATTTACTTTTGCTGTAGACTTACACCATGACTCCATGACTTTCTTAAGTTGTAAAAACTTTGTTTCGAATTTTACTTTCTCTTGAATACATACTTGATTTGCATGTATTTGAGCATCAAGATCTAGTTTTAAATTCTTTACATTCATCATGTTTTCATTTTGATGATGGAGTTTAGATTTTAAGTCACTGATCTCATGATTCTGCTTTCTTTAAATGTCATGAGTATTTGACAAGTTAACTATCAAAGATTCAAAAACATTATCCTTTTCAGTAGCTGAATATGATTTAAAACAATGTACCTTGTAGAGAGTTTCAGGATCCCATCCAGATGCTGAACATTTATGAGCTACTTCTTTGATATCCTCATGAAAAGCAGCATCATCAGCCATCAAACAGTAATCCTTATCTAAACAGATCATTGCTTCTTCTTTATCAGATGATGAGGATGAGTCAGAGTCACTGAACGAACCTTCTTCAGCGATAAAACCTTTACCCTTCTTGTTTCCAGATTTGGACATTGCCTTCAGCTTCTTGTACTTTGCTTTATACTTGTTGTACTTGTCATTTCTAAAGCTTGGCTTTGGTTCAGGGATTAGGTTAATTGACTTAGATCTACAGTCAGCAGCGAAATGACCAGGTTTGCCATATTTGTAGCAATCACCATTTGCTTTGAAGTTATCAGTTGATGGAGCACCAACGAATCTTTTTGATCTGGTATTTCTTCTGAAATTTGCAACCATCATCTCCATGTCTCTTTCTAGCTTCTCTAGACCCTCATCATACTCATACTCTGACTGTTCTTCAGCTCCTTCTCCTTCATCATTAGCTATTAGCGACTTTGAGCTCAGCTTTGAGATTTTTGACTTCTACTTTTGATCAATTTCTTCAAGCTCAGCTACAAGGGCATTCGATATCTTTTCACTTGCAAGTGTTGCACGAATATGCTCACTTTGATCAGTTTGCTTTTCAGACTGCTCCCAGTTGAGTAAGATACCATAGACTTGAGTAAGATTCAGCATTGTATAATCATTCCTCTATCTTGTGCAAGTAGCAATGGTTCCCCAGATTTTTCTTGGTAAAAGTTCTAGAAACTTTTCTACAACAAACCTCTGCTCTTTGCCTATACCATCCTTTTCCATTTTGTTCATCAGTGACTGATATCTGGTATAAGTAGAAGACAAAGACTCGTTGGGTTCCATTGCGAACAACTCATACTGGCGAGTGAGATTTACTTCCCTGCAGTGAATAATATCAGGAGTACCAATATATATATTCCTTAGGGTGTCCCACATATCTTTAGCAGTTTTGCAAAGCCTAATTGATTCAAACACTTCATCAGGAAGTGCCATTCCTATGTAGATTTTAGTTTGTTTATCTAACCTTATTAATGTAACACCCGCCAAATTAGGACTAGTAATTAGTGCCTAATTCTCTGTTAATACATGTAATTAGTTCTGTGTTAGGCTAATTAATGTATCGAATATTATATATTGTTGAATATATACGAAAATGCGATTGGATTAAATCGTACGCAATTTAAATCGAATGTATTTCGATTCCATAAATACGGACGTTGGTGACAAATTTTATTGAGTAACACTATTATGTTAAAAATATTATTTTAATAATGTTCAAATTACAATTCGTATCGTACAATTGAAACTTACCTAATTAACAACAAAATACGCAAATTATTTAAATCACATTTTAAATCTTTAAATTATTAGATAATTGGTAAAACAATTTAATTAAATTGTTAAACAAAATTCGTATTTTAAAAATGGATAATTAACGCGCGAAATATTTATTAAAACGCTAAACGACGGAGTAAACGAACACCGCACGGAGCGCGAGTCGGAGACTGAAAAATGGGAGGATAACCTCCCACTTTCCCTTCCTTTTTCCTCATTTTCTATTACCTCACTCTCTCTCTCTTCTTTTTCTCTTTCATTTTTCTCTCTAAACATTAAACCACCACCACCATCATAAATCGACAAATAACACAATCAAACGCACTCGGATCATCAATATTTTTAGAGATTCACGACCACCTCGCAACGATCTACATTTCTATCTTTCCGGATTTCCATTTCGGCAACTTGTAAGTTTCCGACAAAATCCCGAAACCTCTCGATTCTTAGTATTTTCACTTGTTAGTTGTTTATATAACTTATATATGTCCATTACAATGTGTAGAACACGATTTTATAGCTTAAAAACGAGTTTGAATTGGATTTTTAGCCGGAAAAATCTTGACAGCCGGACTTTCTGGGCTGGTGTTCTTCAATGCGACACAAGCCTTGTGTCGCATGTAGTGTCGTATTTTGCCTGTTGTGTCGCACCTAGTGTCGTATAAATCCTTTTGTGTCGTACCCTTTACGACATAACGTTGTGTCGCATCTTATGTCGTATTTTTCATACGACACAATCACTATGTCGCTGTTGAATCAGCATCTCGAATCTATACGACACAACCCTTGTGTCGTATAGGTATTGTGTCGCATTTCTATGCGACACAACCCTTGTGTCGCATGACAAACTTTTGTGTTGCATATTGTGTCGCAAAACACAGAAAACTCAGATTTTTACTAAGTGTCGAATTCACATCTCGACCCCAGCCAGGGGCCAGCCCCTTGGACCCCGCCAGGGGCGCTGCCCCCGGACCCCCGTACTTAGATTCCGTAAGCACATTTCTCACCAAGTGTCAAACTTGTATGACTTCAAAACGCTTAAACTATACAGCTTTTCAAACATAATGGAATATACTTTTCGAGTATAACACTTCGAAATCAATGTGATAACATCAGGACCATTATTACAAATAATCACCAACGGGCCGTACACGTTTTCAAACACTTAACAAATCAACCAAATCGTAGTAATTTGGACATATATATAGTTGTGTAACAACTACAAGGGTGATCTTTTGAGATACCCAATCATGTTTATAACCATCGCGTGTCGTGGACACCCTCAGGTTACAAGTCTTTGGACTTCATACTCGGCTAATCAACTCAAGTTTATTAAGTTAAACTCACAAGACTCATGTGAGTCTCATAGCCCCTCTTTTTACTGTTTTACTCAGGGGTGTGATATATTGCTCAATTTTAACATGTGAACGCAATTACAAACATTTCATATACTACATGAGTTTTTCACAACTAATCATTTTAAGTCCTCCGTCAGCATAGTTGTTAATACGTTGTAGCGTGAATATTAGTATATGGTACCATATAGGATTGACCCTCCTCGTTCGGGTTAGCAAGCACTAACCGGGTAAACGGACGTACTAATATTTGGGAAGACGAATGTTGATTAGGCATTCGTGGAGGCACCTCGCCCGGAATTCTCTATAGGGGACCCGGCCCTCGAGTTAAGCTCAACTATGTGCTCATGGCTGTATACATATACATTATCAATTGCTGGATGCAATTCAATCATTATTAAATCTTGCGGTTCATACTATATTACTTGATTTCAAACCTGTGAGCTCACCAGCTTTAGCTGACCCATTTAGCATGTATCGCAGGTACCAAGCAGTAGGTTACTTCTGCTTCAGGACTTTTAGCTCGAGTCAGCATACAGAAGATTGAGATTTTCTTGCATTAGTATATTTTGTACAAGTACTTATGTACTGAAATCTCCTTTTATTTAAACTCGAGCTATGTAAAGCTATAAATGTTGTAAACATTTCGATATTAATATATTTTGTTAAAACGACACATATAGAGTCGTTTACTATATATCTTTGTGCTTTGTTATTGATTAGTAACACCCAAATCGTGCTTCCGCAAATCATTAAATTTGGGGGTGTTACAATTAACCTCTTGTCCTTATCTGACCATTGTTCCTCTCTCTTGGGCACAACCACTTCTGGTATAGCCGGAGTAGTTGCTATAGCAGCAACAGCAAGAATAATAGTGGTAAGAATATGAGGACCATTGGTTATAATGTTACAGAGACGATCATCAACAAGATCTAAAAACATCATCATCAGGGACATCCAGGTCTCAATCTTAGAGGGATCAAACGCTGGAGGTTTGGTAGTAGAACCATTTCCCTTTTGATACTCAGAGTCGACACAACTGTACTTTACTGATTCCATTGCAGATCTGGTTAATTATTTTAAACCAACTCTGCTCTGATACCAACTGAGAGTCCCTGAATCACTATTGCTTAGTGATTTGGAATGTCAATAAATAAAGTTTAATTGTAGAAGATGGGTTGAATACAATTAAAAACTATTTTTGATTTTAAATACGTTAACTTATCAAGTTTTTAATTGAATTAACACAAACAGAGTATGATGAATATTAAACAGAAATAAACAAAAACACTATAATAGCTGAACTGTGAATCTTATAAATTATAAAACTCACTGAGTGTTGATTGCGGAATAGACTAGCCAAAGCTAATCTAAATCAAACACTTAAGCTAATTATTACAAATGAGATAAACAGTAGTGAACAAACACGCTAACTGTTCACTCGCTGATCGCTGGTACGTACTTAGACAGACTACTCACTGACATACAAGTGATTAATACGTACACAACGGCAAGTTTGTAAGTACAACGTACTACTCTGTATATACTACAAGTATCCCGTAAATATCTCCTACAAAATATGATCTGGAATGACACGTGTCGCTGCTTGATTGGCTTGATCTCTGATAAACCGACATTCTGCGGGTCCCAATTCTGTTACCGCAAATATCTCTTCTTCCTTAACACCAAGCACTTGCCGCTACGTAATTCTTCAGATATTTTCAAGTACGAGGAACACTTGCTGACGTATATATGAAGAGTGACTTGTACTTGTAAAGAAACTTTATTGATATACTCACTGAAGATGAAATAATCATCCCCACTCACTGCGAGCTATCATGCTCTTGTAGAATGACTTGAGTTATATATCTTCAGCAACTAGCTTTTATTAGGGCAGTGACTTTTGCCTTTATTCATTTGAAGAGGTAAAACTCTCGCTGCTAGTCTTGAAGTCAGCGACACACCAAGTTGAGTTTTTAAACTTCCTCAGCAGATTAGTTTCCTTGAGTAGTATGAACAGCAAGTACATAGTTTAGCAACAACAGCTTTGACTTAATCATTTCCTTCATCGAGTTTGATATCATTGAGTTGGTCAGCGACCAGTGACTCAACATAAAAAGAAAAAGAAAAAGAAAATAGCAGCGATCATTACTCAAGTTTTTATGCAAATTCTAATTTTGCATTTTAATCATAATATACTATCACTTCTGGTTACTTGTATACTCATATAAAGAAACTAGGTTAAACAAGAAACAAAACAGATTTTGGGCTAGTATCAAATCGCGTCGCCACCACCATGTAATCGCGTCGCGGTTCATCAAAATCGCGTCGCGAAATCAGATCAATCGCGTCACGAAATTACACAAGTCGCGTCGTGACCCCCAATTTTTGCACAGACCTGCGAATTTTCCAATTTTACATGCCAACGAATTTTATTTCAAAATCAAACTGTAACCAGGTATCAATTCATCATCAACAGGTTAAGTAACATCAAGTTACCACCTTTCAAGTCCTAATTTCATACCAATTCAATAACCCACAACAATCCCAACTAAAATTCAAGCTCCTAGGTTAAATAAAGAAGGAATTAAACTTACCTACGAATTAGAAAGAAGATGAAGGAGATGAATTAACTTCTAGAATTAGAATTGAAGATTAGAATGAATTTAATGTTCTGCCCCTCTTGTTCCTGCGACACACTTGTTTTTATTTTTGATTCTAGAGGAATTTAGAAAGGAATGGAATATGTTGTTGGAATAGTGTCCAAGGTCATAACTAAATTGGTAAGACTATCGTTAAAAGTGGAGTCCTTTTTGGGTTGCCCTCAATGAACAGTAAGAGAAATAAATGAGAGACAATATTAATTAGAATTAATATTATAGTTAAATAATTAGTTTGTTAGTTTATCATAGTGGATAAATTAATAAGAAACTAAAAGAATTAAAAGAACATTCTTGAAGCAGGTTCCAACCGCCGGTTGGGAGGTCCAGCCGGCGGCTGGAGTCGATTAATGTAAAGGCGAAGGAACGCGTTGGGTGCTTGGGCAGAAAGTAAACCCATCCACTGGCTGGAAGGTCCAACCAGAGGTTGGAGGCCGAATCCGGCCATCCCACATCGGCTGGAGGACAAAACCCTAAGGCCTCCTCTTCCCTATAAATAGAGGCCATGCCTAAGCTTTCAGATCATCCCAGATTCAAATTTAATTCTATTCTTTCTCTCTTTCTCATTCCTAATCCTTATAAGAATTTACACGACCTAGAGTCGGGACCTTAGGAATTGGAGTTTCTCTTGGTTCATGGGTGTGAACCATTAGAGGTATTCTGGTTTGGGTACTTGCCTCCAAAGCATGGAAGCTCGAGCAAGGTGGTCTGCGCGTGAGAAATTGGTTTTCTCAAAGGTTAGTATTTTCTCATTTATCTATTTATTTTGTTTTATCGCTTTCGTTTATTAAGTTAAGGTCCTTTAGGGTTTAGTTTCCTAGTTGCTCTAGATTAATTGTTATTTTCCGTTGCGTATATTAATCTAGTTAGGGAATAGAAAACCCATCAGTGGTATCAGAGTCATAGCTTAATAATGTTAGCAACACAAAATGTAGATAAAATCTATTTGGAAATAAAATTGTTTTTATTTTGTCCATATAATTATATTAGGTATATATGTATAATAGATTTATATATGTATACAGTTAATTTATTTACTAATCAGACCTTCACATTTTAATTCTTTAAAATATATGCTCAAATTTTAAAATGTTTGAAATAGAACCCTGAACCTTAAATGTTAAGAGAGACCTTATATATAATATGATTTATATATATATGTATCATTAAAGTCTAAATACATCGTCAGTCAATTGATAAATCGGCTCACCCATAGTGAACAAACTAGAGAGAGGTACAAGGCGGGTCACTTTGCTTCCCTAAAGAAGTAGATTTTTTTAATAAGCGCCGTGCTGACCTGCTTCTCCGCCTCTATGTGTGTTCAATGGAGCTACCGAGGACTTTTGATAGGATGATGTCAAGATTAAAAGTATAGACTTAGAAGTACTAAAACAAAATCCCATTTTAGCTATAGAAAATGTGAATAGTATGCTAACCCATGAAAACCGCACATCTCTCGTATGGACTGTTAATGGAGCGTGTGTGGTTTACCGGCACATTAATATGAGAACATAAGTGAGAGGTGATGTGAGACTCGCGATTCTCGAGCGTACTCGAGCCGGGGACCACGCGGGGTTTGCATGGTTAAATTCATCATCTTGTTCACGATCCTCGGCATCCCAGTCATGAAAGGTAGATGTGCATAACCGAGATTAACGTCCCATTGATAATAATCAATGAATCTCAAAAGATCTAGGAATTTCATAGAGAATAAAATTGACAAGAGCATTGTCTACCTAAAATAAATTCGCGATATGATTACGACAACCCTCTTCATAAAACGAATCTAATATATGGATCCTAGCCATAATTTGGAAATCGGGTAATAAATTAAGGAATATTCAAACTAACTAAAATAGTTTTTTTATCTCAAAATGTGTAACACCCCGAATTTCAGGAAATTAATATCGTACGCAGATATATTTTACTTACAAAAATATTACTATGTAAATACTAAGATACTAAAGAAAACGTATACGGTTTTATCAGTTCCAGACAATAGGGTTTAAAGTGGATAAATTAAATGGATATATGTACGTACAGAGATATGTTTATCTCATTTCCAGTTCTTTTTCTTTCCATACGGTTCCAGAAACAAAAATAAAATACGCAGAGAGATTCATTCAAGCTTCAATTTGAATTCTTAATTCATGATTCAAGATTCTAGGGTCTAATTCATTCCCATTTGATCATCTTCAACATCTATGTAAGTGATTTTCTTCATTTTTAACCTAGTTTTGGGTTTTCATGGGGTTATGAATAATTGATGGTTTTAATACGAAATTGAGGTTAAAAATTGATTGAATTGATGTTTATTAGTGTTATAGAGATTGTTAGTAAACATATAACATGATAAAAGTGAAGAAATTATGATTTAGTGTTCTTGAGTAATTCTAGGGTTTTACTAAAAGTGTATGAATTGATGTGATAAGCTTAAAGGTATGATTAAAAGTGTTAATAGAGCATGATTATGTAGATGAAACATTATTAAAGTTTGATAAATGAAGAATTAGTATGAGTGTTCATTGTGGTGTTTATGAGTTATGTTAAGATTCTATAGAAATCATGTTAAAAGGTTTAATGATGAAAATAGTGATATTATTAGGATATGATTATGATGATGATTAGTGTCTAAAAGTGTCGTTATGTGTTATGAATAAATTATGTAGGTGTTAAAGACGTGAAAGCTTTCAATTTGCTCAAGTGTTATGAATTATTATCAAGAGTCGAGGTGAGTGATACGGGGGTTAAACAGGTGATGTGATTGTGTAGGACCGAATAGCTTACGGGCTATAGGTTTACACAATCAAAGAATAAGTTCTTTGTTATGTTTTTTTTAATATGTTTATTGCTTAAATTAGTTGTTGTGTTAAATTATTTGTTTATGCTTAATTGTTATGTGATTAAGTGTTATTTGGAAAGAAAAGTAGTGATTTTCTCATTAGCTTGATGTTAACCAAGTAATGAGTAAGTCACTAGCTTAAAGGTAAAGGAAAAGAATTGGGCGTGAAAGGTGATGAATAGTATATGATTTGATTGTGTTGGATTCCGGATTGCTTCCGAGGAAGAGGCTACACAATCGGGTGGAAGATGACTTGTTGATATATGTGGATTAAATAGTGATTATGTGGTGAACCGTGTATGAATTGATTGTATGTGTTTCCGGATAGCTTCCGAGCTAGAGGATCATACAATCAAGTGGAAGTTGCTTGTTATATGTTTTGTTTCTTATATGTGTTTAAGGTTATGTTAAAAGGTGTTGTTGATTAGTGATTTGATTGTTGTTGGTTAATGATTATGTGTAAAGATTCAGTAGTGATAAGAGAGTTAACTGCGGTTAACACAGTGTTCAGTGTACAGAGCCCAGTGATATTGTGCTTATGTAATTGTGTTGATATGTGTTAAGTGTTATGTGGATTACTTGTTTGATTGCCTGTGTACTTCACTAAGCAGTTGTGCTTACCCGTTTCAGTGTTTATGTTGTAGGTTGATGTTTTGCTAGCGACATGTGGATAGAATGGTTATGAGAAGTTAGTAACATGGATATGGAGCATGCTTACGGTTAGAATATGCTTCTTTCTTTTGAATTGTTGTTTTGATGTCCAATTGTGTAAATCGCCCAAACAAAGAGTTTTCGAATTAAATATGTTGGTCAATGTATAGTAGTTGACTTTGAAAGTCAAACTGAGATATGGTGTCTAGTGTATGTGGTTGTCAAGTGTATGAAGTTGTATGATTGGTTTGGGTTGGGTCAAAGTGTTGAATTGTAGAAATAGGTTGAAAGTGATTGGTTGGTCAAAGATGAATTTGACAAATAGTCAACAATGTTGTAAGAGTCAAACATGTGTGGTATTGGGTAATGTTGTGGTGTTATGTAGTAGATTTGGTAAAAGTGTCCAAATGGACACCAAACGGGTCAAAAGAGTTAAATCGGGTTAAAAAAATACTTATGTGGGTTTGGGCAATGGTGTTAGACTTGTTTTGGTATGTTTATAATGTGTGCAAAAAGTTAGAGTCAAAGTGTTTATGGTTTGTGATTTGGGTTGTAGTCAAAAAATGGTTAAAATGGTCAAAAAGTGGTTATATGTCCGTTTTCTCGTAAAACGTGTATTTTGGAAAAGTGTAAAAAGGGAAAGTCTCATTTTGGTCATATAAATGTGCACGCAAAATTTCAGGTCATAACTCTCAACGAGTCAAGAGATATGCGTGTTTAAAGGTCGCTAGTTTTGAGAAAATGAGGCAGTTTTGGAAGGCAGTTTTGTGTCAAATGGGCGTTTTGGGGGCAGTTTTGAGGGTCAAGAAGCAGTTTTGAAATAAAAGTGTAAACAAGGAAAACCTTTATCTTGTTATAGTGAAGGTGTCTACAAAATTTGGTTGTCTAATTATTAACGAGTAAAAAGTTATATGTATTTGAAAAAGGTAGTTTTGGGCAAAAATGGTAGTTTTGAAATTGGGAAGTTTTGCCCATAACGTATGTTGGTTAGTTAATTCGAGTAGTCCTTTGGTACATAATCGCGTATCATATTTTATTTGGATGTTGGGACCTAAATAAGAGTATTTAAAAAAAAATGTTTCTGTTTTCGGGGCGTTTCAAGTTGGTATCAGAGCAATGGTTTAAGAGAGTTAGGTGATCCATGATAGGATTGCTTCAACTTAAACCATTATGTGTTGTTTGAATTTCTATGATTATGATTATGCTAAATAGTTAAATTGATTTATTTGGAATTAATCTGATTTTGTGATGAAAATTGATATTGAAATACAGAGATGGATTGATAGAGGTAAGAGTAAATGTTTATATGAAGTTAAATGCTGTAGTTGTATGTGCTAATAAAGTGGATAAGTAGTGAAGTAGTTTTTGACTATGTGTTTAATTGTTAAATTGTTATTATTGTGTGTTAACTGTTAAATGAGTTGTGTGTTATGTGCTTGTGTGGGAATCACATTAGAAAACAATGATATGAGATAGCTTGAGAAGGAAGTGTGTATAACATAATATGTCTACGCCTGATCACCGTAGTTATATTATGCTATTTCACATGGAATTGTTGGAGTTATCAAATACCAAAGTGATTTAGTGTGATTATTAGGATATAGTATAAGCTTAGAGGTGTTTAGACTATGTGAATTATGTGTTAGATAGTATGATTAGAAGAGACAATAGAGAAAGTAAGAGTAATAGACTTGTATCTAGTGATACGGATTTCACTAAATTATGTGAAACCAATATGTAAGGGGCATATGATTAAGAGCTTGTAAAGTTAGTGTTCATAATGTACTTGGTGCTATAGAATAGTGATAATGCGTTTAAGTAGAACTAAGTGATATATGCGTTTATGTATGACCAGTGAATTAAGTGAAGTGTTCTAAGTATGATTAAGTGTTTGTGCATAAGTAGAGATAGTGTTAAGATTGAGTAGTAGGAGTGACATTCGTGAGGGCACGAATGAGATAAGTGGGGGAGAGTTGTAACACCCCGAATTTCAGGAAATTAATATCGTACGCGGATATATTTTATTTACGAAATATTATTATGTAAATACTAAGATAACGAATGAGATAAGTGGGGGAGAGTTGTAACACCCCGAATTTCAGGAAATTAATATCGTACGCGGATATATTTTATTTACGAAATATTATTATGTAAATACTAAGATACTAAAGAAAACGTATACGGTTTTATCAGTTCCAGACAATAGGGTTTAAAGTGGATAAATTAAATGGATATATGTACGTACAAAGATATGTTTATCTCATTTCCAGTTCTTTTTCTTTCCATACGGTTCCAGAAACAAAAATAAAATACGCAGAGAGATTCATTCAAGCTTCAATTTGAATTCTTAATTCATGATTCAAGATTCTAGGGTCTAATTCATTCCCATTTGATCATCTTCAACATCTATGTAAGTGATTTTCTCCATTTTTAACCTAGTTTTGGGTTTTCATGGGGTTATGAATAATTGATGGTTTTAATACGAAATTGAGGTTAAAAATTGATTGAATTGATGTTTATTAGTGTTATAGAGATTGTTAGTAAACATATAACATGATAAAAGTGAAGAAATTATGATTTAGTGTTCTTGAGTAATTCTAGGGTTTTACTAAAAGTGTATGAATTGATGTGATAAGCTTAAAGGTATGATTAAAAGTGTTAATATAGCATGATTATGTAGATGAAACATTATTAAAGTTTGATAAATGAAGAATTAGTATGAGTGTTCATTGTGGTGTTTATGAGTTATGTTAAGATTCTATAGAAATCATGTTAAAAGGTTTAATGATGAAAATAGTGATATTATTAGGATATGATTATGATGATGATTAGTGTCTAAAAGTGTCGTTATGTGTTATGAATAAATTATGTAGGTGTTAAAGACGTGGAAGGTTTCAATTTGCTCAAGTGTTATGAATTATTATCAAGAGTCGAGGTGAGTGATACGGGGGTTAAACAGGTGATGTGATTGTGTAGGACCGAATAGCTTGTGGGCTAGAGGTTTACACAATCAAAGAATAAGTTATTTGTTATGTTTTTTTTAATATGTTTATTGCTTAAATTAGTTGTTGTGTTAAATTATTTGTTTATGCTTAATTGTTATGTGATTAAGTGTTATTTGGAAAGAAAAGTAGTGATTTTCTCATTAGCTTGATGTTAACCAAGTAATGAGTAAGTCACTAGCTTAAAGGTAAAGGAAAAGAATTGGGCGTGAAAGGTGATGAATAGTATATGATTCGATTGTGTTGGATTCCGGATTGCTTCCGAGCAAGAGGCTACACAATCGGGTGGAAGATGACTTGTTGATATATGTGGATTAAATAGTGATTATGTGGTGAACCGTGTATGAATTGATTGTATGTGTTTCCGGATAGCTTCCGAGCTAGAGGATCATACAATCAAGTGGAAGTTGCTTGTTATATGTTTTGTTTCTTATATGTGTTTAAGGTTATGTTAAAAGGTGTTGTTGATTAGTGATTTGATTGTTGTTGGTTAATGATTATGTGTAAAGATTCAGTAGTGATAAGAGAGTTAACTGCAGTTAACACAGTGTTCAGTGTTCAGTGTACAGAGCCTAGTGATATTGTGCTTATGTAATTGTGTTGATATGTGTTAAGTGTTATGTGGATTATTTGTTTGATTGCCTGTGTACTCACTAAGCAGTTGTGCTTACCCGTTTCAGTGTTTATGTTGTAGGTTGATGTTTTGCTAGCGACATGTGGATAGAAGGGTTATGAGAAGTTAGTAACATGGATATGGAGCATGCTTACGGTTAGAATATGCTTCTTTATTTTGAATTGTTGTTTTGATGTCCAATTGTGTAAATCGCCCAAACAAAGAGTTTTCGAATTAAATATGTTGGTCAATGTATAGTAGTTGACTTTGAAAGTTAAACTGAGATATGGTGTCTAGTGTATGTGGTTGTCAAGTGTATGAAGTTGTATGATTGGTTTGGGTTGGGTCAAAGTGTTGAATTGTAGAAATAGGTTGAAAGTGATTGGTTGGTCAAAGATGAATTTGACAAATAGTCAACAATGTTGTAAGAGTCAAACATGTGTGGTATTGGGTAATGTTGTGGTGTTATGTAGTAGATTTGGTAAAAATGTCCAAATGGACACCAAACGGGTCAAAAGAGTTAAATCGGGTTAAAAAAATACTTATGTGGGTTTGGGCAATGGTGTTAGACTTGTTTTGGTATGTTTATAATGTGTGCAAAAAGTTAGAGTCAAAGTGTATATGGTTTGTGATTTGGGTTGTAGTCAAAAAATGGTTAAAATGGTCAAAAAGTGGTTATACGTCCGTTTTCTCGTAAAACGTGTATTTTTGAAAAGTGTAAAAAGGGAAAGTCTCATTTTGGTCATATGAATGTGCACGCAAAATTTCAGGTCATAATTCTCCACAAGTCAAGAGATATGCGTGTTTAAAGGTCGATAGTTTTGAGAAAATGGGGCAGTTTTGGAAGGCAGTTTTGAGTCAAAGGGGCGTTTTGGGGGCAGTTTTGAGGGTCAAGAAGCAGTTTTGAAAGAAAAGTGTAAACATGGAAAACCTTTATCTTGTTATAGTGAAGGTGTCTACAAAATTTGGTTGTCTAATTGTTAACGAGTAAAAAGTTATATGTATTTGAAAAAGGTAGTTTTGGGCAAAAATGGTAGTTTTGAAAAGTTTTGCCCATAACGTATGTTGGTTAGTTAATTCGAGTAGTCCTTTGGTACATAATCGCGTATCATATTTTATTTGGATGTTGGGACCTAAATAAGAGTAATTAAAAAAAAATGGTTCTGTTTTCGGGGCGTTCCAAAATGTCTGCTGAAAATGGTAATAATCCTCCTGTTCCCAATTTTACAAATAACCCGAACTTCTCAATACTCTCAGTTCTTGGGAGGGAAAGGCTTACCGGTCCAAATTGTATGGACTTGATGTGAAATTGTAGGTTCACTCTAAGGTACGAGAACAAGGAGTATGTTCTTGACGAGAACAAGGAGTATGTTCTTGACGAGAACAAGGAGTATGTTCTCGATGAGAAAATTCCCACTATTGATGATGATTCGTCCCAAAAGGAGATTGTAGCTCACTGGAAACATTATGTTGATACTGAGTTTTCCGTCAACATAATCCTGTACGGTCAGCCAACTGTCTACAATCAGTTTGTAGCCTCATATCAAATGGTTTTGAAGAAAGAGACCTCAATAATTGATAAGCATCAAATAGATAGTATATTTTATAGTAATTTATCCCTATATTTATATACATTTTAGTGCATTTATATGATTTTAGATATTTATTTTGTTAATATTTGCAGAGATGTATTTTAATTGAAGATTGAAGAAAAAGGAACGAGAACGAGTCCAAAACTGAAAGAAACTGAAGAAAATGAAGAAATGAAGAAAAAGGAGTTTAAACATTGAAGAATTGATGACTAAATGTGTTAAAATGAAGAATTGGGCCAAGAAAGAAGTTAAAGCAGTAGATAAAGTTAAGAGAGTCCAAAATTAAGCCCAAACCCGTTTTTAAGAATATTCTAGAATTCAGTCCAACCGGCGGTTGGAAAGCTCAACCGGCGGTTGTTGTATTAGGGTTGTAAGGCGGTGGAGACACGTGGAGTTGGACCAGGATTCAAAAAAGCCCAACCGGCGGTTGGAGGTTCCAACCGGCGGTTGGGAGGTCGGCCAGAAAAAGTATAAATAGAGGCTTAAGTTTAGGTTTTTGATATACGATTCAAGAATACCAAAACCGATTATTAGGGTTTAAGGTCGACTTAAGGTGCGATTTTGGAGGTTAAGGAGCTAGGGTTTGAAGATTTTTAACCCTAGGAGAAGCTGGTTCGACAATTGGTTCGGTTTCTTTATCCTTGTAACTTTAATAACCTTATTGAGTTAATTTATGGATATTGTATATTTGAATTACTTGTTAATTAGGTTTTCGTTATAGTTATTGGAATGAATGTTTATTAAGTGGATTATATGTTTATGTTGGAACTATATTATTGAATGTTTATTATACAAGAATTGTCTTTATTATGATATATTGATGATTATTCTTGACATAGTTAGACTGATTTATATTAAACGAGGATGACCATATTAAGTTTATATAAATTAAGTGATTGTGTTTATGTCTTGATCTTAACCTTATGAGAATACTGACAAAAACAAAGGTATAAGGAGAGTAAAGCCCTACCTCATTGATTTATCATATAAGAGGTAAGGTGCTTCTCGAATGAAATAGGTTTTTAATAAGCTTCGCACCGACCTATTTCTCCGCTTTTGTGTACTATCAATGGAGCTACCGAGATCTATTGACTAAGCTTTGTAAAAGAAATTTAATTAAATATGTGTAATTATGTATTCTATTTGTATAATACGTTTTACTTGTATTATATGTGTTCTAAATTAAGTGATAATTTGTATATACAGACTTCGTTAACTGTTATTGAAATGGAAAATAAGCAAATGGAAATTTTGAATGAAACTATGGAATGCATGGATGTCTGTGTTGATGAACATTCTCTTAGGACATTTGATAACCCTACACTAGATACTATATCGGAAGAAGGGGAAGAGGAATTAGAAAGTATGTCTGAAGAAGATGGGAATGACTTAGGTATTAACACTGAGGTTGAAGATACTAATTTAGGAAGGATACCTGTGCCAGTAGTTAGTACGAGAGGTGGAATGATTCAGCTTTTAGAAGTTGGGAAAGATGATACATATCATATTATGGCTGTCATCAGGGCATCTACTATTGACTTTACACCTGAACAAAAATACATAATTGAGAAGATTGAAAAAGAATATGAAGACTGGTATATCCTAACCAAACCCAGATGGTGAACTATTTTGATAAATATATAACTGAACTGAAGGATACACTATATCATCAGGAAGGTCAAGAGGAAGATTTCTTTGAAGGTCAGAAGATTTTGTATTCATGTGTCTATAGAGCATTGACTAGATATCCGTTTCCTTATTCTGATAAACAAATTAGTTTATTGGAATCCTATAAGAATCAAATGGATTGGGCAACTGGAAATCCAACGCAGATGGCAGATATTTGTTTGATAGAAGAATTGCAAGAAGTAATTAGCTTATTGGAACAAAAAGATTATAAGAATTGCAGCACTTACTATGTAGACTATACGGTGGAATATTATGTGCAACAAATAATCAATGATTTACACTATCCAGCACAAAATGAGCTAATGAGGAAAGTTCCGGATGGGATATCTGAAGTGGCATTAGTTAATGTGGCGAATTATGTGATTATGGAACTTAAGTCAATTTTTCATGGGATGAATCATTTTTGTCACATCGATCTATTTCATTTGGGATTATCTCAAATTTATACAAGAATGATAAATATGTTTAGATTTTCGGGATTGTTATTCACTGAGCGTCAAAGGGAGTTAATGAAAGGAATACTATGGGAAATTGAAGAGGTAGTAAAAGACCCTACAACTGGAAAGTATGAAATGTTACATTTATGGTTTTATGGATGAGTTAAGACGTAAGCATCAAGAGCGTGAAGTTAAGGAAGTAAATGGATATAAGGTGATTAATGAGGAAGGACAGGTAGCAAAGACAATAAAGAAAATAATGAGGGAATTTTATGAATTGCAAATAGCAGCTGATGAACATCACCGACATTTTGAAGATTCCAATGCTCAAGTACCAGATATCACTAAAACCATGTTTAGATACTTTCTAAGAATCTTTCCACCTGATCAGAAAATCCCTATAAACTTTATGCTACCGAATGGTTACTATGTTTCACCATTAGCTCGAGAATGGGTTCATCAACCTTGAAGACATTCGCACATTCTTATTCTCATTTGAGTTTTTCATTTTGTTATTAGTTATGATTTCTTTTAATTAAACTTTTGTTATTTGTTTATTGACAGTTATTAAGTTTTTAATATATGTGTTATTTTAGTAATAATGGTCATTTTCATATATATGTTTAAATGTTATTTTTCTATTAGTATTTACGTGGTTAAATGTTTTCATATTAATCTCTGTTATATTATATAAAGTATGGTACTTAATAACCATATTTTATGCTGCATACAAATTCATTTTAAGGTTCATATTGGATTTTATCCTCACCTTTATAAGTTTTTTTTATTAGACCGTAAAATGTTTATAATGTTGGTTTGACAAGTATGAGTTATTTTATAAGAATTGTTAAAATATTTTAATAAAATAATGAAAGTAGGTATGAAAAATCTAACTATGTTATATGCTAGACTAATAACATACATACCATATTCTTAGTATATTGTTAATTTAGTGAATGAATGGTTTTTCTTTGAATATTGATATTATTTTACTAAGGTGTGGATACATTAATCCAGTAATTATTTTTATTGTTCTTTATAGTTAGAATTCTTGGAATCTGAATTTTATATATGTTTTTGCTATAAAGATAATTTCTATAAAATGTTTTACTAGATAATGATATGAAACATTGATAAGAAGATTTTGAATCAATAATTTGAAGTAAATGAAGTTTGTTAAATAAGTTTAACATTATTAAAGAATTAGTGTAGAAATATTGTGTGGCTATTTAGTAGACGTTAGTTTTAGTTTTAGGATAGGTTTGAGAAACTATGATCAATAGAAAACGTTGCTAATTGAATTAAATAGGGCTAATCACTGCTATAAACCAACCTGCGGTTAACATATTTAACCAATGGTTGGATATTTCTTTAGAATCCTACCAATAATTAATCGATGGTTGTAGGTACCCAACTAGAGATTGAATATTTGGAGATAATCTGATTAGCAGTAATGTCATAAGTTTTTATACACAATGAGCCATAGAAGATAATAGTATGTGTTTTTTCTGGATTATTTTTAATTTGTTTTAATATCGTTGCTACTTTTCGAAGTTGGCGTATAGTATACAATATGATATAGTACATCTGAACCAGCATTAAATTTGGAATTTTTGGAAAAAGATGAACTTTGTGGGTGTGTTCCCTGGAAACCCTCACGAGACTATAACTCGTCCACTCGGGATACCGAGGGGTTTAAAGGCTTATTGCATATGCTAAATGCAATCGTGATTAACTACGAAAGTGTGGATGTTGTATATTATTTTTCAAGAGATGAAGGAACCAACCAAGCAGATTTTTCTTAGCCGATGATGAAATTCATAATTTCAGTCAGGGGAGTTTTCTGTTCTATTTTTCTTTCCTTTACTCACCTTGGTTTATCAATTTTTATACAATGAGGGCATTGTATAATTTAAGTGTGGGATAGGGTTCGTAAGAAAAAGAATTTCTTTAATTAATCATTTAAGTTTCTATTGTTCTTAAATTTTATTAAAAATTTAAAATTTTTAAGTTAATAACTAAGTATTTATTAGTTAGAATACTTTTGTTAAAAGTTTTGTATATATAACGTAAGCTACTTAAATAAGTTTAGACTTTAATGTGGATTAACTGTTTTGTATATATAACGTAAGCTACTTAAATAAGGAGTGATATATAGTTATGTGATATGATGTACTAATAGGCAATCTATATGAAGATTTCTGAATTTTAATAAATTAATAAAATAACTTGTATATTATTTTATGGTACATAATATGATGTATGACATAAAAGTCTTAATTTTTAAATTTATCATGTGATAATTTTATATCTTTATACTTATATGAAAACGGGGTCTACTAATTGTTTCCTCTGTTGTATGAAAGTACAGACCTGGTCTCTAATTAGTATTCTTAAATAAAGCAAAAAGAAAGAAAAATCTTTCGGAAATAAATAAAAATCAAACTATGTCGCTTTGTTGTACGGTTGTACAGACCTGTCACCGCTGGTTTGATTTAAATAAAACTGATTTATCTGAATCAAGTTATGTCGCTCTGTTGCATGAAAATGCAGACCTGTTACTAATGTCTTGATTCTTAAAAATGGATTTCATATATTTATTTGGAATATAAAAGTAAATTGCATGATTAAGTTTAAGAGTATATCATATGTGGAAATCATAAGTAATATACATACTAACAATAAAGATGTATTCAGAATTATGAATATAGATTGTTTAAAGTGGACAAATATATTAGTAATCATTAATGAGCTATATATTACACAAATAATAATAATTTTTATTTATACATTATAGTTATCCATGTTAATTAAATTGTTTAAATTTTTAATTTATGAAACATATTTTTAGTATTGGTATTCTGATTCTTAAATATTAGTTTGATGCTTATTTTAAATTTTATTCAGTATTCTACTTGAGGACAAGCAGAACTTAAGTGTGGGGATATTTGATAAGCATCAAATAGATAGTATATTTTATAGTAATTTATCCCTATATTTATATACATTTTAGTGCATTTATATGATTTTAGATACTTATTTTGTTAATATTTGCATAGATGTATTTTAATTGAAGATTGAAAAAAAAGGAACGAGAACGAGTCCAAAACTGAAAGAAACTGAAGAAAATGAAGAAATGAAGAAAAAGGAGTTTAAACATTGAAGAATTGAAGACTAAAAGTGTTAAAATGAAGAATTGGGCCAAGAAAGAAGTTAAAGCCGTAGATAAAGTTAAGAGAGTCCAAAATTAAGCTCAAACCCGTTTTTAAGAATATTATGGAATTCAGTCCAACCGGCGGTTGGAAAGCCTAACCGGCGGTTGTTGTATTAGGGTTGTAAGGCGGTGAAGACACGTGGAGTTGGACCAGGATTCAAAAAAGCCCAACCGACGGTTGGAGGTTCCAACCGGCGGTTGGGAGGTCGGCCAGAAAAAGTATAAATAGAGGCTTAAGTTTAGGTTTTTGATATACGATTCAAGAATACCAAAACCGATTATTAGGGTTTAAGGTCGACTTAAGGTGCGATTTTGGAGGTTAAGGAGCTAGGGTTTGAAGGTTTTTAACCCTAGGAGAAGCTGGTTCGACAATTGGTTCGGTTTCTTTATCCTTGTAACTTTAATAACCTTATTGAGTTAATTTATGGATATTGTTTAATTGAATTACTTGTTAATTAGGTTTTCGTTATAGTTATTGGAATGAATGTTTATTAAGTTTATTAAGTGGATTATATGTTTATGTTGGAACTATATTATTGAATGTTTATTATACAAGAATTGTCTTTATTATGATATATTGATGATTGTTCTTGACATAGTTAGATTGATTTATATTAAACGAGGATGACCATATTAAGTTTATATAAATTAAGTGATTGTGTTTATGTCTTGATCTTAACCTTATGCGATAGACGAAGAATGATTCATTAATATAAAGTAATACTGTGATACAAGCCTAACCTTAGAAATTTTATTAATAAACTGATGATAGATCTTGTTAATTAGTGATACTTTGCGTAACCTTATGACTGTATTGCTATGATGAAGATTAGCTTAACCTTAAGTAATTTTCTACATTAGTAATTCACCAGTAATAATAGCCAACAAAGCAAATAGACATAAGTACATATAATAGGTTTAATAAATAATCGTTTGAATAATTATAATCTTATATCCATCTGAGTATTATTAAGTTGTTCCTGAGACTTATCTATTAGAATCTGTATCTAAATATAATTATAAATATGTTCGTTCGGAACTAAAACGTATCCCTTATCTTGTAGATTATTGTAAATTGGATCCTTTATTCATTTGTATTATAATTGTAAATATTTGTAATTAGAAATAAATGGATAATTAGTTATAAATCATAATAACGTTTCTTGTGTTCCTTGTGTTCGAATTTGGACTTACTTATTAAGCTATATTACATGAACGGGTCAATCTTGCCTGAATTGTGTGATAGTATTATTTAGTATTTCCTTAATTTATAACTTGTGATTATAATTGCCTATACTTAGCACACATCAATAATGGAACTCCAAAAATTGCTGAGCAAGGGATCAAGAAGATTGATGTGCCCTTTAGCTCAGCAAATCCTGCCTTGTCAATTGGTCATAATGCAAAGAAAAGAAAAAGATATGGAAAAGCTACGAATGGAAAGTTCAATCGTAGGGCTAAAAGAAAGATTGAATCTGAAATTGCACCTGCAAATGATCCAAAGGAATCAGTATGTTTACTACAAAACAGAGGGGCACTAGAAGCGTTGCTGCCCAAAATATCTGAAGGACCTTAAAAATAGTAAGGTCGAAAAGGATTCAGGAATATAAATGATCGAACTCCACAATTCTACGACTTCTAATTCATGGGTCTTGAATACAAGGTGTGGTACTGTTGCCTCGCACACCGGTCGTTGATATTTCTGATGGTGATAAGGGACTGCAGTGGGTGTTTTAAATTTATAAGGTTGGGGCCTAGGGTTACTATGTTTGCTAATCTATAAGGGCTAGCAAGGGTAAGTATGACCTATGATCGTTCTTCAAAGCGCGGCGAATTGAAAATAGGAAATTTAGAAACTTTGGTGTATTCAGCTAGGGTAAAAAGGTTGGTTGGTTTTGAGTTTTATAATCTATTAAATAAAACATAAACGTAAATAAAGGTGGAGGTTACTTCGGGCGTTCAACAATTAAATCGATTATCTACTATGAAGTGATTTAGGGGAAATTAAATGTGAAGAGTTCTAGTGTGGATGAATTCGTAAGTTAATGCGAGTTATTGCTGCAATCCTTCCATCGGACTGACGCGGAGGTGTCCACAATCAAGCAGAAGGAATGTCACGGGGATTGCAGAATACATTGAAACGTACACCGAAAGTTCTCTCAAATGCACGGCCATATTATTTGGCAGTTAATCTCGAGTCCTATTCCCCAATCTCGGTCGTCAGAGATGTCCGAATCATGGCATAATTTATTGAATAAACAGTCTTATAAACGGGTTTTACCCTCGCCGGAATAAGTTGGAATAACTGGTCTAGGCTGTCAAATAATATGTCATCACTTATTCGTACGAATCATCAACACTACTCAAGTATGCAAGATAGCAAGGACAATTTATTTTATAAATGGAAACCTAAATAATACGTTTACATATTAATCGATCCGTAATATAACTACCTTCGTTCATTCCAGACTTCCATACGTTTGTACTTTGCATAAAGCATTTCCAGCACTATATTAAGGAACAATCGAATAGGAGCCGTCATATTATTCCACGATATCCTAAAGCTCTTTGGTTTTACTATTAAGATAATCCTAAGACAACAATCAAATAAGAACATGCAATAGAGTGATCGGAATAGTGTTTAATTTTAGGCCGGCAAAAGTATTATCTGGGTCGGGGATACTCCGAAAATTGTCTCAAAAGTATCTCCTGTTCTGAATTCAATCTTAATCTACCTCTATTCCCATATTCCGTGTCTCTTAGATCTTATTGCAGTCTAGAGAACACCGCCCATGCCGAGCTCAATGATTCAATCTGACATAGTATAACTAAGTGACCTGTATCCTATGAGTTAGCTACGTTCATTTTTGGATAAAGTTTTAGTCACAACATGATTTGGGCAGATAAACGATAAAGATTTAATCCCTACATCCATTCACAATTTAAATTATCCGCAGTTACGTAACATACAGTTTATTACATATTTAAATTATTCCATAAACGACTATCATAGCAGACAATTAAGTTATTTAGCTGATCATGGCAGTTTTAACATGCATATTTAAATAATGAAAATAAATAACAAACATAATTAAATAAAGAAAAGATAATAAATTAAAACTTGATACAGCGTACAATAACTTGAAGCTAAAATGCGTCCTGGAGAACCTCCATACAAAGATAATTACTCCTATTTAGTTAACTAATTGGCTAGTCCAAATAATTAAACTAATCTAAAAAAAGAAAAATTAAAAGCTGAGATTTTGAGAGTGAAACTAGTCTAGGAATGTGTGTTTTTGAAAAACGAAACTAATGGTATATTTATAGTTGAAATCCGGCTCACGATAGCGAAGTTATGCTCATTTTAGCGAAAAAGCGCGCGCGGTACGCGTACCGGACGAAAAAGGTGGCGCATGGACAAAAAAGCACCCGACACCAGCCGGACCCGAGCCAGCACCGGCCCAAGGAACCAATAAGCCAGCCGGCGGCGGCCCAAAGTCGGCCGTACGACCTCTTCTGTTTACGTTTTCGTGCGTATCTCCTTAGTTATGCGTCCGATTGTGACAATTCTTTTTGCGTTGGAATCGATTTTTAAAAACAAAGACTCTGATATAAAGAAATCCCATAGATGATTTTCCTATCTTGAGATGTCTTATTCCGAATGTTTTGAATCTTTCGCAGCGTATAGAATCTTCATTCTTTTTTCCGTTTTTGGTGATTCTTTTTATGTTGGATTCGATTTTTGAAAACGAAGACTTTGGCATGGAGAAGTCTCTGAGATGACTCTTTCTTCTTGAAATCTTGTCTTGGTTGCCTTGAATCTTAAAACGCGCGTGAAATCTTCGTTTTTCGTCCATTTTGCCTGATTTTTCGCGTGCTTCCTTATTTTAACCTACTTGACAAAATATCATTGATTAATGCAATATTTGAGTTTTATTTGCCAAATATTTGAGTTTTATTTGCCAAGTAAAAAAGTGACTTTTTACGCGATATCAAGTATCCCACACTTTGAATTATGCTCGTCCTCAAGCAAACCTTGTGAAAATTGAATTTTTGTGATAAGAAAGTCTTAAGAAGGCGTTTTTGATTTCCGGTGAACTGGATTCCTAGAGATTGGTATGAGAGAGCTTTGAGTATGGTTCAATTTCTTGGATGTTTCTCCAAACTGGGCCTGGCAAGCTTTCTTCTCAATCCTCGTAATGTAGGATATACATGACCAGGGTTCCTCACGGGTGGTCACTAAATTCACTCAAGTGTGTCGGGTTTCCTATTTTCTAATTCGCTCAGAAGCCAGTCATGTAGTTCTTTTGTCGTCATAAGCTTGATCGAGAATCAAATCTCCACTACTTAAATGGGAACGGTGCTAATTATCCCAAGACATTTGTAAAGAGAGTTGTATAGTTAAGTGATGGGTGAAAAGGATTTTACGGATGATACGTGTAGGTTCTGATATAGCCTAAGATTTGCCTGTGAAGACGTGCTCTTGAAGCTTGGTGATGCCTCTTTTTGGATTTTTCTCTCAGGTGGCCTCCTTTACTTTGTTGTCCCTTTCTTTTTTCTTTTTCCTCTCTTTTTCTCTTTCTAAGGTGTCTTTGGCGAGCTATATGGTGCGCCTCTTCCTTTCTTGATGACACTTTTTGAGTTGAGACTCTTTAAGTTTCTTCTGGCAGCTTATTTTTGTTGGTTCATGTTTTCTTCGGAGGTTCCTTCCCCTTTTTAATTTCTTTTGATAATCACGGAATCTCTTCTTTTGTGAAGATGAAGCATGTGTGCAACAAATTTTCTGACAGAGCAGAAACTTAGGCTATGGCCAAGAGAAAGGAAAAGAATGGATAGGTTCAAAGTGTTTTCTAGAAACGAAAAGGTTAAGGTTCAACATGTTTTCTAAATGGATCTTCAATGCTAATAGTAAGCATTAGTCGGGTTACGCTTGAAAACAGGGGTTTTAAGAGAGGGGTTTATTCCTAAGAAATGTCAAGATTCTTTAATTGCACCTTTCGTCACGTATGACGCCCATTTGTGTAATCTCGAAATGCATTGCTTGAGCAAGTTCTAAGTCGAAAAGGCATACACTGGCACACTCACAATTGAAAAGTGAAGCACTAAAGATGAGTGCTATAAGGCTCAAGATTCCTCACTTTATATTTGCTTGGTTTTGTGCCTAGTCATGCGATTGCTTGTTTAGAATCAGTTTGAATTTTACCAAAACATTTCTGCCTACTTATGTTCTTTCACCCGTCTTTCGAATTTTTGGTGACCAGAAATATCCTTTAAAGAATTTTTATCGAACATTTTTGAATTTTTTTTTTGAAAATTTTTAGGTTGACTGAAGGATTGAGCAAAAAGGGTTAAATATGCACTATAGTAGTGAATACTACTACTATCTCACATTTAAGAGAACATTGTCCCTAATGTTCATATTCTAAGTTGGGTTATCCCACACTTAGAGTTTTTACCCTAGGAGCAATATTTTTTTTCTAAGTTATTCTCCATTTGTGAGTAGTAATCCCACACTTAGAGTTTTTCTTACCCTTTAGTGTTTGTTTAATCAAGACAAAAGAAGAAATAGATACTTCCCTAACTTTGCGTGTGTAGCCACTGGATTTATGGACCAGATTCGAGTGTGTGAGGTACTGGAACTGGACCAGACTCATTCAATAGAACTTGTTCCATAATTCCTACGTAGATTTCTGCATAATAAGTATCCTTCAGAAACATAACCGTTAATGTTATTACACATAATAAAAGATAAAAGTAGCTAATCTATATTAGCATACAGCCTCTCCTAGTCGGTGAAGTCATTATTCATAAAGATCGTGTTTTCCACGAACGATGTGGGTGATGTGGACTCCTCGATGGTGTAAACCGGAGATGCGGTGCCATCTTCTGGATCCTGAATCCAAGACTCTAATGCTGCGATCTCCTCCTCCGGTGGGACCATAGGGATGTGGTGGTCCTGCGCAGTCGAGTTCTAAGGTGGAACATGTCCTACGGTGGAATGTGTGGAGCGGGATCAGGGCCCATCTGATTGGGGCACACAGGTATGGCTGGAAGACCTAGAGCATTATGGATCTCAGTGATGGCTGCATGCTGGATCTTGAGAGCTTGCAACATCGCCTAAGTGATGGCAGGGTCCGCAGTTGTCACCCCATGCTCAAAGGTGGGCACAGGAGTGGTCCTTACGGTCCTGCCCTCGGTCCTACGAGGCGTGAATAACCCAGTGGAGGTCTGATGAAGAAGGAGTGACCCCTCAACATTAACCTCCACCAAGTTGGTCTAGGTCTCGTCAAATCGAGGTGGCGGTGATTGAGAATCTCTGATGGTCCTCGTTCTACTGCCCGGTGATGAAATCCGAGAGTAATACACGACACACGTGTGTCTCTGTCTGGGAGCTAGTGAACTGGCTGGCTGTGAACTCATCCTGCAAAAGCGTAAAATGTTAACGATATACTTCGTAGTAAGTGAAAATAACCATCAATTTCTTTATAGGGTGAGGTTCTGCATAGATTAGGTTAACTACATAAGAAAATAAAATCTATTGCATAAAAGTAAGATAGGCTTGGGGTGCCTCCCAAGAGCTCTGTTTTTAAACTCTCGCAGCTTGACTCTTTATACCTGTCATCCTATTAGGGTGAATCATAGTTGTAGGCTTCCTCAGTTAAGGGGAAGTCTTCTGTGTAGTGTTTTAAACGGTGTCTGTTTACCTTGAAGTTTCCTCGTGGAGCCTCGAGTTCGATGGCGCTGTATGAGAAAACTTTAGAGATCCTGAATGGTCCGCTCCATCGTGTCTTGAATTTATCGGAAAACTTCTTAAATCAAGAGTTGAAGAGTAGTACCTTATCACCTGGCTTAAACCGTGTAGGGCGAAGCCTTCCATCGTGAAACAGTTTGGTTCATTCTTTGAATTGGTATGAGCTTTCGTAAGCTTGGTTTCTTAACTCTGCTAACTCATTTAGTTGCATTTTCCGATGTATACTCGTTATTGAAGGGTCTAAACTACAATTCTTCAGTGCCTAGTAAGCTTTGTATTCGAGCTCTATCGAAAGATGACATGCCTTGCCATAGACTAGCCTATAGGGGGTTGTTCCTAATGGTGTTTTATACGCTGTTCGGAACGCCCATAGTGCATCGTCTAACTTTTCTGCCCATCTTTCCTTATATTGACTGACTGTTCGTTCGAGAATTCTTTTCAGTGCCCGATTTGTAATTTCTGCTTGCCCATTTGTCTGCGGGTGGTAGGCCGTGGAGGTTTTATGGGTGACACAGTATTGTTGCAATAGTTTCATAAACTGGGTATTGCAAAAGTGAGTGCCTCGATCACAGATGATCGCGTAGGGAGTTCCAAATTGACAAAATAACTGCTTTAAGAATTTGGTGACAACTCTTGAGTTGTTTGTTGGAAAGGCTTGAGCTTCGGCCCATCTGGATACGTAGTCAACAACTACTAGAATGTATCCTTTCCCGTAGGATCTTGGAAATGGTTCCATGAAGTATAATCCCCATATGTCAAATATCTCACATGCTTGGATATTCGTTAACGGCATTTCGTTACGCGATGTGATGTTTTCAAACCTTTGGCAAATATCGCATCTTTTCACCAAGTCTTGTGCGTCCCTAAAAATGGTGGGCCAGTAGAATCTAGAGTCGTAGACTTTCTTTGCTGTCATATTAGTTGCGTAATGTCCTCCAGTTGGTCCGTGATGGCTTTGGTGGAGGATGTGTTCGGCTTCCTTTCCATCAACACATCTTCTGATGATTTGATCGGGGTAGACCTTGAACAAGTACGGATCATCCTAAAAGTAGTGCTTGACGTCGCGGAAGAACTTTTGTCTCCGTGAGGATGGCATTCCTTTCCTTGCGTTCCCTCCAACTATAAAATTGGCAATGTCTGCAAACTAAGGGTCGTCGGTAAATTATGACCCTTGCATTTGTCCTCCTAAACTCATTAGTTGCTCTTCTGGGAACCGATCCTTGATATCTTTTTCTGCAAGCTGTTCCATCGACGGGTTTTCCAATCGACTCAGATGGTCTGCATCGACGTTTTCTGCTCCTTTTTTTATCCTTAATTTCGATGTCAAATTCTTGCAGGAGTAGAATCCATCGTAACAGTCTTGGTTTTGCATCTTGCTTTTTGAAGAGATATTTTAACGCCGAGTGATATGTGTAGACTATTGTTTTAGACAAAATTAGATAGGATCGAAATTTGTCAAAGGCAAATACTACTGCGAGCAACTCCTTCTCCGTGGTGGTGTAATTTTCTTGAGCATCTGTGAGTGTTTTGCTCGCGTAGTAAATTGGTCGAAATTGATTGTCCTTCCGTTTCCCTAGAATAGCTCCAACTGCAAAGTCACTTGCATCACACATAATTTCGAATGGTAAACTCCAATCCGGGGCGACCATAATTGGTGCATTATTGAGTTCCTTCTTCAGGTAGTTGAAAGCATTCATACAGTTTTCGTCAAAAGCAAACTTAATGTCTTTTCCTAAAAGATGGGTGATTGGTCGAGAAATATTGGAGAAATCCTTGATAAAATGGCGGTAGAACCCAGCGTGTCCTAGAAAACTTCGAATGGCTTTTATGTTTGTTGGTGGCGGAAGTTTTGCAATGGTTTCGACTTTTGCTTTGTCTACTTCAGTACCCGACTTTGAAATTCGGTGTCCTAAAACTAGTCCTTCTTTCACCATGAAGTGACATTTTTCCCAATTCAAAACGAGGTTCATTTCTTCACATTTTGCAAGCATTCTGTCAAGATTGGATAGACACGATGCGAAGGAGTCTCCAAAGACTGGGAAATCGTCCATAAAGACTTCCATGCATTGTTCAATCATGTCATGGAAAATTGCCACCATGCATCTTTGGAATGTTGCTGGTGCGTTGCACAATCCGAAGGGCATGCGTCGGTAGGCAAGTGTTCCATATGGACATGTGAATGTTGTCTTTTCTTGGTCCTTTGGATCGAGCGGAATTTGGAAATACCCAGATAAACCATCAAGGAAATAGTAGAGTTCATTTCCTGATAACCTTTCGAGCATTTGATCTATAAATGGAAGCGGAAAATGATCTTTACGAGTTGCTTCGTTCTACTTGCGGTAATCTATGCACACTCTCCAACCGGTAACTGTCCGAGTTGGAATAAGCTCATTGTCTTCGTTTGTGATGACTGTCATTCCTCCCTTCTTTGGAACAACTTGAACAGGGCTGACCCAAGGTGAATCAGAAATGGGGTAGATTAATCCAGCGTCCAAGAGTTTGATAACCTCTTGCTTAACCACATCGTGAATTTTTGGATTTACCCTCCTTTGCCTTTGTAATGATGGCTTGAAGTCGTTTTCCATGAGGATCTTATGCGTTCAGTAATTTGGACTAATTCTTTTTATGTCAGAAATCTTCCATGCTATCGCCTTTTTGTGTGACTTTGAAACATCAATAAGCTGAGCTTTCTCTTCGGGTTTTAACTCCTTTGATATTATCACCGGAAGTTGTGAGGTTCCTTGGAGGTAAGCGTATTCAAGGTGAGGTGGTAATTCTTTTAATTCAAGATCTGGAGGTTCTTCAATAGACGGCTTCATTCTTGCGATTTCATCTCTGTTGAGTTCTTCGTACTCAGTTTGGAATGGTGCTTCGTCCATTTGAGGTTCGAATGTAGAAATGGATGCTATTTCAACCCATTCGGTTTTATTGGAAAAATCGTCCTTTTTCAGCTCATATTTGTTGATTGATGATGAGGAGACTGAGTCGTCCTTGGTGAAGATGAGGTTTCCTTCATCAGTAAAGTGGAATTCTTGAAACTGAGTGGAAGAAGATTGGCTTATGGTGATTTCGGGGTTTGAAGGTAGTGTTACACAGTCCTCGGGTAATTGTGGCTCAAGCGGTGGTAACTCGACGTTCAATTCCTTAAAGGATTTTAAGATTTCTTTGATTGAAGGAAGTGAAGTCGGGTTGTTCAGCGTGGGTTGATCTCTTTTTAACAAAGGTATCGGTGTACCGCACCCTAAAGGAATGACAATTGTTGTACTATCTGTGCGAGGGGACTTCTTTTGAAAAAGCGGAAATAGCAGTTCTTCGGATGTTGATGGTGAAGTGATTGCGGAATGTAGCCCAAGATCATTGTTGTGAAGTTTCCGAAGATTGATGATGGTGTTGGAAAGTGGATCCTGACTAGACGCTGCTAAAACTTCTTGAAGATGTTCATCGAAAATGTCCTGCATGGTATCACACAAACCAAGGTCCTCTTCCAGAGGTTGCTTCATTAATCTATCGACATTAAAGGTGACCTCCTCTTTTCCCACTCTTAGTTTCAAGGATTTTTCATTTTCGTTTACATTCCTCAGTAAAACATAAGTTTTTCAAAATAGATTCTATGTTTAAAATTAATTTTTTGGAAATTTTAAGCATATCGTCAATTTGATCTTGAAATCCAATTACTTTTTTGTTTAAGACGTTTTGTTTAGAAACGAAATCTAAGAAAAGTTGTTTTGAGGAAGGTATGTGGTTTAAAGGTGGAAAAGTGGCCAATGGCTGAGTCATATGCTTTGTCCAATCATCGTGAGGTGTTGTCATGATTGGTGAAAAGTTGGTAAAGAAAAATACGTTTATACTAATCTAAGGGCAAAAAGTAACTTTCGGATGATGTTGATCTTCCAAAAGGATCATTAACTACTAAGGCTGCTAAATTCCTAAAATCGGTCGCCGACGCTCCCCGACAGCGGCGCCAAAAACTTATTGCCTCGCACATCGGTCGTTGATGTTTCTGATGGTGATGCGGGACAGCAGTGGGTGTTTTAAATTTATAAGGCTGGGGCCTAGGGTTACTATGTTTGCTAATGTATAAGGGCTAACAAGGGTAAGTATGACCTAGGGTCGTTCTTCAAAGCTAGACGAATTGAAAATAGGAAATTTAGAAACTTTGGTGTGTTCAGCTAGGGTAAAAAGGTTGGTTGGTTTTGAGTTTTCTAATCTATTAAATAAAACATAAACGTAAATAAAGGTGGAGGTTACTTCGGGCGTTCAACAATTAAATCGATTATCTACTATGAAGTGATTTAGGGGAAATTAAATGTGAAGAGTTCTAGTGTGGATGAATTCGTAAGTTAATGCGAGTTATTGCTGCAATCCTTCCATCGGACTGACGCGGAGGTGTCCACAATCAAGCAGAAGGAATGTCACGGGGATTGCAGAATACATTGAAACGTACACCGAAAGTTCTCTCAAATGCACGGCCATATTATTTGGAAGTTAATCTCGAGTCCTTTCCCCAATCTCGGTCGTCAGAGATGTCCAAATCATGGCATAGTTTTTTGAATAAACAATCTTATAAACGGGTTTTACCCCTCCCCGAAATAAGTTGGAATAACTGGTCTAGGCAGTCAAATAATATGTCATCATTTATTCGTACGAATCATCAACACTACTCAAGTATGCAAGATAGCAGGGATAATTTATTTTATAAATGGAAACCGAAATAATACGTTTACATATTAATCGATCCGTAATATAACTACCTTCGGTCGTTCCAGACTTCCGTACGTTTGTACTTTGCATAAAGCATTTCCAGCACTATATCAAGGAACAGTCCGAATAGGGGCCGTCATATTTTTTCACGATATCCTAAAACTCTTTGGTTTTACTATTACGATAATCTTAAGACAAAAATCAAACAAGATCATGCAATAGAGTAATCGGAATAGTATTTATTTTTAGGCCGGCAAAAGTATTATCTGGGTCGGGGATACTCCGAAAATTGTCTAAAATGTATCTCCTGTTCTGAATTTAATCTTAATCTACCTCTATTCCCATATTCTGTTTCTCTTAGATCTTATTGCAGTCTAGAGAACACCGGCCATGCCGAGCTCAATGATTCAATCTGACATAGTATAACTAAGTGACCTGTATCCTATGAGTTAGCTACGTTCATTTTTGGATAAAGTTTTAGTCACAACATGAGTTGGGCAGATAAACGATAAAGATTTAATCCCTACATCCATTCAAAATTTAAAATTATCCGCATACGTAACATACAATTTATTACATATTTAAATTATTCCATAAACGACTATCATAGCAGACAAGTAAGTTATTTAGCTGATCATGGCAGTTTTAACATGTATATTTAAATAATGAAAATAAATAACAAACATAATTAAATAAAGAAAAGATAATAAATTAAAACCTGATACAACGTACAATTACTTGAAGCTAAAATGCGTCCCGGAGCACCTCCGTACAAAGATAATTACTCATTTTTAGTTAACTAATTGGCTAGTCCAATTAATTAAACTAATCTAAAAAAAGAAAAATTAAAATCTGAGATTTTGAGAGTGAAACTAGTCTAGGAATGTGTGTTTTTGAAAAACAAAACTAATGGTATATTTATAGTTGAAATCCGGCTCACGATAGCGAAGTTAGGCTCATTTTAGCGAAAAAGCGCGCACGGTACGCGTACCGGACGAAAAAGGTGGCGCACGTATGAAAAAGCACCCGGCACCGTCCGGACCCGAGCCGGCCCTGGCCCAAGGAACTAAAAAGCCAGCCGGCGGCGGCCCAAAGCCTGCCGTACGCCCTCCCTTCCGTTCACGTTTTCGTGCGTATCTCCTTCGTTATGTGTCCGATTGCGACGATTCTTTTTGCGTTGGAATCGATTTTTAAAAACAAAGAACTTGATGTAAAGAAATCTTAGAGATGATTTTCCTATCTTGAGATGTCTTGTTCCGAATGTTTTGAATCTTTCACAGCGTATAGAATCTTCGTTCTTTGTCCATTTTTGGTGATTCTTTTTGTGTTGGATTCTATTTTTGAAAACAAAGACTTTAGCATGGAGAAGTCTCTGAGATGACTCTTTCTTCTTGAAATCTTGTCTTGGTTGCCTTGAATCTTAAAACGCGCGTGAAATCTTCATTTTTCGTCCATTTTGCCTGATTTTTCGCGTGCTTCCTTATTTTAATCTACTTGACAAAATATCATTGATTAATGAAATATTTGAGCTTTATTTGCCAAGTATTGTTCTAAAATGAGAGAGATATCGTTAGTAAAAACGTGACTTTTTACGCGATATCCGGTACTCACATTTGCACTGTATTGCAAGGCCTATAGAAAAGTAGAAGTTTGAAGCATGAAGATCTCAAGGGAGACAAGAGAGTCACACCCGTTGGGAAGTTTGAGCTCATGCTAAAATATAGAGTTAGGATAAATTTAAATAATTGCTGTTATTCGTCAAAAATGACAAGAAACATAGTTTCATCTCATGCTTGTTTAAGGATAGTTATCGGTTTTCATTTGATAATGAGAATGGTGATAAAGCGTCTCCTTGCAAAGGCATATATGAAAATGTTGGATATGTCAGCAAAGTAATTTAAATGTTGGTTTGTCTAATCAGATTGATAAATCTAAATTGTGGCATTCTCGTCTTGGGCACGTAAACAAGAAACGCATAAACCAACTCCAAAAGGATGGAGTGTTGGAATCATTCGACCTCAAATCGGATGATGTATGCAAATCTTGCTTATAGGGGCAAGATGACTAAATCACCATTTACTGGATCGTGTGAAAGAGGTGAAAGATTGTTGGACAAGGTCCACACAGATGTATGTGGACCATTCCAATGCGCCACAAAAGATGGAAATCGCTACTACGTTACATTTATAGATGTCTTCAGTAGATTTGATATGTTTATCTGATTAAACATAAGACCATCCGCATCGCGGCATGATGGGCAAATATTCGGACCGAGAACGTCCCTGCACGGGGGCAATGGGGCGTTCTCGGGGGCGTGCATCAAGGGAGAACGGGGAAGGAGAGGAGCGTTTTGGTGGGTCCCACTAATATTTAATTAATTTTTCTTTTTCTTTTTGACCGTTTGAATGTTTATAAAAAAATTATTTTTAAAAAATTAGCCGTTTGAGGCTTTAAAAAAACTAATTTTTTTTACCATTTCTCTCCAACGGCTATACGCCAAAAAACTTTTTTTTTTTTTAGAATCCAATTTTTACACCTATATATATATATACGTATAAACTACCATAGTTTTTCACAACAACAAATCTTAATTCACTCAAAAAACACACACAATTCATACCAAAAACATACAATGGATTCAATCAATTTTCTTTTGGAGTCATCTTCGGAAGATGAACTTCTCATGCAAGTTCTACAACAATACGCCGAAGAGGAAACGAGTGAGGCCGGTTCTAGTTCGAGACCACCATGTAATCAATTTAATATTTCAAGGGATCGTGAAGGTGCCCAAAAACGTTTGTGGGACGACTATTTTTTTGAGAACCCAAAGTATCCTCCAAACTTGTTTAAACGATATTTTCGTATGCTTCGGGAATTATTTACCCGAATCGTACAAGGTATATCCGAATACTCTATTGAACCTATTCCCGACCAGTTTATTTATTTTAAGCAAAAGCGGATGCACTTGGTCGGCTTGGTTTTTCCCCGCTACAAAAGTACACGGTCGCCATACGCCAATTGGCGTATGGCATGTCTGGAGATATGTTCGATGAATACTTACAAATGGGTGAACGCACGTCAAACAACTGCGTTAACAACTTTTATAAGTGTGTATTCAACTTATACTCACGGGAGTATTTGAGGAAGCCGAATGCCAATGATATTGCTCGGCTATATAGAGCACATGAGCAGAAACATGGCTTTAAGGGAATGCTTGGGAGCATTGACTGTATGCATTGGCAATGGAAAAATTGTCCAAATGCATGGAAAGGTCAATACACTAGGGGTGATCACGGACACCCGACCATTATGCTTGAAGATGTTGCTTCATACGACATGTGGATATGGCATGCTTTTTTTGGCATGGCGGGTTTGAACAACGACATCAATGTTTTAAACCACTCTCCGTTGTTCGATTCCATTAAAAATGACACCGGTCCACCCGCAGCTTTTGATGTCGATGGACATCACTACACAAAAGGGTATTATCTTACCGATGGTATTTATCCGGATTGGTGTACACTTGTCAAAGCCTTTCACTCCCCTACTGATGAGAAACAAGCTAAGTTCAAGAGATTTCAAGAAAGTGCATGAAAAGATGTTGAACGGACTTTCGGTGTCCTTCAAGGTAGGTTTGCAATTTTAAAGATTGCGGCACGATCTATGAGTGTGAACAAGATGCGAAGACAATTGTACACTTGTGTCATATTGCATAACATGATCCAAGAAAATTACGGATTCACAATATCTGCTATCGAGCAAGAGATGATCGATGACCCCGCTAACCGGCCTCGGCGGGATATTAGGCAACGGGTAAAAGACCGAGATGCAAGAATAAAAGAAATACGTGACAAACAAGTGCATGACCAACTACGGGCCGATCTCGCCGAGTACATTTGGAAGCTTCCACCAAACTTCTGCAGCTTACCTTTACCTCCCGCTTAATTATCTATGTTGTTTTTATTTTTAATTATTGTGTTTTTTTAATTATGTACTTTTATTTTTATTTATATATGGTTTGTTTAATTATTGTATTGTATTTTTATTAATTAATGAAATGTATTTGTTTTTGTTAAATAAATGAAAATTAAATTAAAATGGTGGGCCTAGAGGAAACGATGGGCGTTCTGGGTGTCCTGGGTTTACCACTTCACGTGCTAACGTGGTGTTGACGCTGACGTGGCGCCCAGAATGCCCCATGATGGGCTTCACCATTGCAAATGGTCTAAGTCAGATATTTTTGAAATTTTCAAAAGATATCAGAACGAAGTAGAGAACCAACTAGGTAGAAAGATAAAGGTACTCCGATCCGACAGGGGAGGAGAAGACCTTAGTATCAAGTTTCTTTATCATGTTAGAGACTGTGGAATAGTTTCACAGTTGACTCCTCCTAGAACACCACAGCTTAATGGAGTTGCTGAGAGGAGAAATAGAACCCTGTTAAACATGGTTCGATCTATGATGAGTCGGGTAATACTTCCAATAAGCTTCCGGGGTTAGGCATTAGAGACCGTTGCACATATCTTAAATCTAGTACTCACTGAGAAGGTTTCAAAGACACCTTATGAAATGTGGAAGGAAAAGGTTCTTCGCTTGGGCACATTAAGATATGGGGTTATGAAGTTTTCGTTAGACGAGAAACTTAGGACAAACTGGAAGCCAGATCTGAAAGGTATCTTTTCATCAGTTATCCACATGAGTCGTTTAGATATTTGTTTATAGACCCAAAGGATAATCTGGTATTTGTAGCTCGAAGAAGAATGTTCCTTGAGAGAGAAATGATATGTAAAGAGGACAGTGGGAGTACAATTGATCTTGAAGAAATTCAAGGATCTACCGATGAAGAACCCATAGTAAACACTAACACTCAACAAGAGGTGGTGACACCTGTTGTACCTGATGACATATCCTTACCCGCTCGCAGTTGTAGAGTTAGTAATCCTCCTCAGTTCTATCATGGTTTCCATATAGAAGAAGAGGATAAGATTAGTGATAGTACACTAAGTGAATTAGATGAATCTGCTAAATACAAGGAAGCGATGGCAGGCCCTAAGGCTGCTAAGTGGAAGGAAGCTATGAAAAGCGGTATGCAGTCTATGTATGACAACCAAGTTTGGAATTTGGTTGACGCTACACCCGGTCTAAAGATGGTGGGTTGTAAGTACATCTTCAAAAGGAAGACAAACATGGATGGGAAGGTACACACTTATAAAGCTTGGTTGGTAGCGAAGGGCTATACTCAAACCCTCGGGATTGATTATGAGGAAACCTTCTCACTAGTAGCTAAGATAAAATCAATTAGGATAATGCTTACGAAAGCTGCATTGCATGATTATGAAATTTGGCAGATGGATGTCAAAACTGCTTTCCTTAACGGAAACTCAAACAGGATGTGTTTATGGCACAACCAAGAGGTTTTGAAAGTGCAAAGTATCCTAATAGAGTGTGTAAGCTTCATAAGCCCATTTATGGACTTAAACAGGCTTCTCGTAGCTAGAGTCTCTACTTCCATGAGAAAGTCAAACAGTTTGGATTTTCTAGAAGCAAATATGAGTCATGTATATGTGTCAAAGTCAGTGGGAGTGTTGTAGTCTTCCTGGTATTATATGTGAATGATATAATACTCATAGGAAATGTAATCCCAACATTACAAGGTGTAAAGGATTGGTTGGGAAAATATTTCGCTATGAAAGATTTGGGAGATGCAACATATATTCTTGGTATAAAGATTTACAGAGATAAGTCGAAACGACTCAGAGGACTTAGCCAGGACATGTACTTAGAATAAATTTTTAAAAGGTTTTAAAATGGAAAGAGAATCTACCCTTACATCATGGCATAAAGATTAGTAAGGATCTGTGTCCAAAGACTAAGCAAGAATTGGACAGAATGAGTCGAGTTCCGTATGCTTCGGCTATAGGATCTATCATGTATGCCATGACGTGTACAAGACTGATGTCTCTTTTTCTTGGAGCATAGTGAGTGGACATCAGCAGAATATTGGTGAAGGTCATTGGATAGCTGTAAAGAATATTCTTAAGTATTTAAGGAATACTAAAGACAAGTTCTTAGTTTATGGTGGAGAAGAGAAACTTAGAATAATGAGTTATATTGATGTAAGTTTCCAAACATATAGAGATGATAGTCGTTCACAGTCTGGTTGGGTATTCTTAATGAATGTGGAGGCGGTAACAAGGACATGTTCAAAGCAAGATACAATAGCAGATGCGAATCTGAGTATATTGCAGCTTGCGAGACTTCAAAGGAAGTCATATGGATGAGGAATTTCATTGGAGATCTTAAGATTCATTGAAATATTCTGTGATAATAGAAAGTCCAAAGCACATTGAAAGGACACGTGATTGTGAAGGACATGCGATCAGAGGATAGTTCGGCTGATCAATTCACAAAGTCATTGGTTGAGTCCAATATAGTAAACATGCTATGAGCATAGGTTTACGAGATAACATAGAGGTTTAGTTGTTAATTTGATTTTTAAAACATTACAAACAATGATAGAAACGGAATAGATTTGGTGATTAAATAATGGAGATTTATTTATTTGCAAGGAGTGTGCAACCATTTACTATTGTTTGTCATTGTGTTTCAGTTTTGCATGTTTAGACACCAACTTCCAGAAGTAAATTGGATTCATCAAAACTCCTCAGTCGATCACACTATAGGAAGTATGTGATGAATTAAGACTGTCATGGAGTGTTAGTTGATTGTCTATGGAGATTAGACATTTCATGGAGATTGCTGCAACAAGAGTACTTAATGGGGATTTAAGTATAGGAGAGACCCGGACTCAGAGAGATTACTTCATGGATTGAAATCACGAGTAATTATGAGATGATAATATCTTATATTCTTAAAATGGAGATACATTGAGTTTCAAGTTTAGTTTATTCGAACGCTACGCGTAAATGCCAGTCATAAAGGATACGCTAGGTATGACATGATGAGTTGACTAGTACTATGTATGCGAAATTTATTTGTTCCTTTTTCCTAAATGGAAAAGTGATATCTTTGGACCCTCTGATGATTAAATGTTGACTCATAAAGTTCTTGGCCAAGCCAGGACTAAATTGATGTGTACAATTATGTAGTCCCATATAGTCAATTAATCGGAGATCAGAAAACATAATCTTGAATCTGGAGATTGATTAAAATCCATGTCCTAGTTTTATACGATATCTGAAACACAGGAATATTTGATCACTTATCTAAGGGGCTGTCTCTAGATATGATTCAGAGTTCGGCAGTTGCATTGGATGACACTCTCTGCTTAGTTAATTGGATAGAGACTTAGACCAATAATAGTTGATGACTTGTCCAAGTGGGAGACTGTTGGAATAGTGTCCAAGGTCATAACTAAATTGGTAAAACTATCGTTAAAAGTGGAGTCCTTTTTGGATTACCCTCAATGAACAGTAAGAGAAATAAATGAGAGACAATATTAATTAGAATTAATATTATAGTTAATTAATTAGTTTGTTAGTTTATCATAGTGGATAAATTATAAGAAACTAAAAGAATTAAAAGAACATTCTGGAAGCAGGTTCCAACCGCCGGTTGGGAGGTCTAGCCGGTGGCTGGAGTCGATTAATGCAAAGGCGGTGGAACGCGTTGGGTACTTGGGCATAAAGTAAACCTAACCGCCAGTTGGAAGGTCCAACCGGCTGTTGGAGGCCGAATCCAGCTATCCCACATCGGCTGGAGGACAAAACCCTAAGGCCTCCTCTCCCCTATAAATAGAGGCCATGCCTAAGCTTTCAGATCATCCCAGATTCGAATTTAATTAGATTCTTCCTCTCTTTCTCATTCCTAATATTTTAAGAGTTTATACGACCTAGAGTCGGGACCTTAGAAATTGGAGTTTCTCTTGGTTCATGGGTGTGAACCATTAGAGGTATTCTGGTTTGGGTACTTGCCTCCAAAGCATGGAAGCTCAAGCAAGGTGGTCTGCGCGTGAGAAATTGGTTTTCTCAAAGGTTAGTATTTTCTCATTTATCTATTTCTTTTGTTTTATCGCTTTTGTTTATTAAGTTAAGGTCCTTTAGGGTTTAGTTTCCTAGTTGCTCTAGATTAATTGTTATTTTCCGTTGCATATGTTAATCTAGTTAGGGAATAGAAAACCCATCATATGTATCTGCACATATGTATATTGTGTAAATTTTGCCCCTTTAATACCTATTGTCTAGAACTTAAAAACTATTCACGATTTATACTATTATATTTTTCTTACAATAATATTAACTTAAAACAATTATTTATTTATCCGCCACAATAATACTTTTAAATTTTGGGGCGTTACAACTTTCCCCCACTTATTTCATTCGTGTTGTCATGAATGTTATGTGTATATGTTCAACCTTAACACTTTCCTTACTCACGCAGAGGCATTCACTTGTATTAACTTATTTCTATATTAATTATTCCATGACATGAATGTATGCCATTCATGTTCATTTACATCATTTCTCATCTTTTAACTTAAATTTCTCAAACAGTTACCATATTATAGTTTATATATTAAATTCATCTTAACTATATTCATACACTTTTCTCATACACTAATTACATCAATAGCTTAATCCACTCAGATCTAAAACATAGATTGATCAGATCTATTCATTTTGATAGAGTTTTAATTATACTACTACCAATACTCACCATGAGTTTGTAGATTCTAATTCAAATTCTGTAAATTAACTCGTATATCATGATCAACTTAACTCATCTTATCAGTCTCAAAAACTTTTCAGCTATACATGTATTTTAGTTAATATCAACACATAAGCAACTCATCGATTTTACTACTTAACAATTCGGTTAACTATTACACATAGTTATAAGCATACTACTTAAACAACTTATGCATAAAAATTTATGCATATCACTTGAACATCTTATGCACAAGATATACATATGAACTTATTACTTGCACACCTAAGTGTGTATTCATCTTTCATTCATTTAAACACATAACTTGTGCATATAGAAACATACTTTTAACTCTTTCCACTAATACACATAGAAATGTGTATTTAACTGTATCCACGTGAGCTTATAAATTGTGCACAAAACTTAATCCATTCGAATCAATTGACCACTTACATGGGTTACTCATCACTATTCATCTGAACAACTTAAAACACTTAATTACTTATAACACGTATAACATATAACTCAAGTAACTTATACATATAATCTTATAAACATATACACAAAATGGGCACACTGTCTCATCCACTTGCACACAAACAGTGTGCATTCAAATTTATCAACGTAAGCACATAACATGTGCATCCAACTCTATCCACTGTCCACTAGCACAGAGTGCAATATCAAGCACAAAGTGCAGTACTAACAACTCATACACATAGAATTCATATTACAACTTAAACAGCTTATGCATAAAGACTATGCATATAAACATGTTTATTCAATTCTTTCCACATGCGCACATAAAAATGTGCATTTCATTTGCTTTCACCTGTGCACATAAACATTATATACATTTCACCCATTTGGGTCAAATAATTACTTACAAGGGTTATGTCGTACCCCCGACGCAATGGTTCTGGATGTTTCCACCCTAAAGTCGTCGTTCCACCTGCAACAGGGGTATTGACAGGAGTTTTAAAATTTGTATTTTCGGGGCTCAAATTACTCGTGCTACCTACCTTGTGGGTAAGGTGGCAAGTATAACTATAGTGTCGTCAAAATCGGAATGAATTGAATTGAATTGTGGCCTACCAAAGATATTTTCACAATAGGATGGGTTTTTAACAAGGTAGGTAGGTTTTGGTTTTATCTAAACTACTGACAGAAAGTAAATGACAGAAAAGTAAATGAGATAATAAGTAGCAGGTAGAGAGTGATTGCCGGAACTTCAATATTAGGGTTTCGGGATGATAGTATATGATTGATTGGAGATTAATCTAATTAAGAATCATCTAAACGGTCGGTGTAAATACTAGGACCCTACGTTCTAGGTGTAACCCTAAAAGCATATGTCACTGAATCCTATGGTGATTCTGATCAGCTGAGAATGTCTTAAGATCCCCCACACTGCCTCTTTCGGAGACCAAGTGACCCTCTAAATGGGGTGCAGGAAAAGGGTGACAGTCCACTTTTAATGACCTTTCTTAACACCTATGTCTATTTGATTTCAATAGGATAATGCTGGTTGTATGCTATGTAAGTTAAACTATCGGTTAAGTAGAGTTAAGGGGTTTAAGCATCTTGGAGCACAGCCAGCATCCTTGCTTTCTTTTCACAAGTCATTTTATATCTGATTAAGTGCTAATACTTTCGTCGTGAATTAGAGCCTCCTTTGCCATCGGTCGTTCATCCCTAGGTATGTGTGCAGTGTATAGTGCGTTTATTTTCCACAGTACTCTAACCCTAGGTATATCTACAGTGTTTTAAAGATCGTATAAGTATTTACACAACTTTATATCCAGAGGTAGTTTAACGGTGTACTCTAGCATTTTCACGGTTTGACAAGACCTAGACCCGTGTCTGGAAGGGTGACTTCTAGGTAATCCATAGTGAGATAGACTGATAGTCCCGTAATCACTTATTGATAAGTGATATGGAATCTCAATATGTAAAGTTTAATTGTAGAAGGGGGGTTGAATACAATTAAACACTATTTCTGATTTTACTTGAGTTATTTAGCTAGTTTTTAATTGATTGAACATAAACAGAGTATATAGTAACAGATAGTAAATCATATATGACAATATCAAGAATAATAGTAATAGTAGCTAAATGGTGAATTATATTGATCATAAAATTCACAAGTGTTGATTGCGGAATAGACTAGCCCAAGCTAATCCAAATCAAACACACAAGCTAACTTATTACAAATGAGATGAGCAGTAGTTGACAAACACGCTAACTGCTCACTCGCTGAGTTACTGTAACGTACCCTAGACAAACTGATCACTGAACACACAAGTGATAAGTACGTACAGAAAAACTAGCCTCTAAAGTACAATATACTGAACTATATATACTACAAGAATCCCGTAAATATCTCCTACAAAATAGGATCTTGGAAGGGCACGTGTTGCAATTTGATTGGCTTGATCTCTGATGAACCAACATACTGCAGGTCCCAATTATGTTACCGCAAATATCTCGTTACCTTAAATCCAATCAGTTGCCGCCATGTAATCATTCGAACATTCTTCAAGTACGAAGACTCTTGCTGATGTGTATATAAGTACAGTACTTTTGCACTTGATGATTGAGAGGCTTTATTGAATAGTCACTGAAGATGCAGTAATTCTCCTCACTCACTGTGAGGTAACATGCTCTTGTAGAATGACTTGAAATAGAGATCTTCAGCGACTAGCTATTATTTGGGCAGTGACTTTTGCCTTATTAGATTTGAAGATGTAGAACTGTCGCTGCTAAGTATCAGCGATACACAAAGTTGAATTCTAATCTTCCTCTGCATATCATTTCCCTTGAGAGTAGAGTGAATAATGATCAGCAGTAATAAACTCCAGCAACAGCAGCTTTGACACAATCCATTTCTTCATCGAGTAGTGCATAGTTGAGTTGGTCAGCGATCAGTGACTCAACATGGTCAGCGACCAGTGACTCAACAATCTCCCCCTAAATGATTGTGATCGAAGCTCCCTAGACAAACTTGTTGCTGAAAAAGTTTATAGTTAGTGTTTAAGATTTTATACATTCAGTGACTTGTACTTGTGATCCATTCATTCATCTTTTTGGATTCTTTTGTTATGATCGGAGTTTTGCACTTTGGTTTTCTCAAAAGATCAGATATTATTGAACTGCAAAATATTACAAGTGTTTTCAGTTACAATAAATCTAATCTATTACAAAAATTTCACCATGTATGACAGTATCTTATGGTCTGAGTAGTTGCAGATCAACAGCTGGTGCAACTTCAGTGATTTTAAATTGTAGCGACTCTTGACAGAACAAACCAATTATCTTCAGCTTCAGTGATCTTGAATTGTAGTGACTCTTGAGATAACAAACCTATTATCTTTAGTGATCAGATTACCTTTGATAAGTTGTAGTGACTCTTGACATATCAAACCTACTATCTTCAGCGATCAGATTATCTTTGATAACAGAAGTCATCTTAGATTACTTTTGATAGCAAAAGTCATCTTGAAACTTACTACACATCCAAAGAAAATTACTACTTTGTTAGATGAATCTGTTGCTCAGGCATTGTTTGACTTGGAGAATGTAAACCAGTGACTCTTGAGAGTGACCTGGAACCACAATGAACATGTTTCTAGTGGTTTCTTCATCCAAGTTTTTGATCAGCATTTCTGGTAACATCATCACTTTCTCCCCCTTGATGTTAGCATCATCACTTTCATTATAATCATCAGAGTCATCAGATTTCTCCCCATTGATGTTAGCATGAAATGTTGTGACTGACTTTTGAACGTTTTGAGTATGAGTGATGTATTTTGCTATGGATTTGGCTTCCTCGTTATCACCAGCTTGTGTTTTAGCTGATGGATCATTGGAAACAGAGAGGTCAACATGTATCTCTCCATGTGTCTGTGGAGAGATATTGACAGTTGGTGCAGTGATAGATGAGATTTGGCCAGGGTCTGTAGCCAGTGATGTGGCATCAGCGATGGGTGTGTTATCACCCACTGATACCACTAGCCCTTTTGATGAAATGTCATCCTTTTGTGAGAGTGACAAGTGGCTGCTGGGTAGACTCAATTTGGAGGTGTGGGATGCACCCGAATCACTGCTAACAATGGGTTGAGCCATTGTAGCTGTCTGTAGTTGTCTCTTTTTAGAATCACTGGACTTTCGGGAGTCCAATGAAGCAGTTCAAGGCTTGGGGTCAGCAAGGGTGCCCGCAGGGACTGAACGTTCAGCCTCCGCTTCACCCTTGGCATCCTTGGATGTCTTTATTTTGGTATGTCCCTGATCCGTTAATGTCAGGAACCCTAATTTTGATGCTTTCTTGGGAGAGGATGGTGATTTCTTGACTGGTGGTTGACTAATTATAGTCACTGGGGGTGTTGTCAGTGACGTAGTCGATTTGGTGGCAGTAATGGACGATTGTATAGAGGCACACTTTTGATTTTCGTCATCAATAAAACCCTGAAGATATGAAATCATTTGGACAATTGAGTGAGTAGTGATAATCCAGAACTCACTGAGCCATTCTGGGTTCATTTCTCCAGGTGATAACGTAAGAACAGAGAGAATAAAGTGGTTTATTCAAAAGGTTTAGTTTCTCTGCATGCTCTGTTTCTGATCAAGTTATCTTTTCAAAATTTATCTGATTTATACAGTGTAACAACAAGATCTTTGATTTCTGCAAAGGCTCGAAGAGCTTTGAACTCTGCAGAGATGGTGAAAAAAAAAATTTTGATTTTCCAGTGATAAAGATGTTTTGCAATATTTTTGCCTTTAAAACAGAGTGTTTTTCTTTATGAAAATCAAGAAAGTATAAAATGAAATGAGTTGAATCGCTGTTTTATAGCGTGCTTCTTGATAATCATGTGGTGAAAAATGGATCATCGTGGTCGATGATGGTGGTGAGTAGAGGTGGTATAGAGGTGATGATTGATGGTGGTAAGTGGTATAGGGATGATGATTATGGAACCTGGTGGTATTAATGGTGATGGGAGAGGTGTGCCGAAAAAGTACACAGACGTAAGAGAGAGAGTGTCAGACAATACGACTTTTCCGTTACACCACAACCCATAAATGATATTTGTAAACTTAGTAGCACCGTTAAATGATATCTTCAGAGAGAAGGAGTTATTGAAGATATCTAATAAATTTCTTGATTTACCACCAAAAAGAAATATAACATTTATAAGATAATAAATTTAATTGTTTATCTTGCTGAGACTAGATCTCGCTGACTTAATCACAACTTAGAATACTGATTGAGTCATTGTGAAATAGTTACAGTTTTGATATAAATTTAACTTATCAACTCACCATTGTTATATAGTAAGTTTTTTTTTTTTTTTTTTTTTTTTTTTTTTTTTTTTTTTTAATATAGATTATGTCTTATGTTAAATATATAACATATTTCTATATTACACCTCACTGATCTAGTTACAACTTAGAATACTAACTAGATCAGTTAGAGACACCATAGAGTAATGCTACAAACCTATCATTGAGACATAAGAAAATATTCATGAGTCTTTATAAGAATATAACATTAGATGATCATAGTAAGCTGGGTATTAATCTTGCTGATTAGTTCAGTAAGGATTAAAACATCAGTGTGTATGGTCAACTGAAATTATATTTTACAAAGACATATTATTTAAAGCATTTATAAATTTAAACGACAATAAATAAATAAACTCAAAGAGTTCATTTATTCATTGAAGTTTAACATACCAAGCTCGCTGATAAGAAAATTAAATCTTTTCTCATCCATAGGTTTTGTAAACAAATCAGCGAGTTGGTAATCAGTTGGAATGAAATGAAGTTCAATATCACCTTTCATCACATGGTCTCTGATGAAATGATATCGTACATCAATGTGCTTTGTCCTTGAGTGCATCACTGGATTGTTTGCAATAGTTATGGCACTTTGACTATCACAATAGATTGGAATTTCTTTGAAGTCAAATCCATAGTCAGCAAGCTGATTTCTCATCCAAAGAATTTGAGCCGTACAAGCACTGGCAGCAACATATTCAGCTTCAGCAGTTGAAGTTGAAACTGAATTTTGTTTCTTCCTAGACCAACTTACAAGCTTTTCTCCAAGAAACTGACAGTTACCAGAAGTGCTCTTTCTATCCAGCTTACATCCAGCGTGATCAGAATCAGAATATCCTTTCAGTAAGAAATCTGAACCTGATGGGTACCAGAGACCAAGGTTTGGTGTACCCTTCAAATATCTAAATATTCTTTTGACAGCGAGAAAGTGTGATTCCTTTGGATCAGCTTGATACCTAGCACAAAGACATGTAGCAAACATAATGTTTGGTCTACTTGCAGTTAGATACAATAGTGACCCAATCATACCTCTGTAAGCAGTGATGTTTACAGATTTACCATCAGGATCAGCATGTAGCTTTACTGCAGGTGACATGGGTGTAACAAGGGATGAGCAATTAGCAAATTCAAATTTCTTTAACAGATCTTTAACATATTTTCCTTGACTTATAAAAATTCCAGTTTTGGTTTGTTTTATTTGCAGACCAAGGAAAAATGTTAATTCACCCATCATTCTCATCTCATAACTTTTGGTCATGAGATCAGAAAATTCCTTGCACATGTCACTGTTAGTAGACCCGAAAATGATATCATCAACATAGATCTGGACTAATATGACATCTCTCTTATCTCTTTTGATAAATAATGTGCTGTCAATTTTACCTCTAACGTAGCCACATTTTATCAGGTAGACAGAGAGAGTGTCATACCACGCTCTGGGAGCTTGTTTTAGTCCATACAGGGCTTTATCAAGTTTGTAAACATAACCAGGATGTTTTGGATCGATGAATCCAGGTGGTTGCTTGACATACATTTCTTCCTGCAGCTTGCCATTCAGAAAGGCACTTTTCACATCCATTTGATATACTTTAAACTTCTTGTGAGCTGCATAAGCTAGAAACAGCCTGATTGCTTCAAGCCTAGCCACTGGTGCAAAGGTTTCATCATAGTCAATGCATTCTTGCTGACAGTAACCTTGTACAACCAGTCTAGCCTTGTTTCTTGTTACCACACCATCAGCATCCATTTTATTTCTGAACACCCATCATGTTCCAATCACTGATTTACCAGCAGGTTGAGGCACAAGCTTCCAAACTTTATTTCTTTCAAACTGTGATAGCTCTTCTTGCATGGCATCTATCCAGTGATGATCAGTGAGTGCTTCATCAACCTTCTTTGGTTCCATCAGTGATACAAAACTTACAAACAAACAAAAGTAAGTTGCTGATCTTGTCTGAACCCTGGATTGTGGATTACCAATAATCAATTGATTATCAATATGTTTTGTCCATTTAGTCATTCGCTGAGGTTCAGCAGTGACTGTCTTATCTGGTGATGGTTCATGTGACAGATCAGCATCAGAAACATGAGTATTGTTGTTATGGGAATTTTGGTTTGGACATTGAGTTGATGATGATGGGACATCAGTGGGTAAAGATGATGTCCCTGAATTCTTCTCAGCTAGAGTAGAGCTAGAATTGATTTCAGGAACACTATCTTCCCCTTCAGACTCATCATATGATTTGATAAGCATCAAATAGATAGTATATTTTATAGTAATTTATCCCTATATTTATATACATTTTAGTGCATTTATATGATTTTAGATACTTATTTTGTTAATATTTGCAGAGATGTATTTTAATTGAAGATTGAAGAAAAAGGAACAAGAACGAATCCAAAACTGAAAGAAACTGAAGAAAATGAAGAAAAAGGAGCTTAAACTTTAAAGAAATGAAGAATTAAAATGTTAATGGGCCAGAATGAAGATTAAAATCCGTTAAAGAAAAGAAGAAGCCCAAAAGTGAAGCCCAACCCGAAGTTGGAACATTCTGGAATTGAGGTCCAACCGGCGGTTGGACTATCCAACCGGCGGTTGGAGTGTGAAGGGTTTAAGGCGGTGGAAGACGCGGAGTTGGACCGGGACTAAAATTGATCCAACCGGCGGTTGGGAAGTCCAACCGGCAGTTGGACTGGCGGTTTTGAAAACTATAAATAGAGGCTTAAGTTTAGGTTTTAGATATACGATTCAAGAATACCAAAACCGATTATTAGGGTTTAAGGTCGACTTAAGGTGCGGTTTTGGAGGTTAAGGAGCTAGGGTTTGAAGGTTTTTAACCCTAGGAGAAGCTGGTTCGTCAATTGGTTCGGTTTCTTTATCCTTGTAACTTTAATAACCTTATTGAGTTAATTTATGGATATTGTTTATTTGAATTACTTGTTAATTAGGTTTTCGTTATAGTTGTTTGAATGAATGTTGATTGAGTTTATTATATGAATTATATGTTTATGTTGGAACTATATTATTGAATGTTTATTATACAAGAATTGTCTTTATTATGATATATTGATGATTGTTCTTGACATAGTTATACTGATTTATATTAAACGAGGATGACCATATTAAGTTTATATAAATTAAGTGATTGTGTTTATGTCTTGATCTTAACCTTATGCGATAGACGAAGAATGATTCATTAATATAAAGTAATACTGTGATTCACTCCATACCGATGAAATTGTATTGATAAACTGTTGATAGATCTTATTAATTAGTAATACTTTGCGTAACCTTATGACTGTATTGCTATGATGAAGATTAGCTTAACCTTAAGTAATTTTCTACATTAGTAATTCACCAATAATAATAGCCAACAAAGCAAATAGACATAAGTACATATAATAGGTTTAATAAATAATAGTTTGAATAATTATAATCTTCTATCCATCTGAGTATTATTAAGTTGTTCCTGAAACTTATCTATTAGAATTTGTATCAATTATAAATATGTTCGTTCGGAACTAAAACGTCTCCCTTATCTTGTATATTATTGTAAATTGGATCCTTTATTCATTTGTATCATAATTGTAAATATTTGTAATTAGAAATAAAGAGATAATTAGTTATAAATCAGAATCACGTTTCTTGTGTTCCTTGTGTTCGAATTTGGACTTACTTATTAAGCTATATTAATGAACGGGTCAATCTTGCCTGAATTGTGTGATAGTATTATTTAGTATTTCCTTAATTTAAAACTTGTGATTATAATTGCCTATACTTTCACCACATCAAGTTTTTGACGCCGCTGCCGGGGAACACTTAACCGGTTAAACTCTTGTTTTACCGGGGGAGCGGTGTATTTTAATTAAACTAATTATTTTACTTGTATAATTTTTATTTATGATACTTTGCAAAATCAATAAGAAATATCGGCTCACCCATTGAGAATACTGACAAAAACAAAGGTATAAGGAGAGTAAAGCCCTACCTTATTGATTTATCATATAAGAGGTAATGTGTTTCTCGAAAAAAATAGGTTTTTAATAATCTTCGCGCTGACCTGTTTCTCCGCTTTTGTGTACTATCAATGGAGCTACCGAGATTTATTGACTAGCTTTGTAAAAGAAAGTTAACAAAATCCACTGTAATTTCAAACTGTTGTATAAATAACTAACTCGCATAATTAACAAATAGAAATTTGGGTTGGGGTATTATTTTTCGATTATTTAATTTTGAATGTGTTTTATTATTAATTATCGGGATTCATAAACACCAACTTGAATATTTCTAACATATTATTAACATTTACTTTTGAATTTAAAGTACTACTAAATTCTGTTTTTGTTGCAGATGGATGTATGACCCGGACACTTCATCCGGATCCACTTAGTCCATTTGACGAACCAGAAAGAGAATTTCATTCTAGAAGACGATTATCATACGTGCCACCTAATTCGCCAGAACACGGAATTTCATCTGAGGAAGACGACTTAATATTTCATAACAGTTTAGTCAAAACGGCTAAAAGAGGGTATTACTCCGCTTCGGAGTTAGATAAAGTACCTTCTAGACAAACTACAGTATATCCAAGTGATTTTGAACCGAACAAATCAACATGGCAGACATAGCTAACATGACGCTTGAGGATTATACGATTCAAACTCGTGGAGATCCGAGACCGGGAGTGGTTAGGCCTGCCATAGCTAGAGAAGTAGAATTTGAATTAAAGGGGCAATTTCTGAAAGAATTAAGAGAAAATCCTTTCAGAGGAGAAGATAAAGAAGATGCAAACGAGCATGTTGAGAAAATTTTGGAGATTGCAGATATGTTTAATATTCCTAATGTTACAAGAGATCAGGTTATGTTACGAGTATTTCCTTTAACACTAAAGGATGGAGCTAAGAGATGGATTAATAATGAACCAGCCGGATCTATTACTACTTGGGAAGATCTTCGTACAAAATTTCTAAAAATGTATTGTATACCTTCCAAGACTTCGAAGATGATTGATGAGATTAGGAACTTTAAGCAGAAACCCGATGAATCTCCATATCAAGCTTGGGAAAGGTATAAGGAGATGTTACATAAATGTCCACAACATGATTTGAATGTCCAACAAGAAATAATGGTATTCTATAAAGGAGTTGATCGAGCAACACGTCAACAGTTAGATGCACAAGGCCCAGTACCTAAGAAAACTCCAGTAGTAGCAAGAGTCGGAATTGAAGAATTAGCTAAGCATTCTCAGTTATGGGATGATGGTTCATCTGGAAGAAAAAGGATATCTGAAGACAGTGATGGTCTCGCAGCTATCACAGCAAAATTGGAAAGTATGGGAAGAGATATTAAGAAAGTGAATGAACAAGTTAATGCAATCAGGATTGGTTGTGAAATATGTGGAGGAAATCATCTAAAGACAAAATGTCCTAATAATGATAGTGAAATGAATACTGAAGAAGTTATGTATGGGGATTTTCAAGGAAATCCAAATTATCGTCAAGTTTCTAATTTTAGAAGAGTTAATCAACCAGGACAACAGTATCAACAAGGAGCACCAGGTTTCTATGTCAAAACGGGACAAAATCTGTCATATTCTGACAGGATCAATTCGTTAGAAAGTATTTTGGGAAAAATGGTTGAAGCAAGTAATAAAAGAATGGATGATCATGATGCAAGGATGCATAATAATGAAGCATCAATCAAACAAATTGAAGGATCAGTTCGTCAGATTGCTAAAACATTACAGGAGAGATTTCCAGGAACATTGCCAGGATTTACTGAAACAAATCCAAAGGAGCAAGCTAAAGCAGTAATTACCAGAAGTGGTAAGAATGTTGACTCTCCTGTTATAACTATTAAAATTGTTGAATCTAAGCAGGTTGAAAAAGAAACAATTGATGAAGACATACAACCAAACAAAAAGAGCATTGGAGAAAATAAGGTTAAAGAAGTCATCAAAGACTATACACCCCCACCTCCATATCCAGCTGCTCTGAGGAAGGACAAAGAAGATGAACAATACCACAAATTTCTGGAAAATCTGAAACAACTTCATATTAATATTCCTTTTGTTGAAGCTATAGCTCAAATGTTGAAGTATGCAAAATATCTTAAGGAGCTGATGACTAACAAAAATAAACTGGATAATGTGACAAAGGTGACAATGAATGCAAGATGTTCAGCAATAATGCAGAATAAGCTACCTCCAAAAGTCAAAGATCCAGGGAGTATTACTATACCTTGCAAAATTGGTGAAATTACTATTGAAAACGCATTAGCAGATTTAGATGCTAGTATTTCATTAATGCCATATACTCTTTATATGCGATTAGGATTAGGAGAACCAAAACCTATTCGTATGTGTATTGAATTAGCTGACCGATCTGTGCAATACCCTAGGGGAATAGTTGAAAATGTTTTAATTAAAGTTGATAAATTTGTTTTTCCATGTGATTTTGTAATCTTAGATATGGTAGAAGACCCTAAAGTCCCTATTATATTAGGAAGACCATTTTTAGCAACTACACATGCCTTAATAGATGTTTTCAATAGAAAAATTACCATGAGATTAGGGAATGATAAAATTGTTTTTGATGTTAATAATTCCATGAAATTTCCTGATTATGTGAATGATACTTATTATTTAAATTCGTATGAATATATGGATAACCCTTCTTTTCAAGATTTTTTAGGAAAAGATCAATCAGATACAGGAATTCTTAATGGATGAACTGAAGAGTTTGACACTAAAAAGGATTTAGCAGAATTTGATAAGTTATTGCAAGAAGATGAAGATTTGGAAGAAGCAACCATGGTTATTCAACAACATCCTGAAGAGGAAGCAATACAGCCAGTTGCTAAAATTATTAACCAAAAATTGATACCATATTCTGTCAACAATATTCCTTGTTTTAAAGAAGAGATATTTGAGATCAAGACATCTATTGAAGAACCACCACAGTTGGAACTTAAAGAGCTACCATCGCATTTGGAATATGCTTATTTACAAGGCACATCAGACTTGCCAGTTATAATATCTTTAAAACTATCAAAAGCAGAGAAAGAACGATTAGTTCAGGTTCTTAAATAGCATAAACAAGCAATAGCATGGAAAATCACGGATATTTAGGGAATCAGTCCTACATACTGCACTCATAAAATCTTGATGGAAAAAGATTTTAAGCCAGTCGTACAACCATTGAGAAGATTGAATCCGAATGTTAAAGACGTTGTCAGAAAAGAAATCATTAAATTGCTGGATTCAGGATTAATCTATCCTATTTCAGATAGTCCATGGGTAAGTCCAGTACATGTTGTACCAAAGAAAGGCGGAATAACGGTTATACCAAATGAAAAGAACGATTTGATACCAACAAGGACGGTAATGGGATGGAGAATTTGTATTGATTATAGAAAATTAAATGATGCTACTAGGAAAGATCATTTTCCATTACCATTTATTGATCAAATGATAGAAAGGCTAGCAGGAAAGGAGTTCTATTATTTTCTGTATGGATTTTCAGGATATTTTCAAATACCGATTGCGGCCGAAGATCAAGATAAAACAATATTTACTTGTCCGTTTGGTAATTTTGCTTATAGAAGGATGTCGTTTGGTTTGTGTAATGCACCAGCTACATTTCAGCGTTGCATGATCGCAATATTTCATGATATGGTAGAAGATTTCATTGAAGTATTTATGGACGATTTCTCGGTATTTGGTGATTCATTTGATTCTTGTTTAAAGAATTTACAAAAGATGTTGCAGAGATGTGAAGGGGCAAATTTAGTTCTTAACTGGGAAAAATGTCACTTTATGGTTCGAGAAGGAATTGTTTTAGGTCATAAAATATCCAAAATAGGAATTGAGGTAGATCAAGCAAAGATTGAATCTATTTCAAAATTACCTTATCCTACAAATGTAAAAGGAATAAGGAGTTTTCTTGGGCACGCTGGATTTTATCGGAGATTTATACCATATTTTTCAAAAATAGCAAGACCGCTGAATCATTTGTTAGAAAAAGATGCAAAATTCGAATTTACAGACAAATGCAAACAATCGTTTAATGCATTAAAAGAAAAGTTAATATCTGCTCCAGTTATGACAGGTCCAAACTGGAATTTACCTTTTGAATTAATGTGTGATGCTAGCGATTATGCGGTTGGAGCTGTTTTAGGGCAGAGAATTGATAAGAAGTTTAAGTCAATCTATTATGCCAGTAAGACATTAAAAGATGCTCAGGAAAATTACACAACTACGGAAAAGGAACTTCTGGCACTGGTTTTTGCTTTCGATAAATTTCGTTCATATCTTATCTTAACTAAAACTGTGGTTTATACTGACCATTCTGCTTTGAAGTATTTGTTTAATAAGCAGGATGCGCGCCCTCGTTTATTGCGATGGATTCTTTTATTGCAGGAATTTGATATTGAAATCAAAGATAAGAAAGGAGCTGAAAATGTCGCAGCTGATCATTTGTCAAGGTTTGAAAATCCATAGTTGGAAGCATTAAATGAAGAGGAAATTCAAGATTCATTTCCGGATGAAAAACTTATGACAATACAAGAAATAACAGAGATACCTTGGTTTGCTAATTATGCAAATTATTTGCTTACTAAAATTCTACCGAGGATGGATTACCAGAAGAAAAAGAAATTCTTTTCTGATTTAAAGTATTATTTTTGGGAAGATCCATTTCTTTTCAGATACTGTGCAGATGGCATAATTAGAAGATGTGTAGATGGTGAAGAAGCTCAGCAGATTATAAAGCATTGTCATGAAGGACCAGTAGGTGGTCATAATGGACCAAGTTACACTGCAAAGAAAATATTTGACCCAGATTTTTATTGGCCGACGATTTTTAAAGATACATATGCATTCGTTAAGAATTGTGATTCTTGCCAAAGAGCTGGGAATATTTCTAAACGTGATGAAATGCCGCAGACTAGTATACAGGTTTGTGAAATTTTTGATGTCTGGGGTATTGATTTTATGGGACCATTTCCTATGAGTCACGGTAATAGGTACATATTAGTAGCTGTGGATTATGTTTCTAAATGGGCTGAGGCAAAAGCATTACCTACAAATGATGCTAGAGTTGTGGTGAAATTTCTTAAACAATTATTTTCCAGATTTGGAACTCCCAAGGCATTGATTAGTGATCGAGGTACTCATTTTTGTAATACTCAATTAGAGAAGGTATTAAAAAGGTACGGAGTTATTCATCGATTTGCTACACCTTATCATCCACAGACTAGTGGACAAGTTGAAAATACAAATCGTGCATTAAAACGTATTTTGGAACTCTCTGTTGGTTCCAACAGAAAAGAGTGGTCGGAAAAGTTAGATGATGCACTTTGGGCATATAGGACAGCATTTAAAACACCTACAGGTTGTACTCCGTATAGATTAATTTATGGAAAAGCTTGTCATTTACCAGTGGAAATAGAACACAAAGCATATTGGGCACTTCGAGAATGCAACATGGATACCGATGAAGTTGGTAAGCATCGCTTTTTACAGTTACATGAGTTAGATGAGCTTCGTTGCAATGCTTATGAGAATTCAAGATTTTATAAAGCAAGGACGAAGAAATGGCACGATGCAAGACTTCGAGGAGTGATGACACGCAAAAAGTCAAGTTTTAGTGTGCCATTATATCACCTTTTTAGCCCAATTATGGATGAAAACATTTGAAATATACATTTTTATACTAAATTTCATAATGAAGGCTAAAATATAGATGATGCTTCAAGAATCAACTAAAAAGGCCTAAAAACGAATAAAATAGAGCATAAACGATCTTAAGCATTCTTGTTCACGAGTTTTAGCACATTTTGAGCTCCGCTTGGAATTATGACCTCTAACTTATGTCATTTTGTTCCTTAGGAGATTACGATCGCGTGGATATAAAGAACGCTCAAAACGGACATCGGATGAAGAAGTTACGCCCAATCGAAGATTCAAGACAACCGATGGACCACGATACGGGAGGCACCAAGCCGTATACGGGCAATCCCAGCCGTATACGGCCAAGAACCAACCGTATACGGCCTGGCTAGGGCGTATACGGCCTGATGCCAGCCGTATACGGCCAAATCCTCCCGTATCCGGCCTTGTCCCTCCCCCAATACGACCAATCTCTCCCGTATACGGCCAATCTCAACCGTATCGTGTGTTTTGGTCATCCAAGGTGTGATTTTGATACGGCTGAGGAATACGGTTGAGATTTTGGAGGTGGGAATACGGTTGAGGAATACGGTTGAGCCAAATCTATAAATACTCACCACCACCTCCTCATTTTGATCATCCAACACATCTCATATCTCATTCACTCCATTCTCTTCACTCTCTCACTACTCTCTCTCTAGATTTAGGTTTTTTATTTCTCTCTCTAGGTTCTCTCTCTAGTCTCTCTCTCTAGTTTCTCTCTCTAGGAACTAGTGGGAAGATTAGGGGGAGAATCCGTCGCTTTAGGAGTAGCTATGTAATTTAATTCGTAGAAGCTAGCATTTGTAATACTTGGGATATTATTCGGTGAAATACAAGTGTTATTCTGATCGCAATTATTTATCGGTAATATCTATCCTTTCTTATATTAATTTGTCATTATGTTCTTGTTTGATGTTTGTGATTTATTAATGTTTGAAATGCTTATTGCCATGCTTTGTGAGTAGTTTCTTGTATGTTTGCCATGATTTAAATAGTAGTGATAATGTTACTTCAAATATATGATATTGGGATAATATCATTATGAAACAACGGAGGTAACGTTATACGGCTTTCATTTGTATAGCGCCGGAAACATCACTAATGTGTGGAGTACGAAACGTGGAAGCTATGAAAGTCGTGGGCACAATCCGTTGTGGAATAATATTCCCGATTATTATATAAATGGAATTGTTAAACTCCGTATCTGTCTAAACTTATCATGCATCTAGACTTAGTTATGGATCACCCTTTCCAGTCCTTCACGTGACTATCACCTTAGCTGTAGGCCTAAGTTTTGGTGGTTTGTTATCTGTATTATCGTACGAAGCCGTGTCCGTTACTGTAATTCGGCTAAATTACTGGGTATAGCAATGGAAACACCACTGGTGGAGTCCAGCCGTGAAAGCCTAAGGAAAAGTCGTTGGTACCGTCATTGTGGACTACCTAGAAACCCTAGAATATGGTCTAGGCATCATAAAGCTGTGGAAATGCTAAGTACACCGTAGGACTACCTCTGGTTACAACAAACTGTGGAAATACAGTAACTAAAGTACACCGTATCTATAGTTAGAGTTGGTGAACAGATGGAAAAGCAGTCATACATGGTGAAATCAACTCTAGTTACAAACGCCGTGGAAATGAGTCAAGCACTGTACACTGTAACTGTACCTAGAGGAGGTTAACCGTGGGACAGCTGGAGTACACGGTATACAGACCTCAGATTATAAGATATTGTGGAAAATGGTTACAGTACTGTACACCGTAAAGTACCTAGGGTTAGCAAAGCTGTGGAAAAATGCACTGTACCCCGCTAAGCGTGCCTAGGGATGAATGACTGATCGCAAAGGAGAGTTCTAGATCATGACAGAAGTAATTGTGCTAATAAAACCTAAGGAATGAGTCTAGAGATGAAAGTCAAGCCCAGCAGTGGTTCAGGATTCTTAAAACCCCTAGACTCTACAAAACTGATAGTTTAGAATACAAAGATAATAATCAGTACATGTTTAGATAATAACATTTAGACTTAGGTGTTAAGAAAGGTCAGAATAACCCAATGGGCAGCCTGTTACCTTATTCCTGCACCCTTCAAGGGTCACTGTCTCCACAAAGACTAAGTGTGGGGGGTCGAATAGTCTGTTCTGATCAGAATCACGATAGCCTAGGTACTCAGTGACATACTTATTTAGGTCTGACCGAAACAAGTAGGGTCCTAGTGTTTACACCTATAGTTTACTTGTCTGTTACCTAAATGTGTCCCATCACAATAATGCACTATCCTAAATCATGGTGAACCGCGTCTCCGTCATCCTTAAGTGTTACATATATGCTAGCTTCCCTTTTATTTTATGTTTTATTAAGTTTAATAAATTAGAAAACCAAATACAACCCTATCCAACTATCCAAAACCCAGCTTAATTACTAAGTTATCCGAGTGAGCTCTGTTTCAATTCTACCGTCGTGAGGAACGACCCTGGATCATCCTTGCCACATACTAGTATCAGGTACTCGTACCCAATAATAGTAAGTAGTTTGGAAGGTTTTGGCTCCCCCCGACTATTACAAATTTAAAACTACCACACGATGCCGCGTTGAGCGTGAGGTCCGCAACGGCATGGAAGCGATTCCTGAAAACCTGACGTCTCGGCGCGCATCAAGTTTTTGGCGCCACTGCCGGGGACGGTAGTACGATTTGGAGCTTGTTTAGATAAAGTAGTTTTTAAGCGATCCTTTTGACTTGGATTCACCGTCCCTGTCATAAGTTACTTTCTGCCCGTAGATTAGTGTAGCTTAGTTAACTTAGCGTAGCTTAGAATAACTTCCCTCCATACTACAACTTAAATTCTTAAACCGTCTTCTTGTGTTCTCTAAAAACTTGGGAAATGGCAAATGTACAACAATTAATAGATCAATTTGATAGTCTTGTTCAAGGTAGATGTATGAGTGATTCCCATTTAGATAACGAATGTCAATGATATAGTAGGAATGATTTGGATAACGTAGTGTACCTAGATCCTCAATTAGAATATCAAAATGACCCTTATGTTTTCCAACAACAATACCAACCTTACTACCCTCAGCCATTCGAAGTCTACCCACACTCATCTTACCCTGTATATGAACATCAACCATACGAGAGTCCAGACTTGAGAGATACGTCTTTGACCGTTCTCAGCAGTAATGCTGCTTTTTCATCCCCGTACAACTCACTTGAGCAATTATTAAAAGAGCAAGAGGAATTGCTAAAACGCACCTCTCATAACTTAACTGAACAACAAGTAAGTAGTAAGGGAGATAGGAATCAAGTTAGACCCAACTTTAGGTTACAGAAAGATGATAGGAACACACACACCCCATCTACCTCACTTGACACCGACTTTCATTCTCTTGAGCCTGGTTGCGAACTATCTTCAAATCCTACACCTAACCAATCTTCTAAATCTTCACTTCCACCCATTCCTAACCTATCAACGTCTGAGACCGACGAGGAGTTCATTCTAGAGGAACTTTCCGAACCACTGCCACTCAAAACTTCCGGCCGGAGTGACGAGTATGATGAGGTAGACGAGGAGATAGAAATGGAGAGCCCGGATGTGGAGAACTACCAAGAAGACTCAGCTTCAAAAGGACAAGAGGAACGTGCACCGACTCTGAGAAGTGATCTCATCCCAACTCAAACTGACATGGTTGATACTATCCCACAACTAGTTGTGGTTGATGATATCCCACATATCTCGCAGGATGACTCACCCCTTGATCTAGTTGAACCGGCAACTGCCTTAGCTAAACTAGTCACCCAAGTAGTTGATGAGAATGTTGCTACAAGATTGGAGACGTCAATGGACTCTGTCCCACCTCCATGCCCAGAGTACAACATTATCATCAACCAAGAGACCGTAGGAAGTAATGTGGGTTCTGCGTCAAGGTTGTTCTACAAACCATCTCTCCACTACATAATGACGTATACGTCATGGAGTGATGAGGACCTCTTTGAATGACCCATCCAAACCATCCAACCTGAGAAAGTGCAAGAAGTTGAGAGATTTATTATGCCTCAAGTAAAACAAATAACTCACTTCGACGCACCTTCTCATCTTATTGGACATACCCTAGGAATAACCTGCTTTAACTATATAGGTATGCACCAATACTTCCACTTGTGTCTACTGATGGATGCAAGGAAGCCGCTAGGATCTCCCGACATATAAAGCTAGAGTCAGGCTCGAGACTCGAACAAAAACAAGCGCTTCTCGGGAGGCAACCCGTGTCTAACGTAGTATCAGTAGTAGTTAACTAACCCCAATAAGTAGAAAATGAAACCCTAAAAAGCATGTTTAAAAGTTTTCTTAAATTTATGTGAACAAAAAGGGAATGATTTTCCAAAATGACTTGGAACTTAAATATTCACTGAAGTCATGGTTTTTTTTTAACTTTAAAGTAAATCTTTTGCTAAAAACCTGAAACTTTCCTTCTCCCACTTGTTTGGAATTCATTACTATATCTATTTCGCCATTATCTAAAGTTCTTAACATACTTTCACTCGCAAACATGGAACCCTACTAGCAATTTGGTTATCTAGGTGCCTTAGTCATCATACACACCACTCACATATTTCGAGCATTTGAGGTACTTACATATATTTCTGTGAACATACATGAGATCTTTCAATGCCTTATAACATGATTTGTATGTCCATGTGTGTATTATGCTCGAACTTGTTTAAAAATATGTGCTTTGGAAATCTTTATACTTGGCTACCTGATTAATTGAATCTACTTGTATTTCCATATCTGTTGCTTATGCTGAAATAAAATTGTAGGCGGCTAGTACTTTTAATATGTGATTAGACTCGAAGTCATACACTGGTTTGTTTTCTTCAAAAACCTTCACTTTTAAAATCTTTCAAAACCAGTGAGTCTATGACCTAGGGAATAATCACATGTCTATTAGATTATATTTGTCTGCTCTCTTGTTTGTACAAATGTCTAATAGACAGGGATTATTGCCTATGGATGGAGAATCTTTGAGTATAATGGAGAAATGACAAGGGGAGCACTATCGTTCATTTGGAAACTTTGGAGCATTGCTTAGTAAGGAAGCTGATATACCTTTAGGATACAAAAGATGATCACATTCTAGCCCTTTCAGAATTATTCATCGAGCAGATAACCTCGACATTCACCATATGTTCCCACATATTCCATAAATCCAACCATATCTTACCACATCCTTGGTTGCTAGAAGAGCGTTTCATGGAACCCAGGACCACCATCACCATAGCCACATCCACCCATTCATACTTATCCTTACCACCATTGGGGACCATGAATCACCACAACGCTAGTAGTATTTTCCAGCTTATAAAGTATTCATTGCTAAACCTTAGGAATATAAGCTGATCAAGGAATGGATATCAAGAGATTAAAGACGGGATGGAAATGGAAGCTGGAGATCTCATCTGACAAGAACAACATTACATTCACCCCATTAGTTTGTCAGAGAAGATCTTGGGTGATAGAAGTTTATGGTCAATGGATTCAGCACTGTCAAATCATTGTGAGCTATTAAGTTACATCAGTGGCTCATGATGATTAGTATCCTTGTCCATTATCTCTATCCAACATTTGGTTCATCTTGGTTGATTATGCCTGCATCCTGATGGTGTTATCACTTCATTTTCTACAATCTATCCTTTTATTCTGAGTTATGAGAGAAGCTGGTGGATGGTTTGAATGAAAAGTATCCCTCATGAGCTTGAGTACATTTAATGAAGACGAAGTCTGACCCAACATACACTGGTGCCGACATAGTCTATTTTTCTGATCCTCAGCTCACAGCCGTATAGGGGAGTTTCCTATTTCTTATCTCTGTTTTGTTATGATCATATTTGTTTTACTTTTACCGTTTAATAATCTATACCATATCCTAAACTTATCACTAAGTGTGGGATTCCAGCCCAAAACAAACACTTGAGAAACATTTTCCGATATGTTCAAACTCTAAGTGTGGGATTTTACTTTCAGTAAATTCTCAACTCAAGAGAACATTAGGGACAATGTTCCTCTAAGTGTGGGATAGCGGTATAGAATACCATAGGTTGGATTCTTATTTCCAAAAGCAAACTCGGAAAATGTTCCTCAATTTTAAAAAACCTCACTTTTGCTTAAAATTTTTCAAAATTTTTGAATTAAAATGTCTTGAGGGGAATCATTTTCATATATGAGTAATGTATTTTGGAAATTAAGATTAAATAAGTTAGGAATTTCTTGAGCTGAAATAATAAATAAGGGCATCGCATGGCTAGGCACATATAACCCATACTTGTAGTGAGGTATCTTGAGCCCATGAAAAGCATTCATTTTTAATGCTTCACTATTCGTTTGATGAGTGTGTGCCGATGCTTGTATCCGGAATTAGAACTTGCTCCTGTTATACATGTCGAGACCACATTGGTAGAGTACCGTACGCGGTATAGGTGCAATCAGAGGACCTTGACATTCCTTAGGATTTAACCCTCTTTACATATCTCTTCAAGCCCAAAACCCTTCCAACACTTATTTTAAGTGTTGATGATCCGCCTAGAAAACCCTGTTGAGCCTTAGCCTTTTCGTTTCTTTAAAACCCAAACTTTAAACCCATTTCACTTCCACACCCACCAAAGCCTTATCTTAGAAATTTTTAAATTTTTGAAAAATGCTATTTAGGTATTCTTTTTACTTTCACTCAAAATCCACAAATTCATGTTTACTCATAACTTCTCGCGTGCGTTTTCATATAAATTCTCAAAAATCGAGAATCTTGTGGTGCGTAAAATTGGCACCAAGTAAATTTGAAATTGTCAAAAGTGTGAAAAATGAAAGTCTGAAAAGGTCTCAAAAGGGCAATAAAATAAAAAGTGAAAAATGCCTTAGAAATTCCTTGGCAAAGAAGTTCTAAAACCCAAAAATATATAGAAAAAGAAAAGAAATGAAAAATATGTAATAAAGCTAAGTGCTTCGATTCTTCCAAAAAAACTCCGAGTCTTAAAAGAATATAAATCCTCCGTGTGTTTTTAAGAGATAGAAGTCAAAATAGCTATCTCATTCCCTTCTCGTTATCCGTTTCCGTTTTCATTAAAAAGTTTATCCAAATAAAGTTTTTCATAAGTTTAGAAAGGCCTAAGATAAGTAAAACCCTTTTATTTAAAACCAATTTCCCACTTATCCATTCCCTTTAACCCTCACCAAACATTACAACCCATCTGAATGTCCTGGGATGATTAGCACCGTCCTCACCTAAGTGGTGGAGATATGATAGACTATGACGAAGGATGCTGCATGACTGGCTTATGAGCGATTTCATTTGATTAGAATGATAGGTAACCCGAAACACTTATGAGTGAATTGAGTGACCACCTGGTGAGATCGCCTAGTCATGTATATCCCAAAAAGCTTGCCCTAGAGAATTATTTCATGCTTCTGGAACGAATACCTTATTTCTTCTTGGCTTCCAGGATATATTACTTATATATGGGATTGTTTGCTCTTAAACATTTTGATTCACCTAAAAGTGCATTGACACTTTCAAATATTTTCATTGGGAAAGCAAGTGAGAAATTTGAGTTTTGCTTGAGGAGAAGCAAAGTCTAAGTGTGGGATATTTGATGACACGCAAAAAGTCAAGTTTTAGTGTGCCATTATCTCACCTTTTTAGCCCAATTATGGATGAAAACATTTGAAATATACATTTTTATACTAAATTTCATAATGAAGGCTAAAATATAGATGATGCTTCAAGAATCAACTAAAAAGGCCTAAAAACGAATAAAATAGAGCATAAACGATCTTAAGCATTCTTGTTCACGAGTTTTAGCACATTTTGAGCTCCACTTGGAATTATGACCTCTAACTTATGTCATTTTGTTCCTTAGGAGATTACGATCGCGTGGATATAAAGAACGCTCAAAACGGACATCGGATGAAGAAGTTACGCCCAATCGAAGATTCAAGACAACCGATGGACCACGATACGGGAGGCACCAAGCCGTATACGGGCAATCCCAGCCGTATACGGCCAAGAACCAACCGTATACGGCCTGGCTAGGGCGTATACGGCCTGATGCCAGCCGTATACGGCCAAATCCTCCCGTATCCGGCCTTGTCCCTCCCCCAATACGACCAATCTCTCCCGTATACGGCCAATCTCAACCGTATCGTGTGTTTTGGTCATCCAAGGTGTGATTTTGATACGGCTGAGGAATACGGTTGAGATTTTGGAGGTGGGAATACGGTTGAGGAATACGGTTGAGCCAAATCTATAAATACTCACCACCACCTCCTCATTTTGATCATCCAACACATCTCATATCTCATTCACTCCATTCTCTTCACTCTCTCACTACTCTCTCTCTAGATTTAGGTTTTTTATTTCTCTCTCTAGGTTCTCTCTCTAGTCTCTCTCTCTAGTTTCTCTCTCTAGGAACTAGTGGGAAGATTAGGGGGAGAATCCGTCGCTTTAGGAGTAGCTATGTAATTTAATTCGTAGAAGCTAGCATTTGTAATACTTAGGATATTATTCGGTGAAATACAAGTGTTATTCTGCTCGCAATTATTTATCGGTAATATCTATCATTTCTTATATTAATTTGTCATAATGTTCTTGTTTGATGTTTGTGATTTATTAATGTTTGAAATGCTTATTGCCATGCTTTGTGAGTAGTTTCTTGTATGTTTGCCATGATTTAAATAGTAGTGATAATGTTACTTCAAATATATGATATTGGGATAATATCATTATGAAACAACGGAGGTAACGTTATACGGCTTTCATTTGTATAGCGCCGGAAACATCACTAATGTGTGGAGTACGAAACGTGGAAGCTATGAAAGTCGTGGGCACAATCCGTTGTGGAATAATATTCCCGATTATTATATAAATGGAATTGTTAAACTCCGTATCTGTCTAAACTTATCATGCATCTAGACTTAGTTATGGATCACCCTTTCCAGTCCTTCACGTGACTATCACCTTAGCTGTAGGCCTAAGTTTTGGTGGTTTGTTATCTGTATTATCGTACGAAGCCGTGTCCGTTACTGTAATTCGGCTAAATTACTGGGTATAGCAATGGAAACACCACTGGTGGAGTCCAGCCGTGAAAGCCTAAGGAAAAGTCGTTGGTACCGTCATTGTGGACTACCTAGAAACCCTAGAATATGGTCTAGGCATCATAAAGCTGTGGAAATGCTAAGTACACCGTAGGACTACCTCTGGTTACAACAAACTGTGGAAATACAGTAACTAAAGTACACCGTATCTATAGTTAGAGTTGGTGAACAGATGGAAAAGCAGTCATACATGGTGAAATCAACTCTAGTTACAAACGCCGTGGAAATGAGTCAAGCACTGTACACTGTAACTGTACCTAGAGGAGGTTAACCGTGGGACAGCTGGAGTACACGGTATACTGACCTCAGATTATAAGATATTGTGGAAAATGGTTACAGTACTGTACACCGTAAAGTACCTAGGGTTAGCAAAGCTGTGGAAAAATGCACTGTACCCCGCTAAGCGTGCCTAGGGATGAATGACTGATCGCAAAGGAGAGTTCTAGATCATGACAGAAGTAATTGTGCTAATAAAACCTAAGGAATGAGTCAAGAGATGAAATTCAAGCCCAACAGTGGTTCAGGATTCTTAAAACGCCTAGACTCTACAAAACTGATAGTTTAGAATACAAAGATAATAATCAGTACATGTTTAGATAATAACATTTAGACTTAGGTGTTAAGAAAGGTCAGAATAACCCAATGGGCAGCCTGTTACCTTATTCCTGCACCCTTCAAGGGTCACTGTCTCCACAAAGACTAAGTGTGGGGGGTCGAATAGTCTGTTCTGATCAGAATCACGATAGCCTAGGTACTCAGTGACATACTTATTTAGGTCTGACCGAAACAAGTAGGGTCCTAGTGTTTACACCTATAGTTTACTTGTCTGTTACCTAAATGTGTCCCATCACAATAATGCACTATCCTAAATCATGGTGAACCGCGTCTCCGTCATCCTTAAGTGTTACATATATGCTAGCTTCCCTTTTATTTTATGTTTTATTAAGTTTAATAAATTAGAAAACCAAATACAACCCTATCCAACTATCCAAAACCCAGCTTAATTACTAAGTTATCCGAGTGAGCTCTGTTTCAATTCTACCGTCGTGAGGAACGACCATGGATCATCCTTGCCACATACTAGTATCAGGTACTCGTACCCAATAATAGTAAGTAGTTTGGAAGGTTTTGGCTCTCCCCGACTATTACAAATTTAAAACTACCACACGATGCCGCGTTGAGCGTGAGGTCCGCAACGGCATGGAAGCGATTCCTGAAAACCTGACGTCTCGATGCGCATCAAGGAGATAAAGATTTTGTTGCTGGAGAACGTGTGCTTTTATATAATTCACGTATTCGGTTATTTCCGGGTAAATTGAAATCCAGATGGAGCGGACCGTTTGTTATTCACCAAGTTCATACAAATGGAAGTGTGGATTTGATAGCCTTCGATGGAGCTATTTTTACAGTTAATGGACATCGATTAAAAAATATTATGAAGATACTGTTATTGAACATACTTCAGATGTAACTCTGCAAGAATAATTTATCAGACCATGTCGAACTTACCGACACTTAAACAAAAGTGCTTCTTGGGAGACAACCCATGTTTATTTTTTATATGTTATGTTTTTCTTTTATGTTTTTATTTTTAGGATTGAACTTTGTGGGTATGTTCACTGGAAACCCTCACTAAACTATAACTCGTCCACTTGGGATACCGAGGGGTTTAAAGGCTTATTGCATATGCTAAATGCAATCGTGATTAACTACGAAAGTGTAGATGTTGTATATTATTTTGATCAAGAGATGAAGGAATCAACCGAAGCAGATTTTTCCTTGCCGATGATGACATATATAATTTCAGTCAGGGGAGTTTTCTGTTCTATTTTTCTTTCCCTTACTCACTTTTGTTTATCAATTTTTATACAATGAGGGCATTGTATAATTTAAGTGTGGGGATAGGGTTCGTAAGAAAAAGAATTTCTTTAATTAATCATTTAAGTTTCTATTGTTCTTAAATTTTATTAAAAATTTAATATTTTTAAGTTAATAACTAAGTATTTATTAGTTAGAATACTTTTGTTAAAAGTTTTGTTTTGTATTGAAAGTCCCTTTTGCCTTGGATCTAGATGACTGATGATGATAATTGATTGGCGGAAATAATCAATTGCACAAACGAGTAATAAACTTAAACCGAAACAATGAATCAATCAATGTAAAACTAGTTTATTAGCTTCTTGAACGTATTGGAACTGTTTACAAGTATGCTTAGTCGAAAAATGGTGCTAGGGTTTCGTCAACCCTAGCCGAAAACCCGTAGGTTTCAATTTATACAAAACAAAATCGGCAGACATGCGTCACTTGGGAAGTGTCGCATGTCGCCGCCCTCTTGCATCACTTACCTAAGTGACGCTATGCGACACTAAGGCAAGTGTCGCCTAACACAGAATCTAAGTGTCGCTATACATGAAAATTACTTTTCTATTCAACTAAACTAACGACACTTACAACTCGATAGACCAACTGACAGACACACTAAAATGCATCAACAAACTCCCCCGTGTCTTCAGCTTGGTCTTCAAAAACATCTTCAGTTCAAACCCAACCTGGTGGAAATACTCCACCAGCATGAATACCAACTCGTACACAAATCTCGACCACCTTCTCGAACTTTGAAGCCTCTTCTTGATCAAATCGATGATACTCCATTTTACTTCTGTGAAGAGCTTTCAAATCTTTCTTTGTCAGATTGATAAGGCTGATCGGATCAAAAACACGAAGATTCTTTCCATACTTCGCTGGTAAATTCCACTTTCCCTTTTCAATCACCGGATCTTCATCAGAAAGATATTCAATAACCGCTTCTTGAGTAACAGAATCAAACCACCAATATCGTAATCTTTTGAGAAAATCAAGTGGCAGATATTGTAGTGGCACAATTTTCAGACTAGCAGCTGGAGGATAATGATATTTGACGATCGGTTCCTGAGTTCTCGGATCTAACTTTTTCTTGTAAGATTAACGAACTCCCAGCTCTGGTCTAATCCACAAGTACTTCTTGCTGTAGATATCTCTTCTAAGAATCTTCTGAAACATGTTACCGCGAAAGTCATCGGTATGATTAACCATGTTCAGCTGAGCAAGACGATTTAACTCTTCCTTTGGCAGTGTGCTGATGCAGTTGAATCTCGGCCTGAAGTATTGTACGCCATCTCTTCGTTTGATGAGAATCAGAAAGTTGTCAGTATCGAATTTCCAACTTCTGATCAAACCAGTCAATTCACCTCTAACCTGATAGGTTTTACAAATCTTCAATTCAGGTTTTAGCTTTCGAAACATAGGACGATCTGAAGATGTAGACGGTTGTGCTTGTTCAGGAACAGATTCAGCAACTGGTTCCTGAGTAATATCTATCGGAGGTTCTTGGTCATCATCAGAATCATCGGACTCAATGATTGGTACATCGAAATCATATAGTTGAGCCGGTTGTTTCTGAACAGGTTCCGGTTCTCGCTTAGGCGCCGGTTCCTGATTCGGATTATCCAAATATTCTTCGTCCGACCCTGGAACCTCTGCATCCATCTCAATATCATCCGGATCAATTAATCTATCTTCTTCATCAACCGGATTTATCAAACTCTGAACATATGTGAGACTAACGTTCGAATAATCAACCGAAATTGGTCTCGGCTGTCCTGGAACATCAACAAAATAATCCAAAGCAATATTTTCATTAATCTGTTCTGGAATTACATTTTCAGGTTCTGGGGGAGGGGTTACATTTGTTTCCAAGGTTCTCTGACCTTCCTCCCCCGAAACAAAAGTAACCGATTCCAACTCTAACAACCTAGACTTAACGTCCGTCAATTCAAGCTTCAAATCATTCACCTGAGCTGCCTTGATCTCCAAATCCTTTATTTGGGTAGCTTGAGCTTCAATCACGGCAGCCTGATCATCAAAACGTTTATTCATCTGAGCTATCTGATCAAGAAACTGCTGAAGCATCACAGGCGTCGGTTCCGGTTGTTGTTGACGTTGCTGACCAGATTCTTGAATACTAATACCTGTTCTCTGGCGTCTCCTATGTGGTAAATCAGCATATGAAGGAGAAGACCCAGCTGGTCGCTTGCCCAAATTTGGAGGTACATGAACCCTCCCTGCAGAAATCCTTCTCAAAATACGCTTAAAGCGTCTAGGATCTGCCAACTGAATCCCATCCAATGCATCCTGAGGTGGCACATCACCTGGAGAGTCAGGTGGTGTCGGACCACCGTCAGATTCCTCAGCTACAACTTCTTCAACCTGCTCAGTATCTTCTAAATCCTGAGCAACAGCAGCATCAACCAAGTCATCCTCATTTACCGGAGGCACAACAATATCCTCATATCCATCCCCAGGCGGCGCAACATAGTTTTTGTTCACTATGTGCCCAAACAACTCACGATCAGGCAAAACTGCAGAATCTTTCGGAGGAAGCTTGCAGTCATTGAATACACGCAGAAGCATTGGTGTCGGAACCAATAACGACCTTTGATCTGGAGCGATTCCCAAATCCAGATCATTTAACAACAACTGAACAAAACGTGGATATAACAACCACTTATCCTTCTCAGCTCGCACATTCTCCACCAGATTCCCAAAAACATAACCGCTGAAGTTGTACGGCTTGTTGAACACTAATGCCAACATCAAAGACAAAGTCGTATGACTCGCAGCATCGTATCCGCTTTTCCTCGGGGATAAAAAAACGATAACAATATGACACATGTATCTCCAGACCCTGCATAGATATTGCTTCCTGAAGTCTGTTAGCTGATCCTCAGGGTAACCCATTCTCAGAAGACCCCCATTGATAAACGTGGTTTCAAAAGCAGTCGGCATATCGTGCGTGTCATTAAACTGCAAAACACGACGAATCAAATCCTAAGTAATCTCAATCTCACAACCAAACATAGTAGAGACGATCCTCGGAGTGTCGTTTTCAGTTCTGATAAACGCGTTGTAACAACTCGCAAATTTAAACACGATTAATTTAATTAATCACTTGCATTATTAGGCTAATTCCCTACTTGAGTGAATTCACAACACTTTTTAGAGGTAAGTCTAGCATAGCCCAACTAGATAATACGCGTAGCATTACGTATTCGTAATTAGTTGTAATTACGTACTGAACAATTTGAAAACAGACGCGACAAAAATATGCGACTCTTGGTGAACAAAATTATTTAATAAAACGAAATTATTAAATAACGTGGTAGCGAATAAATATTTTGTCAAAAATATTTACCAATTTATTTTATAACGAAAAACGTCAAAACGTATAATTAAAATAAAACAAAGTTAAAATTTTATAACTTAATTCAATTTGGTTTTATAAAATGATCTTAATTAAAATTATAAAGAAATATGTAATTTAAAAACATATTAGTTAAAATAAAGTAACATTTAACGATCGGGTAAACGAACGCGGAGCGCGAACACGGAGGCAGGAAATGGGAACAAAACCCACACCCACCTCCCTTTTTCTTTCATTTTATCCATCTATCTCTCTCTCTTCTTTACTCTTTCCCCTCCTTCTCTCTAAAACCACCCAAAAACCACACAAAAACCCCAAATACTACCACAAAAACGCGCCGAATCGCCATACTACTTTGGAATAAAACAACCACGACAACACGATCTACATTTCTACCTTCTCGGATTTCAAATCCGACATTCGTAAGTTTCCGACAAATCCCGCAAATCTTTAGATTTCAAAGTTATAATTCCTATTTAGTGTTTAATATACTTAGATTTACATGTTTTAGTGTTTTATACAACCGAAAACGTCTGAAATCGACCCGAAATCCAACTTTTTCAAGCTGTTCGTCGAACAGCTGGTAGTGTCGCATAGCGACCGAAAACAGTATAGCGACACTTAGTGTCGCATAGTAGTGCCGCGGTCTAGTGCCGCATGAAACCCAAAATATACCGTCACTTGTCTAGTGACGCTACGAACTTTACTTATACCAACACTTCTTGAGTGTCGCTAATTATTGCCCAACACATATACGCGTCACTTATTAAGTGCCGCATGACATCAGATTTTTAAACTATACCCGACACTCCTATAGTGACGCACCCACCTTGCACCCGACACTTCGTAAGTGTCGCATGACTACTTTAACCGACACTTCATCAGTGCCGCATAACAACCTGATCACCACGTATAGCGGCACTAGCCTAGTGTCGCTATCCCACTGTAAGTGACGCCCCTTAGTGACGCATGAGACAGAAACATTCCAAACTAATTTTTCACTAAGTGTCGAACTTAACCGGCAACGAATACTCACATATTATACGATACACGAACTATACAAACATTACAAACATACTTGTTTTAAAGAAATGTTGATTTCAAACTATCACCAACGAGTCGTACACATTTTCACAAACAACGAAATACAAACATAAACATTAAACAAACGATTTGGACGTGACTTGGTTGTACAAACACTAGCATGGATGATTAGTTTAGACATCCACATACTTATTAAATCTCGTACGTTTAGGACGTTAGGAGATTTCAGACTGTACTTGGGCTTAGGTTTGCTAGCACTCGCACAACTGCTTAAACTCAACAGGTGAGTTCACAGCCCCTACTTTTACTGATTTAACTACTTTTGAACAGGGGTGGAAAACATAGACAACTGTTTTACTGCTTTGCCATAACTACTTTTACTACATGATTATTTATCATACTGTTTACTCGAACGACTAGAGTACTTGAACTGTTAAACTGTTATACGAACTGCCACTTAACTGCCTTTGGTACACTTATACAAACTGTTTATGACTGCGGTCAACTACTTCAACTGTCTGAACTTAATGGTATTTTCATACAAAAACTGAACTGAGAACATGCTGGAGAACGACCAGCTACATACTTTTATTACTAGCTCTTATGAAACAACATTTTCATAAACACACAGAAAGTCCCTACGTCTTGGGCACGCACGCACAGAAAGTCCCTACGTCTTGGGCAAACAGAAAGTCCCTACTTCTTGGGCACGGTGCCATCCTACGTCTTGGGTGAAGGCTCTACTTCTTGAGCAGATGGGTCCTACGTCTTGGATGCCAGTCCTACTTCTTGGACACAACTATACAAGTCCCTACGTCTTGGGCACATACATAGAAGTCCCTACTTCTTGGGCAACACTATAGGTCCTACTTCTTGGACAAACGATTTAAATCCCTACTCCTTGGGTAAACTAATAGGATACTGCTTTCCTACGAAACTTAAACTGTGTTTTGGGCGAACGACCCACTAAACTTATACTTTTGGGCAACATCCCAACGAAACATACCTACTACTAGGATACGTACAATCCTACAGAACATACTTGAAAATAGGATACTGCTTTCCTACAACTTATAGGATACGAACATTCCTACAAACAACTATTTAAGAACGTAACGGATTTCAGAAACTATACTTTTGGGTGACATCCCAACGATACAATATAAACAACAGTGGTTTATCACAACTGAACTTGTAAACATAAAACCTGTGAATTCACTCAACCTCGTTGTTGACTTTCACTATGTTTTTCAGGGAATTAGCTGCGCATGTAAGATCGCCAACACACATGGAGAACTAGGCGACCCTTGAAGATTAGGATGCCAACTTTTTGGGAAAACATATGGATTTCTCTAGTATAACTGAAACTGTTTTGTCATATTCTAGAAATCCACTTTTGTAAACTTACTACTTTTAACTTATACGATCCGATGAATCGTAAACTTTGTAATTAACACTTTTGGCATCTTAATATATATTGTTCTGTTGTAATCATAAGCTCTGATACGTATGCATGCTTTGTTATTGTGACACCCCATACTTAAACTAAACGCTTCCGCTAAACGATAATTGGGGGTGTGACAGATTGGTATCAGAGCCATTGGTTATAGCGAACTAGGAAACTTTAGGTGACTTAGAAACCTAGAGACCTAGACTATAGCCTTGGCTAGAACGTACATGCATACATACAATGGCATACATCTAAACTATCGCTACGATACTTCGATATGCGTGAACTGTTCACCACATTCGACTCGTTCATTGTACTCTGATCTCATATGAACCTGATCGTGATTAAACGGTTGATGAAAAGAAGTATGTATTTGGCATCATATAATGACGCCTGGCCAACGTGATTATATTATACTAAGTACATATGGGTGTTTCATAGTCGTAAGATACGTGACGGGGATTCGACAATTTCTCTTGATACTCGAAAACTTGTAATATGTGAAACTTCATTCCTCACATATTTTTCATTTGGCATTGACTTCTGCATCTTTTCATCGCAGAACGTCAGCATGCCGCCTAAACAAAGAAAAACCCGAAACAGTCGACGAAATTCTCCACCTGTACCTCCAGAAACAACCGAACAAATAATCGAACGCCGCGTGGCTGAGGCAATTGCTCAGTACGAGGCTAGCAGAAATCGTGAAAACCCAACCAACAATAGTGGAGCTACCCCTGTCAACAGCGAAACCCCAACCAATACCCAACAGGGGTGTTCCTACAAAACCTTCCAGTCTTGCAAACCCAGCACCTTCACCGGGACCGAGGGGGCCATTGGCCTGGTCCACTGGATTGAGAAAATGGAATCGGTGATCGACATCAGCGACTGTGCCACCGACAAAATTGTGAAATACGCCACCTGCACCTTAGCTGACAAGGCGTTGACCTGGTGGAACGCTCAAGTCCAGATTATGGGACGCTCAGCTGCTCATTCCATGACCTGGGTAACTCTGAAACAGATGATGATGGAGGAATTTTGCCCTCCCAACGAGATGCAGAAACTGGAAAACGAATTCTGGAACATACAAATGATCGGCGCTGACATTTCCGGTTATACAACTAGATTCCAGGAGCTCGCACGTCTAGTGCCCCACATGGTAACCCCCGAAAGCAAACGCATCGAGCGTTTCAACAAGGGCTTGGCCCCACAGATTCGAGGCATGGTTATGTCCTCCAAACCCGCCACCTTTAGGAGCGCAGTTGACCTGGCTCAAAGCTTAACTGATGACGCCATTCTGATTGGCACTTTGAAAGCTACCTCTGGGAAAACCGAACCTACCCGTACTGACGCGGGCGACAGCAAACGCAAATGGCACAGTGAGAACAACGACCGTCAGGGTCAACAAAACAGGAACGTGGGAAACACTCGAGCCTACGTCGCCATCACTAACACTGAACCGAAACCATACCTAGGCAAAAGGCCTAAATGCGGAAAATGCGAAAGGCATCATGAGGGTAACTGTACTCTCTGCGACAGGTGCAACCAATGGGGACATCGAGCTCAAACCTGCAAAGCCAACCTCTCCGCTCGAACAAACAATGGGTGTTTCGAGTGCGGTGAGCCCGGACACTATCGAAACCAATGTCCAAAACTGAACAACACCCAGAACAACCCCGGAAACAACAACCACATCGCAACCATCCCACCGGCTCGTGGCCGCGCATACATCCTCCGTGCACCGGAAACTGTTGCGGACTATGGCAAGAACGGTATGTCTTACCAACTATTGCTACGATTTAACGTTTCTTTCATTCGAATGTCGATTCGAACACAACATTTGGTAAACTCTGAACACGAAACGAAACACACAACATATTGAACTATGCCGCGAGCATACTTAAACCAATTGAACTTCTATGGCAACAATTGAACGCCACGCAAACTATGGTTAACGACATGACTTATCGGAGAACATACGCCGCGGGCGATCCGACTTGGTTTTAAATCTCGGGACGAGATTTCTCTAACATGGGGAGAATGAAACAACTCGCAAATTTAAACACGATTAATTTAATTAATCACTTGCATTATTAGGCTAATTCCCTACTTGAGTGAATTCACAACACTTTTTAGAGGTAAGTCTAGCATAGCCCAACTAGATAATACGCGTAGCATTACGTATTCGTAATTAGTTGTAATTACGTACTGAACAATTTGAAAACAGACGCTACAAAAATATGCGACTCTTGGTGAACAAAATTATTTAATAAAACGAAATTATTAAATAACGTGGTAGCGAATAAATATTTTGTCAAAAATATTTACCAATTTATTTTATAACGAAAAACGTCAAAACGTATAATTAAAATAAAACAAAGTTAAAATTTTATAACTTAATTCAATTTGGTTTTATAAAATGATCTTAATTAAAATTATAAAGAAATATGTAATTTAAAAACATATTAGTTAAAATAAAGTAACATTTAACGATCGGGTAAACGAACGCGGAGCGCGAACACGGAGGCAGGAAATGGGAACAAAACCCACACCCACCTCCCTTTTTCTTTCATTTTATCCATCTATCTCTCTCTCTTCTTTACTCTTTCCCCTCCTTCTCTCTAAAACCACCCAAAAACCACACAAAAACCCCAAATACTACCACAAAAGCGCGCCGAATCGCCATACTACTTTGGAATAAAACGACCACGACAACACGATCTACATTTCTACCTTCTCGGATTTCAAATCCGACATTCGTAAGTTTCCGACAAATCCCGCAAATCTTTAGATTTCAAAGTTATAATTCCTATTTAGTGTTTAATATACTTAGATTTACATGTTTTAGTGTTTTATACAACCGAAAACGTCCGAAATCGACCCGAAATCCAACTTTTTCAAGCTGTTCGTCGAACAGCTGGTAGTGTCGCATAGCGACCGAAAACAGTATAGCGACACTTAGTGTCGCATAGTAGTGCCGCGGTCTAGTGCCGCATGAAACCCAAAATATACCGTCACTTGTCTAGTGACGCTACGAACTTTACTTATACCGACACTTCTTGAGTGTCGCTAATTATTGCCCAACACATATACGCGTCACTTATTAAGTGCCGCATGACATCAGATTTTTAAACTATACCCGACACTCCTATAGTGACGCACCCACCTTGCACCCGACACTTCGTAAGTGTCGCATGACTACTTTAACCGACACTTCATCAGTGCCGCATAACAACCTGATCACCACGTATAGCGGCACTAGCCTAGTGTCGCTATCCCACTGTAAGTGACGCCCCTTAGTGACGCATGAGACAGAAACATTCCAAACTAATTTTTCACTAAGTGTCGAACTTAACCGGCAACGAATACTCACATATTATACGATACACGAACTATACAAACATTACAAACATACTTGTTTTAAAGAAATGTTGATTTCAAACTATCACCAACGAGTCGTACACATTTTCACAAACAACGAAATACAAACATAAACATTAAACAAACGATTTGGACGTGACTTGGTTGTACAAACACTAGCATGGATGATTAGTTTAGACATCCACATACTTATTAAATCTCGTACGTTTAGGACGTTAGGAGATTTCAGACTGTACTTGGGCTTAGGTTTGCTAGCACTCGCACAACTGCTTAAACTCAACAGGTGAGTTCACAGCCCCTACTTTTACTGATTTAACTACTTTTGAACAGGGGTGGAAAACATAGACAACTGTTTTACTGCTTTGCCATAACTACTTTTACTACATGATTATTTATCATACTGTTTACTCGAACGACTAGAGTACTTGAACTGTTAAACTGTTATACGAACTGCCACTTAACTGCCTTTGGTACACTTATACAAACTGTTTATGACTGCGGTCAACTACTTCAACTGTCTGAACTTAATGGTATTTTCATACGAAAACTGAACTGAGAACATGCTGGAGAACGACCAGCTACATACTTTTATTACTAGCTCTTATGAAACAACATTTTCATAAACACACAGAAAGTCCCTACGTCTTGGGCACGCACGCACAGAAAGTCCCTACGTCTTGGGCAAACAGAAAGTCCCTACTTCTTGGGCACGGTGCCATCCTACGTCTTGGGTGAAGGCTCTACTTCTTGAGCAGATGGGTCCTACGTCTTGGATGCCAGTCCTACTTCTTGGACACAACTATACAAGTCCCTACGTCTTGGGCACATACATAGAAGTCCCTACTTCTTGGGCAACACTATAGGTCCTACTTCTTGGACAAACGATTTAAATCCCTACTCCTTGGGTAAACTAATAGGATACTGCTTTCCTACGAAACTTAAACTGTGTTTTGGGCGAACGACCCACTAAACTTATACTTTTGGGCAACATCCCAACGAAACATACCTACTACTAGGATACGTACAATCCTACAGAACATACTTGAAAATAGGATACTGCTTTCCTACAACTTATAGGATACGAACATTCCTACAAACAACTATTTAAGAACGTAACGGATTTCAGAAACTATACTTTTGGGTGACATCCCAACGATACAATATAAACAACAGTGGTTTATCACAACTGAACTTGTAAACATAAAACCTGTGAATTCACTCAACCTCGTTGTTGACTTTCACTATGTTTTTCAGGGAATTAGCTGCGCATGTAAGATCGCCAACACACATGGAGAACTAGGCGACCCTTGAAGATTAGGATGCCAACTTTTTGGGAAAACATATGGATTTCTCTAGTATAACTGAAACTGTTTTGTCATATTCTAGAAATCCACTTTTGTAAACTTACTACTTTTAACTTATACGATCCGATGAATCGTAAACTTTGTAATTAACACTTTTGGCATCTTAATATATATTGTTCTGTTGTAATCATAAGCTCTGATACGTATGCATGCTTTGTTATTGTGACACCCCATACTTAAACTAAACGCTTCCGCTAAACGATAATTGGGGGTGTGACACGCGTGATCATAGAACTCCTCAATTTGATTCATATACACTGGTGTAGATGCTGTAATAGCATGATGAATCCTGGATCTGTGAAGAAATGAAATCATTGGCCTGAAAGGAAGTGAATTCTTGTGCGTCGAATCCAGAAATGCAACAATATTATGCCTGGTGTTTGTTCGGCGATAATAATCCTGAAGATTATCCATCTGTAACTAAAAAAATAAAAGAATACGAAAAAAATCGTTACAGAATAAGCTCAAACACAAAATTCAATAATTCTGATTTTATAGCGTCACTAAGGAAGTGACCCCCCAAGTATAACCGACACTTAAGGAGTGCCGTAATAAAATCAGAAATCAAAAGGGTGTGTCACTTGATGTAAGTGACGCATGGAAAGCGTCACTGGTGTAAGTGACGTTGCCACAACATGTATCATTCAAGCGGTACTAAACAAGTGACACCGATCATGTTGACCAGTTCATCAAATCGAGCACGTGAAAAAGCTTTGGTGAATAGGTCGGCCCTTTGCTTAAGGGTGTCTATATGGACCAGGTTTATCAAGTGTTTTTCATAGCAATCCCGTATGAAGTGGAACCTAAGTTCTATGTGTTTAGTCTTAGAGTGTTGTACGGGATTGCGTGTGATAGATATGGCAGCAGTGTTATCTATGTGAATAGGAGTCATAGTAAGAAGTAACCCGTAATCGCGTAGTTGGTGCTGAATCCAGAGAACTTGGGCACAGCAGCTAGCAGCAGCAACATACTCAGCCTCTGCTGTAGAAAGAGAAACTGTAGTCTGCTTCTTGCACTGCCAAGAGACCAAACGCGATCCCAGAAATTGACATCCACCAGTTGTTGACTTCTTATCGATACTGCAACCTCCATGATCCGAATCCGAATAGGCTGTAAGAGCAAAAGTCTTCTCATTTGAATACCGAAGACCAAGAGTAGGTCTAGCTCTGAGATAACCAAAAATTCGCTTTACTGCCTTCATATGAGACACCTTTGGTTTAGCCTGATAGCGTGAGCAGATTGACATGGCAAATACGATGTCCGGCCTAGAGGCAGTCAAATACATAAGAGAACCTATCATTGAACGATAGTCCCTCTCTTTGCAATCTTCATCTTCCTCAGCAAGTCTAAGATTGTGATTGAGCTCGATAGGAGTCCCATAGGTTTTACAATTGAGCAGGTCATACTTAGTCAACATGTCATTGACATATTTTGACTGATGTATATTAATACCTTTTGCAAGCTGCTCAACTTGTACACCTAAAAAGAATGTGAGCTCCCCCATCGCGCTCATCTCAAACTCAGACTTCATGATTTTCTCAAAGTTCTTGCACATTGCCTCATTTGTAGAACCGAAAATAATAGCGTCCAAGTAAACCTGCACAAATAACATATCTTCCCTATCCTCAGACTGTTCACGAAGAATGAATAGCATGCTATCTATGTTGCCCCTCACAAAACCATGCTTAATCAGATGTGTAGTTAGCCTCTCATACCAAAGCCTCGGTGCTTGGTGAAGACCACATAACGCCTTATTCAATTTACAGACGTATTCAGGATGCGCAGGGCCCTCAAAACCAGGAGGCTGCTTAACGTACACATCGGTATCTACCTGTCCATACAGAAACGCACTTTTCACATCAAGTTGATTGACGTGAAATCCCTTGAAAGACGCGTATGCCAGAAAAATGCGAATGGATTCCAATCGAGCAACAGGGGCAAATACATCATCATAGTCCAGACCCTCAATTTGGCTGGAGCCTTGAACTACTAGATGTGCTTTATTACGAATCACAACGCCCCGATCATCCATCTTATTACGATATACTCAACGAGTGCCAGTCAAGTGGGCACCCTTGGGCAATGGAACTACTTCCCAGACTTGCAACTTTTCAAATTGCAACAGTTCCTCTTGCATGGCCTCGATCCAGGATGGATCTTTTAAAGCCTCTTCAACTTTCTTGGGTTCAACTTGCGATAGATAACATGAATTGACATTAACCACCAGACCCAAAAGTTGCTCAGTATCAGTCTGCTTCGCTTGATGTCGTGTTTGAACAGGAGCATGAGGGTCACTAATGATATTATCAATGGGGTGATCCTTATGTATCTGAGTAACTGGAATTTGATCTGGCACAACATTCTGTTCCAAGTTGTTCAAATCTCCCTCAGTTGCAGGAGTGTTCGGTGAAGCATCATCATCTTCATCTCCTTGAGAATAGAAATGAGAATAATTTGTCTTTTCTACTTCCTCTTCCTCATCATCTTCCTCCCCTTCTTCTTCTAAGGAAGGCATCAATGGATCATAGGGAAGCTCCTTCGTATAGATAGACTTAGAAGTTGAAGGAGCATCCGAAGACGGTGTAGTAGGAGATGGTTTAAATGTGGGTGTAGGTGAGGGTGTAGATGTACATGCGGATGCGGGTGTTGGACTTGATGTTGTAGCAGGTGCGGTAGTGGGTGTTGGAGTAGGTGTTGAGGTGGATGTTTGATTTGATGCAGATTTAGGGTTCGGGTTGGATGGTTTTAAGGGAGAATCAGATGTCTCTTGAAAGAGACTGATTCCATGGAGTAGGGTGACCAACTCTTCCTCTTGATCTACTTCAGGTAAATTGAAAGAATTAAAGATACCCTCATAGTTGAAAAACCAATCCGGACCCGTTCCTTGAGGAGGATCTGTATAACGCAAACATTTTACCTCAAAATGCTCCTCAATCTGACTTGTTGTTTTGTTATAAACTCTCTTGTTCGGAGAGTTCACGGAATAACCAAGAAAAATCCCTTCAACTGCTTTGTTGTCAAACTTTGATATTTTATCCTTAGTAATCATTATTAAACAAGGACACCCAAATGGCTCTAGAAACTGCAAATTTGGCTTACGGTAATTAAAAAGTTCATAACATGTTTTGTTCTTCTTCTTAACCGTGAGCACCCGATTCAGAACATAACAAGCAGTGTTAACTGCCTCAGCCCAGAAGATTATAGGCAGCTTAGAATCAGCTAGCATTGTCCGATCTGTCTCGATGATAGTTCTATTTTTACGTTCTGCAACTCCATTCTGTTGAGGAGTTCTTGGAGCACTGAATTGATGTTCAATGCCTCTTGCAGCACAGAATAACTCGAGAGTAGAATTCTTGAACTCGGTACCATTATCACTACGCAGTCTCTTTACTTTCAAGTTGCACATATTTGCCAACTTATCCAACTAATAAACCAAAATGTCCGCCGTCTCACCCTTTGAAGCTAGGAAGTAAACCCACGAAAATCTTGAGTAGTCATCCGTGACTACCAAGCAATACGATCTGCCACTAATACTTTTTGTAGAAATAGGACCAAAAAGATCCATATGTAAAAGCTCCCATGGTGCAGCAATAGAATTTACTATCTTAGACTTATGGGACTTTTTATGGAGTTTGCCCTTGTGGCAAGAAACACAGTCATCCTTTAATGAAAAAGACTGTTTTGGAACTCCATTCACCAAATCATTCTTTATGAGAAAATTCATTTTACGAAAATGGATGTGTCCCATCCGTCTGTGCCAAAGAAGTGATTCTTTCTCAGAAGCCTTTGAAAGGAGACAAGTATACTCGCTGGTTGTCTCAACAGTTTGCATATTCAAAACATAGGTGTCATCTTTCCTCGGTGCTCGCATTAGCACCCATTCCTCAGGAATGACGAACCCCGGATTCAGTATAACACATTCAGTCTTTGTGAATGCAGTGGTATAATTTTTATCACAAACTTGTAAAACGCTCAGCAAGTTGTGATTGAGTTGTGCCACATAATTCACATTCTCAAAGCTAACATTTCCATTCGTTAGCGTTCCTCTACCCGAAATGGTTCCTCCTGTATCTCCAGCAAAGGCAACATATCCTCCTGCGTATGGTTTAATATCCACAAGAAGAGACACATCGCCAGTCATGTGTCGCGAGCAGCCACTGTCTAAATACCATTTACTATCTCTCACACGTTCAGACTGCTGCAACACACAAAAATAAGGAGATTAGTGAGAAACGGTGACCCAAGCCTTTACAGACTTAGGTACACCGAAGTCATCAACAATAATCACATCAGATAGAATTTTATTTTTTAATAAATCAGAATTTTCATCTGATGGGTTATTGTTGACAACTTTAGAGTCAACAGCAGACTCTTTTCTTTTCCAAACCTTAGATGGTTCGGAAATTGGCTTGGAAGTGATGTCGGGATTTTGTTTTGGCAAAGGATTTTGCTCAACATCATTTTGCTTTTTAACCGGCTTGAGAGAGACAGAATAACGCCTAGGTGGGGATTTTGAAAGCGAATTCTTATAAAAAGAAGTTCTAGGCATTTCTCTCCCAAAACGCTGGTTAGAGAGCTTGGGACAATCACGGATTAAATGTCCCTGTTTCTTGCAATAGAAACAGGAACGCATTTCAACAAAAGGTTGAGGCTGAGGATATACCGGAGGAGGAGGAGAAGCATTCCTTGAACATGCACAATGTGTACACATTTTAGGTGGTGCTTTCTCAGTTTTATTGGTTGAAGTTGAAGGTTTGTTGTGAGAAACTTTATCATTTTTAACATTTATACTACGTTTCAAAATCTTTACAGGTGTCTGTAAAGTTTGAATGTTCTCATTTAAAACCTTTTGTTTTTCCTTTTGAACCTTTACTGGTTCAGTTTGCAGAATTTCAGGTTTAACTTCAACCTTTTTAACCTTCGGATACTCCTGTTCGGTAATATCCTCAATCTCAACGACCTCCTCTAAACTAACTGGAGGTGTACTCTCAGGCTTAACAAAAGTAGGCAAGGGATACTCTGGCCGTTTAGTTTTCTCCTTTGCCTGCCTTTTGGGATTGGATTTAACTTCTTTAGAATTTGTAGCTGACCATGATGAATAATCAGCCACAAGTTCTTCGGTGCCCTCCTTAACAGGCAGAGGATAGTGATTGGTAGGAGGTGGAACTGAGTTATATCCTATTCCAGCCCTACTACTGGTATTTGTCCTCTGCTTGTTAACGATTTCATCAAAAACATCACGAGACTCTGAGAAACTTGAGATTTTTTTATTAAAACTCTCAGACTGAGACTTTAATTCAGAAAGTTCTTTATTCAACAAATCAATTTCTGTTAAGTAGCTTTTAATTGCATCTTGTTGACTAAAGACTTTTGCTTTAAAGGTTTGAGTATCTAATTTATAAGCTTCAATCTGCTTATCATAAAGTCTTTCATTACCTTTTAGAAACTTATTTGACTCAGTGAGTTTCTCGACATTTTCTCTCAAGTTCATATTGTCTATTTGAAATCCTTTTAAAGAAGTTTCCAATTTAATACAAGATAAACAAGTAACAGGCTCTTTAGGTTCTTTATGTACCTCAGGTGTGATGTGAGCCATTTAGCATTGTTGATACTGCTGAGCTTGAGCGCTCCAATCCAGACTAGTAGGCTCGATCACAATCAACGCATCAGAAATTCAAGTCGTCTGTACATCTTTCTCAGGAGTCTTGGGAGGAGATGGTTTAGTGAGACCTGACGGTGGCATCTTTGGTTTCTCACATTCTCGGGCAAAATGTCCCAAGTTCTGGCAGTTGTAGCAACGAACATTGCTTTTATCAAATCCAAAGCCAGATTTACCAGCTCCTTCCAAACTCTTCCTTCCAGTTCTTTGCAGGAATTTCTGAACCCTTCTTGTGATCATGGCGATGTTTGAGTTTAAATCCATCTGTTCCAGATCATCATCGTCCAAATGACCGTAGTCCTCCTTTGTTAATTCCAGAGTGGTATTTGGTTGTGACACCAAATCTTTGTAAGAACTAAGAAAAGCTGTATAAATGGCAGCTTGTTCTTCAATGGCTGGAGAAATAGGAGTCTGTGCACCTTGTGAAGTGCCAGCAGAATGGCCTGATGAATAACCACCAGTGGAGCTTGGTAGAGCACTAATATCTGACATAAACGCCAATCCACCAGGAGTATTTCCAGAACTAATTTTACCCCCATACAAAGATGGATTCTGTACAAAGCCTCCACTTTTACATTCTTTCTTCTTCAACTCCATAGCATGTGCTTGGAGTATCCCAACTAACTCATCTAACTTCTATGTAGCCAACTCTTGATTCTCTTTCAACATTTGTACCTTGACGTCCCAATCTTTAGGTAGTGCATCCAAGAGCTTCTTATTAATCTCCAGTTCAGTAAATGTATAACCTCCTTCCGTCAAATTGCCCACAAGCTGGGTGTATCTAGTAAACAAACTGGTCGTGGTTTCATTAGGCGCAATATCAAAGAGATCAAATTGTTTCTTGATCAACTCTAACTTAGCCTCCTTATATTTCTCATTACCACCACAACGAAGCTCAATTGCATGCCACAGATCATAGGCAATCTCATGTTGTTTGAACATGCGCAAAACATCTGGAATTAAGGTCATCTTTATTGCTGAAAGACATTTGCGTTCAATATCATACTCCTTACATTCCTTAGGAGTCATAGCCTTATAAGTCTTAGCTGGAGGAACGCCACGGTAGTTTCCCTCAGCTAATGGTCTTACATATCTTTCAGTAAGTGGGCCCCATAGTTCCGGACAATGAAAATCAATATACTGCTCAAATCGTGATCTCCAGTATGTATATTCCAAATCAGCAGTAAAAACGGGAGGTTTACTACTGGTTCCAACATCATTACCTTGTCTAATCATTTCCCTAATGCTTTGAATAGTTTCCCTATCCGACATCGTTGAAATGCACCTGTAAAATCAACTTAAAACAAGACTAGAAAGCTGATTAGTAACAAAGGCGTCACTTGGTAAGTGATGCACCTAAGTGTCGCAAAGACTAGCGGCACTGGGTAAGTGACGCTATCAAGTGACGAATAAATGAACACAACGACACTAGAGATTAGTGTCGTATAATCAAGAAGTGACGCACTCAAGTGACGGACTTGAGTGACGCTCAGCAATAACAGGCGTCACTAAGGTAAGTGACACTTTTAGTGACTCACAGAAATAATGCGTCACTAGTAGCAAGTGACGGATAACACACAAGTGTCGTCCAAAGTGACGCAATTAAGTGTCGGTAAGAACAGTAGGCGTCACTAAGATAAGTGACGGATAACCCTCAAGTGACGTTACTGAGTGACGTACTTGAGTGTCGTTAAAACCCTAATTGAACCTTACAGAAGTGTCGCTCGAAGTGCCGCACAAGGTGACGAAGTGACACTACGAGTGATGCAGAAACGGCTGTGAACGCCCAAAAACCCCAAAAATCGAATTTTCGTAAACCTAACGAAAATTCTTGAATCCCAATCGAACGAAACCTGTAATACTTGATTCAAAACGTAATAATAGCACCCAATCGATCCAAATATTGCTAGAATACCTATGATCTTCACAAAAGCGAACCGAAAAGCTTCCAATACACGAACACACGTTGATCAAATCACCTAAAGGCTCTGATACCAGTTGAAAGTCCCTTTTGCCTTGGATCTAGATGACTGATGATGATAATTGATTGGCGGAAACAATCAATTGCACAAACGAGTAATAAACTTAAAACGAAACAACGAATCAATCAATGTAAAACTAGTTTATTAGCTTCTTGAACGTATTGGAACTGTTTACAAGTATGCTTAGTCGACAAATGGTGCTAGGGTTTCGTCAACCCTAGCCGAAAACCCGTAGGTTTCAATTTATACGAAACAAAATCGGCAGACATGCGTCACTTGGGAATTGTCGCATGTCGCCGCCCTCTTGCGTCACTTACCTAAGTGACGATATGCGACACTAAGGCAAGTGTTTAAACGTATGATCGTTTAAGCTCTAGACTTTTTAGGTCTTGATCTAGGATATAATGATAACAATAATAATTTTCAGCAGAATAACAATAAGAACAATGTTATCACAACAAGCCCCAATATTATTTGATCAGAATAACACGGTTATACAAATATAACAGGATCAAGAAACCTTGATCTTGAGGCTAAACAAAAACCCTAGACGTCTACATTATGTGTGCACACCTTTTTCCTACGCCTACATCTCTTTATATACTAGAGATAATAGGGTTTACAAGAAAACCTAACTTTTATAGGAAGTTAACTTAATTTTCACATTAAGTCCTAGTAGTTTCATCATCTTTATTTATGCATATTTAATTTAGTATCATCAAATCAATAATTCTTTACAATCTTCCCCTATTTGATAATGACAAAATAAACATCTTCTACCACAAACTTCCCCTTAATTCTTGATTTCTTGTAAACATGCCATGCATAATAATAAGCTGCAAATCTTGATCTTCAATTCTTCTTCCCCTGTTTGTCATAATCCAATAGGGATCGTGTGAAGATAAGCAACTTGAATTTTTACAACTACACGCTATATACTACACCACTAATCCAATTTTCTAATGTCTCAAATTACCCTCCATGACGCATAATAAGAATAATGAATTTGAGCATTAGAAACTTACATTAGTAATAATAATATACAACTAGCAGTAATAATGAAACCTTTCTCCTCAAATGATGCATAAACATACCTTGATGGTTAAACACTTTGTCAATAAGCTTCCCCTTAAATCAATATGTTAACCATCTCTTGAATCTCAAACTTTTATAGGCTCTATGTAATGATCACTGATGAAGAAAATAGAATATAACAAACTTGATGAAGAAGTTAAACCTTCCAAACTTGTACCTTATATCTTGTACTAACCACGACGTTGAACTTATAATCCAATGCATAAGTAGATCGCAATCTCTTTGACAAAAATCCTTATTCTCCATAATAAGTCACTGAGCACACCATAACTCCTTCAAGTGATAGCAAATGTGAGCATTGAGCACCATAAGTTTATAAATCACACACGTTTGCTAGATTCCATCAAGTCTTCGTCACCATACAAATCAAACAAGTTATCTTCAAAGTGTATCATCCCACTTTAAGATATGATAAGATACAAACTTGTAAGACTCAACTTCAATATCAAATAAGCTATAATCAATCTTCTTCGTAATCACATCTTCAAATAATCTTCAAAAAACGAGCCGTAAAATCAATAAGAATAAATTGTTATGAAAAACAATTCCATTCGAGATCCAAACCTATCAGTTGCACTAACAGTTGTAACCAAGTAGTACTAACAGTTTTAATTGTTTTGTACTAACAGTGGTAAAAACTCGATCAGTGTTAACCCCTCGAAATTCATAAACAGTGGTAATCACTTAATCAACAGTGGTAATTATATTCCATTGACACAAACAGTGGTAACTATATTCCCCTGACACAAACAGTTTTAACTTCACTTTTCTCTAACAGTGATAACTGTTTTTCCACTGACAGTTTTAACTGTTTTTCCAATAACAGTTTTAACTGCTTTCTCCTGTTTATTCTTCAATACCTTCTCTGTCATACCCAAGTGTTTAAAGAATAAATTCCACAGCAGAAGCAAGAACACTATCAAAAACAATGATAATAGAGAATTAAAACCATACCATCTTCAACTTTTCTACAGCAGAATTTAACATTTATGTATCTCCTCTTACACAGATCTGATCATGTTCAAATTTTTACACATTGTACATCTATGTGTCGTGAACCATATATCCAAAATTCAAGTCGATCCAACGGTTAACAAACACACAACAATTAATTTACAGTAGCTGCGCAAACAGAAACCACAAACGTACTGCAGCAGATTCGAATTTTAATATCTCTATGTAGAGACATCCAATCACAAAGAAATTTTTACACAATGTATAAACTTATGTCTTCTATAATAATACCAAAAATCATAAACTTTCGTTGAATAACGAAGACACAGTGACCGTTTTATTTCTGCCGTTCTGAAAAACCCTAAACTTTCAGCAACCAATTTCGACAATAAATATCTCTCAATCAAAAGCACAGATCGAAAATCCCTCCCGTCAGAATGTGCGTCTATATTTAAGAACTTATAGTTTAAATTTCACGACGATCTAACGGTTAACGAATGAGATACGGAATTTTTACCATGGCTATGCAGAAAGTGACGAATTACGAATTTTTCTTGCAATCTTCTAGGGTTTCTTCGATACGGCTTCTTTTATCTCGTACACCTTGTATATCCTAGATCACGAGCAACCTTGCTCTGATACCAATTGTTTAAACATATGATTGTTTAAGCCCTAGACTTTTTAGGTCTTGATCTAGGATATAATGATAACAATAATAATTTTCAGCAGAATAACAATAAGAACAATGTTATCACAACAAGCCTCAATATTATTTGATCAGAATAACACGGTTATACAAATATAACAGGATCAAGAAACCTTGATCTTGAGGCTAAACAAAAACCCTAGACGTCTACATTATGTGTGCACACCTTTTTCCTACGCCTACATCTTTTTATATACTAGAGATAATAGGGTTTACAAGAAAACCTAACTTTTATAGGAAGTTAACTTAATTTTCACATTAAGTCCTAGTAGTTTCATCATCTTTATTTATGCATATTTAATTTAGTATCATCAAATCAATAATTCTTTACAGCAAGTGTCGCCTAACATAGAATCTAAGTGTCGCTATACATGAAAATTACTTTTCTATTCAACTTAACTAACGACACTTACAACTCGATAGACCAACTGACAGACACACTAAAATGCATCAACATGTATTTAAAGGTTTAGACTTTAATGTGGATTAACTGTTTTGTATATATAATGTAAGCTACTTAAATAAGGAGTGATATATAGTTATGTGATATGATGTACTAATAGGCAATCTATATGAGGATTTCTGGATTTAAAAAAAAATTAATAATATAACTTGGTTATTATTTTATGATACATAATATGATGTATGACATAAAAAGTCTTAAATTTTAAGTTTATTATGCAATAATTTTATATATCTTTTTACTTATGTGAATACATTTAGGGGTATATATTGATGGTTTTCTCTGTTATACGAAAGTATAGACCCGGTCTCTATTAATATATACTTAAAAATTAAGCAAACGCAAGTCAAAAGTACTTGAAAAGTCTTAAAAATAAAAAATACCTAATAAGGTCGCCAAAATGGTTTGACCAAGTCTGGTTTTGCTTAAACCTGAATCAAGTTATGTCACTCTGTTGCATGAAAATGCAGACCTGTCACTAATGTCTTGATTCTTAAAAATGGATTTCATATATTTAATGGGAATATAAAAGTAAATTGCATGATTAAATGTAAGAGTATATCATATATGGAAATCATAAGTAATAAACATACTAATAATAAAAATGTATTCAGAAATATGAATATAGATTGTTTAAAGTGGACAAATATATTAGTAATCATTCATGAGCTATATATTACACAAATAATAATAATTTTATTTATACATTATAGTTATCCATGTTAATTAAATTGTTTAAAATTTTAATTTATGAAACAGATTTTTAGTATTGGTATTCTGATTCTTAAATATTAGTTTGATGCTTATTTTTAAATTTTATTCAGTATTCTACTTGAGGACAAGCAGAACTTAAATGTAGAGATATTTGATAAGCATCAAATAGATAGTATATTTTATAGTAATTTATCCCTATATTTATATATATTTTAGTGCATTTATATGATTTTAGATACTTATTTTGTTAATATTTCCAGAGATGTATTTTAATTGAAGATTGAAGAAAAAGGAACAAGAACGAATCCAAAACTGAAAGAAACTGAAGAAAATGAAGAAATGAAGAAAAAGGAGCTTAAACCTTAAAGAAATGAAGACTTAAAATGTTAATGGGCCAGAATGAAGATTAAAATCCGTTAAAGAAAAGAAGAAGCCCAAAAGTGAAGCCCAACCCGAAGTTGGAACATTCTGGAATTGAGGTCCAACCGGCGGTTGGACTATCCAACCGGCGGTTGGAGTGTGAAGTGTTTAAGGCGGTGGAAGATGCGGAGTTGGACCAGGACTAAAATTGATCCAACCGGCGGTTGGGAAGTCCAACCGGCGGTTGGACTGCGGTTTTGAAAACTATAAATAGAGGCTTAAGTTTAGGTTTTAGATATACGATTCAAGAATACCAAAACCGATTATTAGGGTTTAAGGTCGACTTAAGGTGCGATTTTGGAGGTTAAGGAGCTAGGGTTTGAAGATTTTTAACCCTAGGAGAAGCTGGTTCGACAATTGGTTCGGTTTCTTTATCCTTGTAACTTTAATAACCTTATTGAGTTAATTTATGGATATTGTTTATTTGAATTACTTGTTAATTAGGTTTTCGTTATATTTGTTTGAATGAATGTTGATTGAGTTTATTATATGAATTATATGTTTATGTTGGAACTATATTATTGAATGTTTATTATACAAGAATTGTCTTTATTATGATATATTGATGATTGTTCTTGACATAGTTATACTGATTTATATTAAACGAGGATGACCATATTAAGTTTATATAAATTAAGTGATTGTGTTTATGTCTTGATCTTAACCTTATGCGATAGACGAAGAATGATTCATTAATATAAAGTAATACTGTGATTCACGCCATACCGATGAAATTGTATTGATAAACTGTTGATAGATCTTATTAATTAGTAATACTTTGCGTAACCTTATGACTGTATTGCTATGATGAAGATTAGCTTAACCTTAAGTAATTTTCTACATAAGTAATTCACAAATAATATTAGCCAACAAAGCAAATAGACATAAGTACATATAATAGGTTTAATAAATAATAGTTTGAATAATTATAATCTTCTATCCATCTGAGTATTATTAAGTTGTTCCTGAAACTTATCTATTACAATCTGTATCAATTATAAATATATTCGCTCGGAACTAAAACGTCCCCCTTATCTTGTATATTATTGTAAATTGGATCCTTTATTCATTTGTATCATAATTGTAAATATTTGTAATTAGAAATAAATAGATAATTAGTTATAAATCAGAATCACGTTTCTTGTGTTCCTTGTGTTCAAATTTTGACTTACTTATTAAGCTATATTACATGAACGGGTCAATCTTGCCTGAATTGTGTGATAGTATTATTTAGTATTTTCTTAATTTAAAACTTGTGATTATAATTGCCTATACTTTCACCACATCATGATTCATCAAAAGTAAAATCCATTGATTTCTCAATACATTCTCTTCTTTTATTGTAGACTCTGAAAGCTTTAGAGATAATTGAGTAACCAACAAATATTCCTTCATCAGCTTTTGGGTCAAACTTTCTTAAGTGATCTCTTTTGTTTAAAATGTAGCAAGTGCTACCAAAAACATGGAGAAAACTTATGGCGGGTTTTCTCCCTCTTAACATCTCATATACTGTCTTATTATGTCGTTTGACAATCAGTGACCTATTCTGAGTATAGCAGGCAGTACTCACTGCTTCAGCCCAAATATAGGTCTTAAGACCAGCATCAATGAGTATTGACCTGGCAGATTCAATTAAGGTCCTATTTCTCCTCTCTGCCACCTCATTTTGTTGGGGTGTTCTTGGAGCTGAAATGTTTTGAGAAATACCTTTTGAATCACAGAAAGTTTCCAGGTCAATATTTCGAAATTCAGTGCCATTATTACTTCTTAAATGTTTTACCGAAATACCATTTAAGTTCTCCATCTTCTTGATAAAGGATATAATTTCACTTGCTGCTTCGTTCTTTGCTTTAAGAAAGAATACCCAAGTGTATCTGGAGTATTCATCCACGATTACCAAGAAGTATCTCTTTCCACCAAGACTTGGAGTACTCACTGGTCCAAATAGATCCATATGAAGTAGATAGAAACATTCAGCTAATGATGATGTTTGTTTACTTTTGAAGGAAGAACTATGATGCTTTCCTTTCTCGCATGCTGAACAAAGCTTGTCTTTGTTGTAAGACAATTTTGGAAGTCCAGTGACTAAACCATGTTTACTTAACTTGTTGATAGCTTTTAGATTCAGATGAGAAAGTCGTTTATACCATAACCATTTTTCTTCTGAAACAGTTCTGGAATAAAAGCACGTCCCTGACTGAGCTGAGTCCATATTGACTACATAAGTATTGCCTTTTCTGTTAGCAGCAAGCACATCACTTCCTTTCTTGTTGTAAACAACACCAGCTTCATGATCAAACAACACCTTGTTCTTTGAATCACAAAATTGACTGATACTTAGCAAATTGTGCTTCAGTCCCTTCACATATGCAACTCTTTTGAACATCACATTCCCATTAGTCAGCACACCATATCCTCTTGTTTTGCCAACCTTGTTGTCACCAAACACTACATCAGGACCTCTTTCCTCCTGGTATTCACTGAGCAGAGACTTACATCTGGTCATATGTCTGGAACACCCGCTGTCCAGATACCAGATAGTTTCTCTAAGAATGCCTTTGTAGATAGTTTCAGGATCCCACCCAGATGCTGAACATTTATGAGCAACTTCTTTGATATCATCATGAAATTCAGCGTCATCAGCCATTAGGCATTAATCTTTATCTATACAAATCATTTCTTCTTCTTCATCTAATGATGAGGAGTCAGAGTCACTAAATGAACCTTCTTCAGCGACAGAACCTTTTCCCTTCTTCTTTCCAGATTTAGCCACTGCCTTCAGCTTTTTATATTTTTCCTTGTACTTGTTGTATTTGTCATTTCTGAAGTCTGGCACTGGTTCAGGGACTTGGTTGACTGACTTTGATCTACAATCAGCTGCAAAATGACCAGGTTTACCACACTTGTAGCATTCACCTTTTGATTTGTAAATATCAGATGATGGAGCACCAGGGAATCTTTTTGATCTGGTGTTCCTCCTGAAATTTTCAACCATCATTGCCATGTCTCTTTCCAGCTTTTCTAGACCCTCATCATATTCATACTCCGAATGTTCTTCATCACCTTCACTTTCTTCACTAGCTATCAGCGACTTTGAGCTTTGCTTAGAAACTTTTGATTTCTGCCTCTGATCGATTTCATCAAGCTCAGCTACAAGGGCATTGGATATCTTCTAACTTCCAAGTGTTGCACGAATATGCTCACTCTGATCAGCTTGCTTTTCTGACTGCTCCCAGTTGAGCAAAATACCATAGACTTGAGTAAGATTAAGATTTGTATAATCATTTCTCTGTCTCGTACATGTAGCAATGGTTCCCCAAACTTTTCTTGGCAATAATTCCAAGAACTTTTCAACAACAAATCGCTGCTCCGTTCCTATACCAGCCTTCTCCATCTTGTTCATCAGCGATTGATATCTGGTATAAGTAGAAGATAGTGACTCGTTGGGTTCCATTGCGAACAGCTCATACTGGCGAGTGAGATTTACTTCCCTGCAGCGAATAATATCAGGAGTTCAAATATATATATTCCTAAGGGTATCCCACATATCTTTTGCAGTTTTACAAAGCCTGATTGATTCAAACACTTCGTCAGGAAGTGACATGCCAATGTTGATTTTAGCTTGTTTATCTAATCTAACCAATCGTCTATCCTCATCCGTCCACTGTTCCTCTCTCTTAGGCAAAACCATTTCTGGTATTGCAGGAGTGGTAGCAGTAGTTACAACAGCAGGAATAATAGTGGTTGGCATATGGGGACCATTGGTTATGATATTGCAAAGACGGTCATCAATAAGATCAAGAAACATCATCATCCGGGACATCCATGTTTCAATCTTAGAGGGATCAAACGCTGGAGGTTTGGTAGTAGAACCATTTCCCTTCTGATACTCAGAGTCGACACAACTGTACTTTACTGATTCCATTGCAGATCCGGTTAATTAATTTAAACCAACTCTGCTCTGATACCAATTGATAGTCCCGTAATCACTTATTGATAAGTGATATGGAATCTCAATATGTAAAGTTTAATTGTAAAAGGGGGGGTTGAATACAATTAAACACTATTTCTGATTTTACTTGAGTTATTTAGCTAGTTTTTAATTGATTGAACATAAACAGAGTATATAGTAACAGATAGTAAATCAGATATGACAATATCAAGAACAATAGTAATAGTAGCTAAATGGTGAATTATATTGATTATAAAATTCACAAGTGTTGATTGCGGAATAGACTAGCCCAAGCTAATCCAAATTAAACACACAAGCTAACTTATTACAAATGAGATGAGCAGTAGTGGACAAACACGCTAACTGCTCACTCACTGAGTTACTATAACGTACCCTAGACAAACGATCACTGAACACATAAGTGATAAGTATATACAGAAAAACTAGCCTCTAAAGTACAATATACTGAACTATATATACTACAAGAATCCCATAAATATCTCCTACAAAATAGGATCTTGGAAGGGCACGTGTTGCAATTTGATTGGCCTGATCTCTAATGAACCGACATACTGCGGGTCCCAATTATGTTACCGCAAATATCTCGTTACCTTAAATCCAATCAGTTGCCGCCATGTAATCATTCGAACATTCTTCAAGTACGAAGACTCTTGCTGATGTGTATATAAGTACAATACTTTTGCACTTGATGATTGAGAGGCTTTATTGAATAGTCACTGAAGATGCAGTAATTCTCCTCACTCACTGCGAGCTAACATGCTCTTGTAGAATGACTTGAATTAGAGATCTTCAGCGACTAGCTATTATTCGGGCAGTGACTTTTGCCTTATTTGATTTGAAGATGTAGAACTCTCGCTGCTAAGTATCAGCGATACACAAAGTTGAATTCAAATCTTCCTTAGCATATCATTTCCCTTGAGAGTAGAGTGAATAATGATCAGCAGTAATAAACTCCAGCAATAGCAGCTTTGACACAATCCATTTCTTCATCGAGTAGTGCATAGTTGAGTTGGTCAGCGATCAGTGACTCAACATGGTCAGCGACCAGTGACTCAACATAGACCATCGGCATTTCCTCGGCTTCCATACATTTGTACTACACCAGTGGTAGTTCCAGAACTATACAGAGTATTCTGACGTTTTACGGCGATCCCACAGCTTCATACAGTACAGGAGATAACTATATATTCGTAGTTAGGGTTGATCAGATCCTATCCTAAGTCAATAGTCACGTGAGATACCGGAAAGGGTGATTAATTAAGTCTATATTCAGGATAAGCTTAAAACATGTACACATCATAACAACTTCCAACCATATATAATATTAATCAAACATCATCCCTAATACTAACATTTACATTCCAATAATCACATATTAATCTACGTAATCATCATGGCAACAATCACAAATCGCACCGCAATAATATGCAAAGCAAACATTATAACAGTAAGAGAGAGAAATATAGTAATACCAAATTAGTAGAGTAATACAGAGGATTACAATGTTCTGAACTTGATACATAGACATACCCAAGCTACAAAACTTCCTCTAGCTCGAACCACTACTTATTTCTCTCTAGTTCTCTAGAGAGAGAAACTAGAGAGATAAACTACTCTAATGCTAAATTAACTACAAAACTAAAAAGAGAAAATATAGAGAGAGAAAATTCTAGAGAGAGAGAAGAGTGTGAAAGTGAGGTGTTTTGGTGTGTGTTAAAATGAGGAGGAGAGGTGGGTATTTATAGGTGAAGAGGTGTAGGTTTGGTACAAGTCACAAAGCAAAGGGTACAAGCTTCCAAGTGCGACTAGTGAATCACAAACACAGGGGGGTCAAAAGCCAAGAGGGTACCAAATATCAAGGCAAAATAGCCAATATTTGGGACCTAAAGGCCGTATACGGCCCCTTGTGGTGCCTTATACGGCACCCACAGGGGGGGGGGGGGGTCAAGGGCCAATTATTTTTGCTTCTTGATCCGCGCTCCTGTTTCGTTGCTTGTTTCGCCCGTATCTTCTTCGTTTGGAGCCCGTTTTGCTTGATTCTTGCGCCATTGGATTCGTATTTCCGTTACGCTTCTAATGACACTAAGTTTCCAAATTTGGAAGTGTATAGCTTATGCGTGTTCCGGAATACGATCGGTTGTACACCAATCACTCTATCTTCTTCGTTCTTCATCCGTTTTCCATGATTCTTGAACCACCGGTCTTGTATTTTCCTATGGAATCATAAGATATGAATTAAGATTTGTTTCCATAGGGTGAGCAATATTGAGTAGAAACCGGAGTGGTGTTATTTGCTTGTTTTGATCGATAATTGTACGTTATTATTGATTTTTATTACGACGCCTATAAATGGACTACCTTGGTGATTTTTGATAATAAATGAGTGTTTTGAAATGTTTTCACCAAGATTAAGTCCAAAAAGTGCGGAAATATGTACGTAAAAAACATGACTTTTTACGTTACATCAAGTATCCCACACTTAGACGTTGATTGTCCTCAAGCAACAACTCACTTGTATTCCATGAAAAACGTTTTTAAGTTTGGTTGGGTGAGTTAAAACATTTCCAAAGATTCACCACTTCTTCATATTTAGAAAATTATTTTGAAAACATAAGGAAAGTTAAGATGATCCTTTCAGAAATAAGTATTTGACTTTCCCAGGCATACTTCCAAATCTCATGATCTTGGAGTATACATGACTAGGCGATCTCACAAAAGTGGTCGCTCAATTCACTCGAAGTGTATCGGGTTTCCTATCATTCTAGAATAATTGAAATTGCTCAGTAAGCCAGTCATGCAGCACTCGTCATCATATGCTTGATCGAGAATCGGATCTCCACCACTTAGGATGAGAACGGTGCTAATTATCCCAAGACATTCATGAGGGTTGTAATGTTTGTAAGGGTTAGGGGGTATGGATATTGGTGATTTTTGGTTGTAAGGGTTGCTTATCTTAGGCATCCTAAGATCATGAAAAACTTATTTGAATGAAGATGATAGCTATTTTTGACTTCTTTCGGATCTCTCTTTTGAACGGTTGATACTTCGAAGCATTTAGCTTTATTCTATTTTCTTTTTCTTTTCTTTCTTTTTCCGCTTTTTCTTTTCTTTTTTCTTCTTCAGAATTTCTTTGCCAGAGAACTTCCAAGGATATTTTTGCTTTCTTTCGGAAATCTTTTCTTTCTTATATGAACTTCTTCGAGTCTTGTCTTTGGTGCAAATTTTTCGCACACAGATTTTTCAATAACTTTTCGGTGAACACGAGGGAGTAGGATAATACGGAAGAAGATTCTTCAAGATGTTTTTCATAACCTCAGAAATTCTAAGATAAGGTTTGGGAATTTGGGGAATGAGGGTTTTAATATTTAGGGTTTTGAAGAAATGAAAGGTTTATGCTCAACAGGGTTTTCTAAGTGGATCATCGATACTAAAAATGAGTATCGGGAGGGTTTTGGGCTTGAAGAGATATTTTGAAAAGTGGGTTAAATCCTAGGGAATGTCAAGGTCATCTAATTGCACCTATACCGCGTACGGTACACACCAATGTGGTCTCGAAGCGTATGTCAGGAGCAAGTTCTAATTCAGAGATACTGGCATCGGCACACACAAGAAATGAACAATGTAGCATTTAAGATGAATGCTTTTAAGGCTCAAGATACCTCACTGCAAATAGGGTTTATGTGACACGTCATGTCCCTTTTAGATTATCAATTCTTATTTAAGAAATTTCTACCTTAATTTCCCTAGTATTTCAGAATAACTGACTCATATTGGAAATGGCTCCTCCTGAAAGATATTATAACTCAAAACTAGTAGAGTTAATCGGATGATTTGTCTCATACTTTATTATTTTTGTTTAAAAATTTTGAAAAAGTTTGGAAATTTTGAGGAACATTTCATGAGTTGAGCTATATTGGATATAAAAATCTTAAACATCCAATCCAAGGTATTCTATACCTGCTATCCCACACTTAAAATAACATTGTCCCTAATGTTCTCTTGAGTTGAGATTGTATTGCAAGTACAATCCCATACTTAGAGTTTTGAACATATAGAAAATGTTTTTCAAGTGTTTGGTTTGGGCTGGAATCCCACACTTAATGATAAGTTTAGGATATAGTATAGATTACTTTGTATTTTAGAGCTAATCAAAGCGAAATAAAATCATGAAAGTGGAGTGAAGGTTAAGAAACTCCCCAGATGACGATTGTCATTATGAAGCTGGGCTCGGTAAATCAGAGGAGATGAAGTGTAACTTTGATCCTCCGAAGAATGGTTCAGCCTTGGGAGTGTCAAACTGGTGCACAATGCCTTGTATCCGCACTTAGCAGAGAATCGTTCCATCATGTAAGTGGAGATTCTTATTGGTGAATCCCACACTTTAGTGTTTAAATATTTGGATGCGGTTCTTGCCGAGTGGTTGCGGTGTGGGTTGAGATCCCACACTTAGATCTTTAGCATGCGCGAGCTTCGGAAGAAGATAGTCCATGCTCCTTCCAGAGATGTGTTTAAGTTCCGCGGTCTGCAGTTGTGTAAGCGTTGTGCGTCTGCCTTTGGCCACGGTTTCTTCCTTGAATGCTCGTCATCTCTCTGGAGGCTTCTCGCTCATTCGTCACAACACATTCAAACACTTGTTCAAAACATAGAAATAAACATAATAAGTAACCACGACAATGATAATAATATAATAGAAAAAGCTCAACCATATAAAGGTCGAGTAATATCCCAAAAAGTAAACCACAAGTCAGAGAAATCACAATAATCCATAATACAAAAGTCACTAATATAAAATATAGATCAAGATAAGGGAGTGGTCTAGATAGATGGATCTTGGACAGGTGCATCGTCGTAAAGGGCAAATGGATCAAAAGTTCCAATGATTGACTGCTGACCACTCGATACTTCTGCTCATCCTCAGGAAGTACTCCCTTCTGAATCAATATCTGTCGGAGAGTAATCGCTAGGATAGACATCACATCATCATATCCAAGCTCAAGCATGTCCTGGGTAGTAACACGAGCAGCCTCTAACATACTAAGATATGTCTGCCGGAGCATGCTCTCAGTGGGGACCTGGTCCGAAGGAATGAGACCCAAATCCAACCAAGGGCCGGTGCTGTCGGTGCCTAGGTAGAGCAGGTTTGGCCTGTAAGATGTGCTTGCTGCTGGACGCTGATCAGGTGCATGAGATGATGTGGCTGGTTGAGGCAATGATGCTTGCCTATGGGCTAGACTCGAGGTATGGACTGAATAGACTCTCTCGGTATCGAATGTGGGGCGGTAGGTGGGTAATGGAGCGGAGTATGTGGTAGGTGCACTGGGGCGTCTGTATGATGGTGGTCATGGATGGTAGTGGTATGTGGGCGAGTAGTGGGTGATGGTGGTGGTCCACATCGGTACAGAAAGTGCTCCGGGTCTGGTATACCGAATCTCTGAGCCATCATGGCCTGGTGCTCATGAGTAACCTGCAAAGCATGTAAAAGATAATACTGGGTGAGTGGGGTCACCGGGTCCGTGTGGTGAACCACGACCTGTGTAGGCGGGACTGAAGTGCCAGCTATGTAAAAGATAATACTGGGTGAGTGAGGTCACCGGGTCCGTGTGGTGAACCACGGCATGTGTAGGCGGGACTGAAGTGCCGACTCCTCTCTCTCGAACCTTAGTTGTCTCTGCTGCATCTGCTATAGGTGCCTCGGATCTCGGATCAACATCTCTAACCGGTGCATATCTGCGTCTTCTGAAACATCCAGTGTAACACCCCCCAAATTTAAACACAATTATTAACGCTAAACATTTGCATTATTAGGCTAATTCCCTACTTGAGTGAATTCACAACACATTTTAGAGGTAAGTCTAGCAAAGCCCAACTAGTTAATACGCGTAGTATTACTTAATTGTAATTAGATGTAATTACATACGAAACGAATTGAGCAAACGCGACAAAAATATACGACTGTTGGTGAACAAAAATTATTTAATAAAATGAAATATTTAAATGACGATATTAACAATTAAATATTATGTCGATAATATTTACATATCATTTTATAACGTAAAACGTAAACTTGTATAATTAAAATAAAACAAAGTTTAAAATTTTATGACTAAATTAAATGAGTTTTAGAAAAATATCTTAATTTAAGAATGTAATAAAATATGTAATTAAAAACGTACCAATTAAAATAAATCTAATAAATAACGATCGGGTAAACAAACACGGAACGCAAACACAGGAGATGAAAAGTGGAACAAAACCACCTTCCACCTCCATTTTTCCTTCATTTTCACTCTTTCAATTCTCTCTCTCCATCCTCTTTTCTCTCACCTCTCTCTCTCTTTCACCACCACCTACCAAAAACCACCACAAACACCACCAAAACTATCACTAAACGGCATCAAATCGCAAAACCCTTTTAGGAAAAACGATCACCGCAACGAGAGCTACACATCTATCTTTTCGGATTTCAAATCCGACACTCGTAAGTTTCCGACAAATCCCGCAAATCTTTAGATTTCGAAGTTATAATTGATATTTCTTGTTTAATATACCTAGATTACCATGTATTAATGTTTTATACAACCAAAATCGTCCAAAATCGACCAAAAATCCAACTTTTTCATGCTGTTCGTCGAACAGTTGAAAGTGTCGCTATGTGCCAAAAACAGTGCTAGCGACACTAGCTAAGTGTCGCTATGCCTAAGTGTCGCCCCTATAGCGACACTACTTAAGTGTCGCTGAAATACTTAACCAGATCCATCCTAGCGACACTATTTTAGTGACGCCATAATTGAACAAGTGTCGCTTATAGAGACACTAACCAAGTGTCGCTACTCAATTGAAAATCAGAAATCTAGCGACACTCAGTAAGTGTCGCCTAACTAGTGTCGCCTATAGCGACACTAGACCAGTGTCGCCAAAAACAGAAAACTTGCAACTTATTTTTAAACTAAGTGTCGAACTTAACCGGAAACGAATATTTACATACGATACGATATACGAACGATACAAACATTACAAACATACTTATTTTACTGAAATTATGATTTCAAACTATCACCAACGAGTCGTATACATTTTTACAAACAACGAAATACAAATGTAAACGTTTAACAAACACCTTGGACATAACTTGGTTATACAAACACTAGCATGGATGATTAGCTTAGACATCCACATACTTATTAAATCTCATACGTTTAGGACGTTAGGAGATTTCGGACTGTACTTGGGCTTAGGTTTGCTAGCACTCGCACTACTTAACTCAACAGGTGAGTTCACAGCCCCTACTTTTACCGTTTTAACTACTTTGGGGTGGAAAACGTAGTCAACGGTTTAAACTGTTTAACTGTTTTATTAATTGCTAAAACTGCTTTTACTTACATGATTGTTTATCATACGTGTTTTACTCGAACTATTAGAGTACATTGAACTATTGAACTGTTGTGCGAACTTTGTTTATGAAATAACATTTTCATACTATAAACTAACCAAACGTGATAAACTATTTGAAAAACTGTTTTAACTAGACCGGAGAACGACCGGTAAACTGTTTTGATTTGGCCGGAGAACGACCGGTACTTTTATGAAAACGCTGGAGAACGACCAGCAACGTATTTTAGTGCCAGAGAACGATTGGCCACTGGACGGGAGAACGACCCGTGCGTCTTTGGATGGGAGAACGACCCATGCGTATTGACCGGAGAACGACCGGTACTGTGTTTCACTGGAGAACGACCAGCAGTGTTTGGATGGGAGAACGACCCGTGCGTATTAAACTGTTTTATTTGAACGGGAGAACGACCCGTACGTATTTGGCCGGAGAACGACCGGTACTGTTTGTAAACCGCTGGAGAATGACCAGCACGTGTTTTAAACTGACATTTTGGGTAACATCCCACGTATCTGTTTTGGGTAACATCCCACGTAAACTAAACTTTGGGCGAACAACCCACTAAACTTATACTTTGGATAACATTCCACTAAACTTTACCTGACTGTTATGGCAATAACTATTTGTGAACGTATTTGTGAACGTATGTGATTTAAACAACTATGCTTACAACTCGACTCTACGATTGCAAACATAAACCCTGTGAATTCACTCAACCTAGTTGTTGACTTTTACTATGTTTTTCAGGGAATTAGCTGCGCATGTAAGAACCGCCAACCCACATGGAGAATTAGGCGACCTGTGAAGTTTTAGGATGCCAACTTTTTGGAAACACATGGATTTCTTTAGTATAACTGAAATGTTTTAGTCATATTTCAGAAATCTACTTTTGTAAACTTATTCCTTTTAACTTGTACGATTCGATGAATCGTAAACTTTGTAATTAAATACTTTGGCATCTTAATGTATATATTGTTCTGTTGTAATCATATGCTCTGATACGTATGCATGCTTTGTTATTGTGGCACCCCTGTACTTAAACTAAATGCTTCCGCTAAACAAAACAGACGACTTTGGGGGTGTTACAGATTGGTATCAGAGCCATTGGTTATAGCGAACTAGGAAACTTTAGGTGACTTAGCGACCTAGAGACCTAGACTATAGCCTTGGCTAGAACGCACATGCATACACACATTTGCATACGATAAAACCATTGTCACAACATCTCGACACGCGTAAAACTATCTATCGAATCTTATCACATCCGATTTGCTCATCCTCATCTGATCTTATATGAACCTGATCGTGTTAAACGAGTGATGAAAACAAGTATGTATTTAGCATCATATAATGACGCCTGGCCAACTTGATTATATTATACTAGGTACATATGGGTGTTTCATAGTCGTAAGATACGTAAAGGGGAAAACTTGTCAATCTTTCCAGACTTTTGATAACTAGAACTATGTTCTTCGCATTCTCCTTCTTTGGCATTGACTTCTGCAATTTCTTTCCTTGCAGAACGTCATCATGCCGCCTAAAAGAAATACTCGAAACAGTCGACGAAATGTTTCTCCTCCACCTCCGCCTCTAGAAACAACCGAGCAAATAATCGAACGCCGCGTGGCTGAAGCCATTGCTCAATATGAGGCCAGCCGCAATCGTGAAAACCTGACCAACAATAGCGGAGCCACTCCAGTCAACAGTGAAACCCCAACCAATACCCAGCAAGGGTGTTCCTACAAAACCTTCCAGTCTTGTAAACCCAGCACCTTCACCGGGACCGAAGGGGCCATCGGCCTGGTCCACTGGATTGAGAAAATGGAATCGGTGATCGACATCAGCGACTGCGCTACCGACAAAATCGTGAAGTACGCCACGTGTACCTTAGCTGACAAAGCGTTGACCTGGTGGAACGCTCAGGTCGAGATTATTGGACGCCCAGCTGCTTACTCCATGACCTAGGGAACTCTGAAACAGATGCTGATGGAGGAATTTTGCCCTCCCAACGAGATGCAGAAACTTGAAGCCGAACTCTGGAACATTCAGATGACCGGCGTTGACATCACCGGTTACACAACAAGATTCCAGGAACTTGCACGCCTGGTACCCCACATGGTGACTCCCGAGAGCAAACGCATCGAGCGTTACAACAAGGGCTTGGCCCCACAGATCCGAGGCATGGTGATGTCCTCCAAACCGACAACCTTTAGGAGCGCAGTGGATCTGGCTCAAAGCTTGACTGACGACGCGATTCTGATCGGAACCCTGAAAGCTGCTACAGGGAAAATTGAACCTACCCGTACTGATGCGGGCGACTCTGGAACCCACAAACGCAAATGGAACAACGAGAGCAATGACCGCCAGGGTCAACAAAACAGGAACCCGGGAAACGCTCGAGCCTACGCCGCAATCACCAACCCTGGACCCAAAACCTATCTTGGCAACAAACCGAAATGTGACAAGTGCGGGAAGCACCACACAAGCGAATGCGCCTTCTGCCAAGACTGCAGGAACTGGGGTCACTTGACCCAAAACTGTAAAACAAACCCCCCTCCTCGAACAAACAATGCGTGCTTCGAGTGCGGCGAGCCGGGGCACTATCGAAACCAATGTCCAAAACTGAACAACAACCAGAACAACCCCGGGAACAACAATCAGAACAACAACAACCGCCATCGCAACCATCCCACCGGGTCGTAGCCGCGCATACATCCTCCGGGCTCCGGAAACAGTTGCGGACCTCGGCTAACACGGTATGTCTTAACAGTTGTTGCTACGATTTAACATATGTTTCATTCAATAGCCTCCTCAGTTGATTCAGGAAAAATAGCTTTTAGTTCGTTAATTAAATAAGTAGCAGGATCAACAAAAGAATGGAATATCTTCAAGAATCATGCCAGACGTGATAGGGATTGCCTCAATCCAAAATTCAAGTTCGTCAATCAGGGCCGCAACATAACGATTTATCCGTGTTTGTGCCTCATTCCCTATAGAGCATGTGTGGGTGTCCATCCCAATAGATAACGTTTATGCCTCATTCCCGAGGTTCAACGGTAAGTATGATATTCTCCTATGCGTACATGTGGAGAAAGTGTCGAGTCGTGATGGTGAGGAAGACGGTGATGTGCCTCTTCGCGAGTATATGATGGTACAGCGAAATTGTGTTATATATACTCAGTATATATATAGATATGTAAAAGTAGTACACATGTAAGGCCTATTCATATATACCTACAGTACATATAATAGCCTAGGGTGTCTAGCACATAACAATCAGAGTCAACTAGTGCATTCCTGATTCAATATAACCCCTTTCAGATATCACATCATCTTTATTTAATTATACATAGTTAGCTACGCTATGTTAAATTAAACCCGTATGATGTAATCCCTGAACCAGTTATACCTAACGAGGAATACTGCCTAACGGTCATAGTCTAGGCACACTAAATGCAACCTAGTTCACTATAACCTTAGCCTCTGATACCAATCTGTAACACCCCCAAATTTTGGGTTGCGAAAGCGGTCGGGTCGGGTGTTACCAAATCAAATATCACAAGCACAAAGGTAAATAATGAACGACTCTAAATGAGACGTTTGAAAATAGTTATACATTTCCAAAATAAAAGTGTATACAAGTTGCGAGTTCGCAAAATAATTTCAATACATAGTTTGTACTACAAACGTTATGCAGAGAAATCCCATTGTTTGAAAATATGCAACTCGAGCTAGCATAATCTTGTAGCAATCTTAATCCTGCTGGGCACCTGAGAACACATGCTAAAACGAGTCAGCTATAAAGCTGGTGAGTTCATAGGATTGTTAGTTGAAACATAAGGTATAAAACCTTGTATGTTTTGAATGGTAGTTCAAAATCTCCAATTTTGATATGAAATGTATTAAAATTGTAACGCCAATATGTATACGCCTAACGAGGTATCTAATACCTAAGTAATAGTGGTATGTACCTAAGTACATAAAGATTGAGGCATTCCATGCCTGGATACCTATCTGGTATTAATTAAATCTATCAATGTGAGGCAATACATGCCTAAGTTGTAAACCGAGTAATTGTTTGACCACGTCATAAGATGTTGAGTAATAATTGTTGTGCCACCTGGCATAGCGTGTTGCATCCAGCAACATTATTGTAGTCCCGCGGAATATAATTTAGTGTTATGATGTGTCCGTTTGACCTGTTAGTGCGTGCTAACCCGGACGAGAGAGGTTAATCTTATATTGAGTATTATGATGTGTCCGTTTTACTAGTTATTGCATGCTAACCCGGACATACTGAGCTAACGGTCTCGCTTGATAACCTCACCAACCCGTTAACTTATTGCGGATCATGAGCATAAGCTCGCCCATCCGTGAATGAGTGTGGATCACGAGCATAAGCCCGCCCATCCATCGATTGTATCGCTTTACCGCGATATCGTACTTGTGCCCACTGCAATACCGTGACATCGTTTTGTGCCCACTTTACCGTGGCATCGTTTTGTGCCTAACTGGCATCGACCGCATTGCTCGCAAGCAACGTATGTAATTGAGCCGGCAATACTACGACATGCCCGACTTGAGATAATTGAGAGCCGACAGTACCACGACATGCCCGACTAAAGAAATGAGAGCCAACAGTACAACGACATGCCTGACTTGAATGATTGTGTTTGTATGTGTGTATGTATACCTATATACATAAATAAGTTGTAGGTGGCACTGAGTGCTCGAGATGAAGTACAAGTATGTGTATTTATATATATATATATATATATATATATATATATATATATATATATATATATATATATATATATATATATATATATATATATATATACATATATATATGTCAAAACAACAAACACATCCAACAGGGTATCATGCCACGCATGATAGTGGTTTGGTGTATCGAGGTATGTATATGCAATACCTAAATATTAAGTATATCGTAATAAGCCTAGGTATGACTAATCATCACCTAGTTGGTTTGTATTAATACAAAGATTCTATACTAACGTATGTCGCTAACGTATACTCCTAGCCTCAGCCTAGCAAGTATATTTGAGGTCCTTGGATGTTGTTTACTTGAGTACCATTCCAGTTTAGAAGTCCTGGATTTTATGGGCAGTTTTAGTCCATAATAGGAAAATTAACCCTGTAAAAGTCTAGTTGTTGTCCAGTGTAGGTAGAACTAACCAGTTCTAATGTATTTGATATTATTGTCCCACGACAATATGGTCAGTGTATAATGATAACTTAGTCAAGTTATGTGATGGTGATTGTCTTGCAACAATCTAATGGTGTACAATGGTAACCTATCTAGGTTAGGCAGTGATATTGTCCTACAACAATATAATGGGTGTAATTCCTAAGTATTACACATTTCGTATTACATAATAGTAATATAGATGAGTGTGAGTTGTAAAAGTTTACCATTATAATTCGAAAACAGTAATTGAGCATGCGTCTCACCCCGAAAACAGTAAAACGGTTGAAGGAGTGGGGTTATGAACTCACCTGTGTGTTGTCGGCGATCCTACGATACGCGCGTCGTCAGATAGGTAACCTCCTAGTGTCCTAAACACGCGAGGTTATATGAGTACGAGATCAAATAGTATGACCAAGTAAGTCGTTTAGGTTTGGAAACCGTGTAAGGGGGTCCGGGGGCAGCATCCCTGGTAGCGGGGTCCAAGGGGTGGCAACCCCTGGCGGGGTCCAAGGGGCAGAGCCCCTGGCTGGGTTCGAGCTACCAAGTCAGCTTAGAAAAATTTTATTTCTACTATGTTGCTTTAGTAAAAACGCATCCGAAATCCAAATTCGGAGTAAAACCGAGTGTTAAAATCTGGTCCCGACACTTAGTGAAAAACATAGGTTTTTAAGGTTTTGTGTTTTGCGGCACTAGTTGCGACACTAGGTGCGACGCTAGGTGCGACATAGGGTCTTGTGTCGCTAGGTGCGACGTCCGCAATTTAATGCGACATAGTGTGTTGTGTCGCTATGTGCGACGTTCGAATTCGCTGCGACATAAAGGCTTGCGTCGCACCATGCGACATAATTAATTATTGCGAAATAACCTGCGACATTGGCTATGTCGCAGCACTGTTTTTGGCCTCTGCGACGTAACGAGTAGTTCGTCGATTTCTCATCCAAAACCAAGATCTATCCTATTTTCGGGCCAAATCCGTTTGTACAAAGCTAGTATATGATAATATAGATGTTATTAACACGAAATAACAAAGAAAAAGGGTGTAATTTTTTACGATTTGAAGATCAAGGGTTTTGAGGATGATGAACACAATGATGATGAAGAAGATGAAGTTGATGGTGATGATGGTGCTCGGTTGCTACTGTTGCTTTTGTTGTTGTTATTGTCGATTTTTGTTGTTGTTGTTGTTGTTGTTGTTGTTGTGTTGTTGATGATGTTGTTGTTGTTGGTTGGTTTGAGAGAAAAAGAGAAAGAGATAGAGAAAGAAGAAGAAGAAAAATGAAAACATAAAAATGAGGTGGGGAGGGAGGCTGGCCCTCACTTTTAGTGGGGGTTGGTTGTCCCCAATTGTTGCGTTAAAAACCCGTGTTTGTGTACCCGATCGTATAAAAATGTATTATTTTTAATTCTTAGAATTTATTAATATTCTTTCGAAATGTTTTCGGGTCAAAACATTTTATAAAAATAAAATGTTTGTGTTTAAAATTATATAACTTGTTTTCGCGCGGTTTCAGTTTAGTAAAACACATTTTTAAATGAAACGGAATGTGTTTAAATGTTTTTCGAGTAATAAACATCTTTTGCGTTATATATATCTTCATATATAATTTTTGAATATTTTGGTTTTACATGCGAACAAAGTACGATAATTTGAGGTTCAAATTGGGCTCGAAAATTTGACTTTTTGACCGGGTGTCACATTCTCCCCCTGTTATGAAAATTTCGTCCCGAAATTTCGAGTGAAGTCGTGATCGCGTGGAGTCTGGGGAGGAATGTATGTACGAGAAGTTTGTCGAATAAATTCTAGACATACCATGTCTATGATGGGGTTGGAAAGCAGTCAATCCATGACTGTGTTGCAGTTCATAATTGTAGTCACATCGCTGACTATTTCATTTGAGTTGTAGTTGTATCGTGGTTATAGGGTAACCGTTTACATTGTAGTCCACTCGGGACTAAGTAGTTTTCACCAAGTGACCATTTAGTGAATAGTCCTATCAGGACTAAGTGGTTGGTAAACGTTCAGTTTGTTCAGTCTGCTGAAAGCAAACTCTGAGTTTTACGTTGACCTAGGTTAACTAGCCTTATGATGCACTCGGCATTAATATCGGGGAGTCAAAGTACACGCTTAGCGTTAACTACAATCGAAGGGTTATGTTTTCGAGAAAGGAGGTACCTACTTTATTGTTGAAGATTTGTCTGGTTCACTCGGAGCCGATCAGGTGTATTTTGCGTTTCCGTTTTGGGCAATCCTTATTGTAATGTCTGGGTTCGCTACATTTGAAGCATACCCTTTGAGAGTCGGGATTCGCAGGAACTCTGCAATCCCAGATTTTGTGTCCAAATCGTTGGCATCTTTCACAGGGTAAACCACATGAACCATCATGATGACGTTTACAGCCGTGACGAAATGGTTTATTCCCCGCATAGCCTCGCTTCTCCCTAGGGTCGTTAGCGTAGAACCTCACAGGTTCGGGTTGATTTGTTGGGTTATGACTAATGCTAGAATTTCCATTCCATTTTCCTTGATGGTTTTCAGTTGCAGGTGTTCCGCGTCGAACCACCTGTGTCATGAATTTGTGGGCCATACGAACAGCGTCGTAAATAGTGGCGGGTCTAGAGGCGGTAACCATTCCCTCAGTTTGCATCGGGAGTCCTCCGATGTACCTTTCGATTTGTTTGTGTTCAGGGTTCACCATGGTTGGGCAAAGAAGTGCCAGTTGGTGAAAGCGGTTGGTGTATGTCATGATATCGTTGTCCTTTACGGTGAGCTGCCAAAGTTCGTCCTCGAGTTTGTGTAGTTCTTCACTGGGACAATATTCGTCCCTCATTAATTGTTTCAGTTCCTCCCAAGGAAGTTCGTGAGCAGTGTCGATCCCTACAGTTGGGCGTAGGAATTCCACCAGGTAAGGGCACTATCTTGGAGGGCGTAGGTAGAGTATTTAACTTTGTAATCATCGGGGCAGTTGCAGATGTTGAATACCGATTCCATTTTCTCGATCCATCGGATTAATCCGACAGCCCCTTCAGTTCCAGCGAAATTTAGTGGCTCACAGCTCAGAAAATCCTTATAGGTGCAGGGTCGTGCTCGGTTTCGTGTAGCTAGAGCTTCAGCCACTCTTTGATCAGCAAATTGGTCGCGTTCAGCTTGAGTGTATGTTTTTCGTCTATGAGGCATGATTCTTGAAATAGGATGAAACGACAACTATGAGATCTTTATTCAAAGATTATAATTATTTTAATTGTGTACACAAGTAGGTGTTACACCATTTCCCCATGTGGCGATCGCGGATGTAAAAGTGTTAATGATGTAGAAACCACTTAAGGCATCCGTTTGGAAGTCCTCGGACTTTTGAATTTTAAATGTGTAGTCGCACTAGCGGCTTAGTTGTATTTTATATGTTGTCATTCAAGACAATGATATTGTAAGTAGTCTAGCAGACTATAATGTAATACTAAATTGCTATAGAAGTAATCCTAGCAAATCAAAGTGTAGTACCCTAAGTACTAAAGTGCAATAACCACGTACTGTAATGCAGTGCTAAAAGCACAGATATTGTAATTCTAACGTATCATGAACGTAGTACCGAAGTACTATGAATTGCAGCACCACGTGCCGTAATGCAGTGCCCGCAGCACCGAAATGCAGTACCCATGTACTGTGAGTGTAGCACCAATGTGCCAAAATGTAGTATAGACATACTGGGAGTGTAGCACCAAAGTGCCAAGTTTCGGTATCAAGTGTACACGTAACTATAACAAGTATACATGTATAAAGTAATTGAGTCTGGCACCTCGTGCCCAGTAGTGTAATCGTATATGCCTATAATTCGTACATGTAACTATGACAAGTCCACATGTATATCGGGAGTAGCACCTAGTTCCTTGTAGTACCGAAGTACCGAACTGTGTAGCCAATTGCGTTGGTAAGTGTGACACCCACGGTGTCATGCGCAGTGCCGAAGCAGAGTCCGCCAACACAATCGCTAAATGTTGTGCCTAAAGCACGATGTAGCGCCACGCGCCAGTGTAGCACCCAGTGCTATGTGTTGATGAGTAACATAAGTTTTGCGAATGTAGCTCTAAAGCTAAAAGTAGGTTGTTGTCATGTAGTTTTCCCAAACGTAGCACAAAGGCTAAAATGTGAGTGCCAGGGTAACAAACCCGGTAGGCACTTAAGTATTGAATTGATTGATCTAAATGACCAAGTTGTGATTTAGATAATTTTGTGGACTTAGTCAACACTAATCCAAGGATATTCAGCATGGTCGATGTTAAAATCGAGGCGCGCGTAAGTCTTTGAGGTTCAGTTTAATTGTTGGAAGAATATTCCAAGATGTGAGTGTTGCGGTTGATCAATTTTAATTGGTGATCGCCTTCCCGACGACGAGAGCGAGTGAAACTAATATGAGAGTAGTAATTGTTACGTGCCCTGGAATCGGTTTCTCATGAGATGAGGAATTTGTTTGTTTTAAATCTTGTGAACGATTAGCATGTGTGGGTGTCCATCCCAATAGATAACGTTTATGCCTCATTCCTGAGATTCAATGGTAAGTATGATATTCTCCTATGCGTACATGTGGAGAAAGTGTCGAGTCGTGATGGTGAGGAAGACGGTGATGTGCCTCTTCACGAGTATATGATGGTACAGCGAAATTGTGTTATATATACTCAGTATATATATAGATATGTAAAAGTAGTATACATGTAAGGCATATTCATATATACCTACAGTACATATAATAGCCTAGGGTGTCTAGCACATAACAATCAGAGTCAACTAGTGCATTCCTGATTCAATATAACCCCTTTCAGATATCACATCATCTTTATTTAATTATACATAGTTAGCTACGCTATGTTAAATTAAACTCGTATGATGTAATCCCTGAACTAGTTATACCTAACGAGGAATACTGCCTAACGGTCATAGTCTAGGCCCACTAAATGTAACCTAGTTCACTATAACCTTAGGCTCTGATATCAATCTGTAACACCCCCAAATTTCGGGTTGCGGAAGCGGTCGGGTCGGGTGTTACCTAATCAAATATCACAACCACAAAGGTAAATAATGAACGACTCTAAATGAGACGTTTGAAAATAGTTATACATTTCCAAAATAAAAGTGTATACAAGTTACGAGTTCGCAAAATAATTTCAATACATAGTTTGTAATACAAACGTTATGCAGAGAAATCCTATTGTTTGAAAATATGCGACTCGAGCTAGCATAATCTTGTAGCAATCCTAATCCTGCTGGGCACCTGAGAACACATGCTAAAACGAGTCAGCTATAAAGCTGGTGAGTTCATAGGATTGTTAGTTGAAACAAAAGGTATAAAACCTTGTATGTTTTGAATGGTAGTTCAAAATCTCCAATTTTGATATGAAATGTATTAAAGTTATAACACCAATATGTATACACCTAACGAGGTATTTAATACCTAAGTAATAGTGGTATGTACCTAAGTACATAAAGATTGAGGCATTCCGTGCCTGGATACCTATCTGGTATTAATTAAATCTATCAATATGAGGCAATACATGCCTAAGTTGTAAACCAAGTAATTGTATGACCACGTCATAAGATGTTGAGTAATAATTGTTGTGACACCTGCCATAGCATGTTGCATCCAGCAACATTATTGTAGTCCCGCAGAACTATGATTTAGTGTTATGATGTGTCCATTTGACCAGTTAGTGCGTGCTAACCCGGACGAGAGAGGTTAATCTTATATTGAGTATTATGATGTGTCCGTTTGACTAGTTAGTGCGTGCTAACCCGGACATACTGAGCTAACGGCCTCGCGTGATAACCTCACCGACCCGTTAACTTATTGCGGATCACGAGCATAAGCTCGCCCATCCGTGAATGAGTGTGGATCACGAGCATAAGCCCCCCATCCATCGATCTTATCGCTTTACCGCGATATCGTACTTGTGCCCACTGCAATACCGTGGCATCGTTTTGTGCCCACTTTACCGTGGCATCGTTTTGTGCCTAACTGGCATCGACCGCATTGCTCGCAAGCAACGTATGTAACTGAGCCGGCAGTACTACGACATGCCCGACTTGAGATAATTGAGAGCCGACAGTACCACGACATGCCCGACTAAAGAAATGAGAGCCAGCAGTATAACGACATGCCTGACTTGAATGATTGTGTTTGTATAAGTGTATGTATACCTATATACATAAATAAGTTGTAGGTGGCACCGAGTGCTCGAGATGAAGTACAAGTATGTGTATTTATATATATATATATATATATATATATATATATATATATATATATATATATATATATATATATGTCAAAACAACAAACACATCCAACAGGGTATCATGCCACGCATGATAGTGGTTTGGTGTATCGAGGTATGTATATGCAATACCTAAATATTAAGTATATCGCAATAAGCCTAGGTATGACTAATCATCACCTAGTTGGTTTGTATTAGTATAAAGATTCTATACTAACGTATGTCGCTAACGTATACACCTAGCCTAAGCCTAGCAAGTATATTTGAGGTCCTTGGATGTTGTTTACTTGAGTACCATTCCAGTTTAGAAGTCCTGGATTTTATGGGCAGTTTTAGTCCCTAAAAGGAAAACTAATCCTGTAAAAGTCTAGTTGTTGTCCAGTGTAGGTAGAACTAACCAGTTCTAATGTATTTGATATTATTGTCCCGCGACAATATGGTCAGTGTATAATGATAACTTAGTCGAGTTATGTGATGGTGATTGTCTTGCAACAATCTAATGGTGTACAATGGTAACCTATCTAGGTTAGGCAGTGATATTGTCCTACAACAATATAATGGGTGTAATTCCTAAGTATTACACATTTCGTATTACATAATAGTAATATAGATGAGTATGAATTGTAAAAGTTTATCATTATAATTCGAAAACAGTAATTGAGCATGCGTCTCACCCCGAAAACAGTAAAATGGTTGAAAGAGTGGGGTTATGAACTCTGATGTGACTCAAATAGTCATGTTTTTAAGGGAAATATTCCGCACTTTTTGGACATAACTTTAGTGTATTTTGTACGTATTAATCGATTAAAGGAACATTTTCATCCTTTATCATCATGTATTTTGTACGTATTAATCGATTAAAGTTTCGGTTAGGGTTTTGCGTTTAATTTTAGCGATTACGGATTCGTTTGTTTATATTACATGTTATAAGCCATAGATTAGTAATCCTACATGATATCCGCATCCTCTATAGGCTTTAGATTGTGTTTATTTTGAGTTGTGTTCTTCGTGATTTCTGGGTTCATGCGTTTCTGCACCTGTGTTCATCTTGGCGACACTCATTAAGTGTCCCCATCATGATTGGTTATTTTTCATCTGCTAGATAGCGTCACTCCATAAGTGCCGCCATTCATAATAGCGTCATTTCTATAAGTGTCGCTACCTTTTGATAGCATCACTCATAAAGTGACGCCACGATCAGTAGCGTCACTTAGGTAGTTGCGCCACCATTTATAGCGTCACTTCTTTAGTGCCGCCATTTTAATCTTTTCATCGGCCAAGTACAACTTGGCGACACTTATCTAGTTACGCCAAGGTACTTAACAATTTTTTCGATTGATAGCGACACTTCTATAAGTGTCGCCACTGTTGTTCGATTGCTCACCAAGTCAAATGTAGCGACACTTATTTAAGTGCCGCCATTCAAGGTAGCGACACTATTAGAGTGTCGCCATTCAGTACTTGGGAATATTTCATATCGTTTGCTCAATGATTTTTGAATTTTGTTTCTATAACATCTTCTTTGGATATGTTTGCTGTTGTTTTTAGCTTTTCAGATGGCCGATTTGGTGATTAATGCTTCACGCACGAATACGAGACACAATATTGTTGCTTTTCTGGAGGATACGCACGAAAAATCCATCCCGTTTCATCCAATGATTCAGTTTCTTCGTCGCTCACGCATTCATTACGCTATTACAGCAAATCCACCGGTTTTTCTTAATCAGATTCGTCCTTTTTGGGAACACGCTGTTGTCAACACTGAGAATCAACACCGGAGGATTTTATCTACCTTTTTGAGATGTGATTATTACTGAGGATCTTATACGCCAGGTTCTGCGGTTCAATGATGCACCAGATATGCCAACTCAATTCGGCAATGATTTTCTTTACGGTGCTATGATTCAGATTGGTTATCCCGGGATTCCTAGGGGACAGCACAGGAAACAGCATCTCAGCAAGCTGTGGAGGTATCTTGCGCACATCATTATTGTCTGCATGTCCCCACGAAAAGCTGGTTACGACGGTATGAGTCATGCAACTGCTTCGGTATTACTTGCATTGATTTATAACAAACCGTTCAATTTCTCGGGATATATCTTCAACAATATGATCGATAATATTCAAAGTGGTGAAGATATGTGGTTCATGTATCCTCGGTTTGTCTAGCTCATCTTGAATACCCTGAATCTAGGGTTACCACAGGATATGGACCATCTTCTACGTCCAACTCCAATGCAGCTGCGGGTTTTCAAAGATTCTGACAGTGTTCCGAAGGGTCAACCAAAGATCCCTGATGTTCCACTGTTCGGACACATTATTGATGAAAACTATGTGCCCCCACAAAATGATGGTTATCTTGAACCAGTGGTGGAACCTGAACAACCTGCAGAGGATTTCGTTGAGGTACCGGTTCAGGTTGCACAGGATATCGGTGATCTTGCTGAGGGGGAAGAAAACCTCGTTCAGGATTCTGGAGAAGACACTGAGTCTGACGGTGAGATTCCCGATCCGGAAACTCTACGCCGTATTCAACGACAAGATCCTGCGCGCTGGGATCGTATCCAGAGGCGTATAAGAACCGGCAAAGCTCAAGCAGAGGCCAAGGGAAAACGTGTACGCACAGATGCCTCTGACTCTGATGACTCTTTTGAGCTCTCTCCTCCGCGGTCCAAGCGCAACCGTTCTACTGTTAGCATCAATGAGCCGGGTTCTCGTCCTCACTCGACATCTTGTCCGGTTTCTGCTCCACGTCCTCCTCCGGTCTCTCAACCTGCTTCTACTGGAGATTCTTCTGACTTTTTCTCGCAGGTGATGGAAGCTTTCTCTTTGCTTGAAGCTCAAGTTCACGATCAAAATTCAATTATCACTGAACAGGCCTCAAAGTTGAAAGAATTGGAACAAAAAGCTGCTAGGGTTGATGAGTTAGAGCTAAGGGTAATACAGTTAGAATCCCAAGTTGTAATTTCGGGAGAATCAAGCCAAAGGGCTTTAGAAACAACAACTAGTGATCCTGTAAACGATAATGTAAACGATGATGATATCAATGAAAATGTTCTTTTGGATTACTTTGCATCTTCTGCTAACATTCCAGGTCAACCGGTACCACTGAATGTAGATTACTCTGAAGCAAATATCACGTATCTACAAAGTCTACTGTATCCGGTTCATAGTGATGATCTATCCTTTGATTCTGCGGATGTTGAAGTTGAACCAGAGATTCCATCTCCGGATGAGGTTTACGAAGAAAATCCGAGTAAAGAACCGCCAGTTCAACGAGAAGACGAACCTGCTCAAGCTCATCCAGATATACCTTATGATCCTGACGGCCCGATTATCGAATCGGACTCTTCTGAAGATGAAGCTGTTAATATTTCTGAACCTGCTTCTTCCTCAGGACCTTCTACATCAGCAACATCAAGGCCATCTGTGAGAAGACGTCCAGTTCCTCCTGCTTTGACTATCTGTAAAACTTACAAGATTCGAGGAGATTTGACTGGTTTGATAAAAAGTTGGAAGTTTGATGATGTAAACTTTTTAATTTTGATCAAAAGGAAAGATGGCGTTCAATACTTCAGGCCAAGATTCAATTGCATAAGTACTTTGCCGAAGGTTGAATTGAATCGGTTAGCGCAATTAGAGTTGATAAATGATTCGAATGATGAAAGAGGTGCTTTCTTTCAAAAGATTTTGAGAAGAGAAATTTTTGGCAAACGATATGTATGGATTAGACCTGAGCTGGGAGTTCGATATTCTTATAAAAAGAAGTTAGATCCAAGAACTCGAGAACCGATCGTGAAATATCATTATCCTCCAGCGGCAAGTTTAAAAACTGTTCCTCTGCAAAGGTTACCACTGGATTACTTGAAAAGATTTAGACATTGGTGGTACGACTCAAAGACAGGTGAAGCTGTAATTGAGTTCTTTACTGAAAATGACCCAGAACCAGTTCCAGGAAAGTGGACTTATACGAAGAACATCATCAGGGGATCAAGCGTTCGAGTATTTGATCCCATTAGTTTGATCAATATGTCAAAGAATGATTTGAAGATTCTCCATTCCAATAAAATCAATTATTATCCTGTTGAAGAAAAATTTCAACAAGTTGTTGAAATCTGTGTTAAAGTGGGAATACACGCTGGTGGAAGATTCCCTGCAGGCTGGATATAACTAAAGACATCTGTGTAGACTAAGCTGCTGACAAGGGGGAATTTGTTGGTACAAGTTTGTGTCAGTCAGTTGGTTATCGAGTCTGTAATCGTTTCGAGTTTTGATTTGAAGTTAGTTTGTGAAAAACTTAAAATCTGTCTAAGTGTTAGGGCGACACTTAGCCAGTGTCGCTATGGCGACACTTCTTAAGTGTCGCTATCAACTGGTTAGTGTCGCCATGGTGATATTTAATGTGTATAAATAGTCGATTTCTAGCACATTTTGAAGGTTGACGAAACCCTAAACATAGAGTAAGTATCTGGAGAGTTCTGTAAAAGCTTATTTACGTTCATATCAATCTAATATACGAAAGCTTTTGATTCGTTTGTGTTTTGTGATTCGATACGTTTATTTAACACTTAATTGCTCGTTAGTTATACGTTTGATTGAGTGGCGATCTGTTAGATCCGGAATAAAGGAACAACAAAAACATTCCAAAATGATCATTATTTACTAAATTTCACTAAAGTGGTCTAAATATAGGCGTTGCTGCAAAAATCACCTAAAACGTCCAAATAACAAGCAAATCAGGACGAATAAACGTGCACAAAATCACCCGGCCTCATTTACCTTATATAGATCACATTCTAACTTCATCATATGATAAAACAGGTAAAATCGAGATGGGAAAATCAAGAATCATGCAAATCGGATAAAGAACGGAGAAGACTGAGCAGTATCAGACCCTATAAAGTCATTTCGGCTATGCTTGAGCTATACACATCCAATTTCAGTGAAGTTGGCATCATTAGAAGCGTAACGGAATTACGAAACCACAGGCGAAAGAATCAGGTCAAACGGATGCATAACGAAGGAGATACGCGCGTTTTAAGCAACGAACGAAATCAGACGAACACCGTATACGGCCCTGGGAACCGTATACGGCCCCACAGAGACCGTATACGGCCTACCTAACACCGTATACGGCCCTACCAAGGCCGTATACGGCCCCTGTACCCTGTATCGTGCATCGTTTGCTTGTACGTGCTGTTTCGCGAGTTCTACGGCTGATTTTTGAGCTTTGCCTATAAATAGGGGATCACTCCTCCTCATTTTAGACACCTCAACACATTCACACATTTCTCATTCTCTCACTTTTCTTATTTCTCTCTTTACTTTCACTTTCTCTCTCTAACTTTCTCTCTCTAGCACTACTCTTAGGAGTTAGAGGAGAAAGGTTAGGGTTGAGCTTACAGTTCGAGTCTAGAGGAAGTTTTAGCTTGGTAATCTTGTTGTAACGAGTTTTTCAAGTTCAGACTATTTGTAATCCTCAGTATTACGCTGCTGTATTCCCGGTGATATCTAAACTTTACTTACTGTTATAATGCTTGTGCTTTATGTTATTTCAGTTTGTATTCTGCATATTGCCATGTTTATAGAGTAGTTTAATATTGTGATTGTTGAAATGTAGATATTAGGAGTAGGGATGATGTTAAATTAATGTTTCATTTATACGATTGGAAATTGTTATGCTGTGTATCTGGTTAAGCTTATCCTGAATATAGATCTAGTCTCTCATCACCCTTTCCAGACTTTCACGCGACTGTCGCCCTAGGATAGGATCTGATCAACCCTAATACTATGAATATACAGTTATCTCCAGTTACAGTATGAAACTATGAACTTTCCTTTAAAAAGGCACGGTACTTCGTATAGCGTTGGAAACACCTCGTGTGGAGTACAAATACGTGGAAGCTAAGGAAATGCCATGGATTGTTTCATCGTGAATTACCTAGAAGTGATCCTTCTAGAACTGTGGTCTAGGAATCAAAGCTGTGGAAATGCTTGTTGCACTGTACACCGTTAGTACACCTAAGATCTGGAACACTGTGGAAATGCTTAAATGCCCAGTACACCGTCAGTACATTTAGGGTTTGGAACACTGTGGAAATGCCTAATTGCCCTGTACACCGTGATTATTCCTAGGGATGAATGCCTGACTGTAAAGGAGGGTCTATATTTATGATGGTTAAGTATGTGCTTCAATAGAAACAATACAGGGTAGTGTCAATCATATACCTAGACATGTAAAACCCTAATCACACCAATAGTTTAACATACACAGGATACAATCAGTATTTGCTATAATGAAAGTAAATAGACGATTAGGTGTTAAGAAAGGTCAGTAAATACAATTGCGGTCTGTTGCCTTATGCATGATCCCTAGAACATTTAGGGTGACTTTGTCTTAGTTAAGCAAAGGCTCAGGAGGGTTTGAAAACAGCCTGATCTGATCAGAATCATGATAACCTAGGATTCCAGTGACATATGTTTCTACGGTTTCACCTGAACGTAGGGTCCTAGTGTTTACACCGAAAGTATGTCTACTCTTTATTTGGTGAATTTCCAATCAATTTTATAATGAACATCATCCCGAAACCCTAGTATCCAAGTTTCAGCAATCACATCTCTACCTGTCTGCTTAAACCCTAATTTCATTTCTCGTTATTTACTTTTCTGCATTTAGGATAATTAGAAAACCAAATCAATCCAAGATCTATCTACCTACCCCCATCCTAATTGCGACCATAATCTTTGGTGACCCGCTTTATTTCAATTCGCTCCGATTTAAGAACGACCTCGAGTTATACTTACTGCTTGCTCCCAAGGTAGGTAGTACTTATAGTTTGAGCCCCAGCTCATATAAATTTAAAACTCACTGTCCGCCGCTTCTGTTGCTGTTGGAACAACGACCGGAGTCAAATCCGACTTACCGATAGGGGTGACGACAAGTTTTTGGCGCCGATGCCGGGGATCGTAGAGCGTTAATATTTGAAGCCGCCTTAGATATTCTAGCTTTTAGGAGACCCTTTCCAATTAGGTTTTCCCAAACTTAGTTGGTAGTTATTTGCTTTCCTTAGAATAATTTAGATAGTTTAATTAAAAATGAAAAATACAAAAACATCTTTCTATGATTCATTTCCGTTTAGCCCCATTTCTCCACTCGCCCTCAAGACGTCCGAAGAAATGATGGCCATGGATGACGCTGAGTTCTTCGCCTGCTTAGAACAAGAGTTGGAATCTGACGTCTACTCTTCATCTTTATCCTCTTCCGAAGTTATCTCCGATAATTCAGACGATGAATCTAGAACCATAGGGCAATTCTTAGATCTTGACTTAGGAACCCATGATTCTCATCAGAAGATCTCAACTTCTGCATCTAGCATTCTAAGCTACCAGGTTATACCTGCCCATGAGATTTCATATTCCTTAGAAAGCTTCTTTCAATTCCCTACCTCATCTGGTTTTGTCGAGAGTAACTTTGAACATCTTCAACCCTTTCGTTTTCCACCCATTGAAGAACGTCTTCCACCATGGGACGAAGAAGTTTACGAATACCCTCCAAAATCACCTATCTTTTTGAACCTCGTACCTGAACCCGAGTACACCATCTATCGTGTTGTTGATAGGACTTTACCAATCAAACCCGAAGAAAATATCCGCTACGTAGGTAACTCTTTTGATCCTGATAGGAGATTGGATGTTTGTCGGGCATTTGCCAGACAACTCAAAACGTCTGACTTTCCTTTTTCAGTTGAACAAAGAGAAGTCGCTCGTAGGATAAAGAAACAGGTTGGTATTCTCCACCATCTTCCAAATCAAAAGGAGGAAGGTATCTTCACACATTATCGAGTGCAAGAACTAAAGCTTAAATCAGAAATAGACCTACTAATGGACCTATTCGCCTGCACCGATTATCAACCGGTTTCCCAAACCCTAATTAATAGTCATGTTGCGGCTATGATTTATGAGCTTGAGTTCTGGATCAGCAAAGATCCCGCTATATCTCTCATCATTTCTGATAAAATTCCATTTTTCGTTGACCCCGCTACTTATATGATCGACAAGTTGTTAGAGATATTCCCTGGAGCCACTGACAATAACATGGAAGCTACTTTCTTTGCTGGAAGGAAGGATATTAACGTCTCACTCACTTTGTTATTTGCTCAGTCAAAATTTCCTTTCACCGTTTCACAAACATCTTTAATCGAAGAAATCACGGAGTCAGTTCACACTACCACCGGAGATCCCGATTCAAGAGAAGAATGGAAATTTCAACAAACCCTAGGAATGCTTCTTCATGACTTAAACCATATAGATGACGGATCACGAAACGGAATTTCAAACCCTAAGAAAGTTAGAAAGGAATTTAACAAGTTTATTGACAATCTTCTAGATTTAGGCAAAAAGGAACGTATATTTCTCACTGAACACGAACGATTCTCGTTACATCCCGCAGACCTAGTTGATTCTGTCATTAAGATTCTCACTTGTGACTTTATTCCTCGCTACACTTTCCCTCAACCAAGAGCACCAATTCACTTAAACAATTGCTCTTGGGCAATATTCAATAAAATTGTCCAAAAGTCGAGCTACCGACTCTAACCAAGCGCTTTTTGGGAGGCAACCCAAACTTTAGTTAATTTAGTTTTATTTTAAGTATTTAGGATAAGTAATATTAGTAGTTTATTTTTAAATTTAAAAGCTTGCATTTAAAAATACAAGAAAACGTTCTTTTAAAATTCAAATTCGCACAACACAGTAACGAATTTCAGACATTTTCAGAAAGTTCGAAAAAGTTTATTTTTAATTTTTGAAAAAATTAATTTTGAATTTGACTTGGATTTTAAAGAACACAAAAAGATTGTCTTGTTTTAAATAATAACGTATACGATTTCGCATACGATTCGCAATATCTTTTCAGACTGCGCGTAAAGATTCAGAAAATTACGAACATACTTTTTAAAATTGTTTTATTAAAAATTTTTAAACTTAGAAATTTTACTTGTATATTTCGTATCTTTCGCAAATTTTAAATCGCGTACGTTTAAAAGGGTATAAAAAGGATTTTAGCCACACACAAAAGACAAAATCATTAAAAACTTCATCTTCTTCCTCCTCCCCACACCCAAACCGTCGGCCTACACCCCATCACCACCAAATCTCCATTACTCAACCATTTTGCATGATTCCAAGCTCAAAATTCATCATTTTATGATCTTTCTTGCATCCACAACATCATTACATCAAGTTTAAGGTAATTCTTGACCTACTTTTGTGATTTTCATGAAACTTTAAAAAATTAGGGCTTGTAACTCATTTTCATAGATTTCATGGTTAAAAGTTGCAATCTTTAGTGTTATTTCATGCTTATCTTGATGCTTAACATGATTACAAGCTTAATCTAGTGATTTGTTGGCTTGATTGCAAGATTGGGAATTAAAGTGTTGAGTTTTTGATGAACTATGGCTAGTTTGACTTTTTGGTTGATTAATTGCTTATGTTGACTTTTGTTGATTGAGTTATGCTTAAATATGATAGATTAACATGTTTTGATTGATCATTTGCGATTAGAAAAGGGTTAAGCTAGTTTTTGGTAATTAAAGTAAGCTCATTTTTAATAAAATCATCATAAACATTATTTTTACTTAAAACTTTTATTTTTAAACCATGTTTATGACTTTTCTAAACTTAAAAAGCTTACAAGATTATCAAAACAAGCTTCGGTTCATTTAACCATTTTTTAAGTTTATCACTTTAATTAATAAAGTGTATGACTTTGAAATGAAACCCACAAAAATGCCATTTTCTAAAAACTACCATCTTGTCAAATAAGTTTACTTCCGTCATTTGCCTGAAATCATGTAAATAAAGCTTTATGTCTTTTGGAAATTACGGAATATTGGATTGCATATTTAATTGGTAATATGCCCTTTTATGATTAATTGATTTACTTGAGGTAACTATATGACCTTGGACTTAATCTCATTTAGATTGATTAACCATGAACATGAAGTATTTAAGTTTCTAGTGCTTGGGATAATTAAGTTAGGTACCTTGTTGACTTGCTTTAATTATGCTAGGAACTTGAAGCTTTGTGCCACTTACCCTTATTTTGACATAAGTTGATAAAAGTTTTTGGATTTGTGATTGGTTGCGGTTAGGTTTAGCAATTTTAAAATTTCTGGATATGCCCATTTCTAAAGCCTACATTTACAATTTTTTCTGAAAATTTGGAAGTACTTTAGCATATCCATTAATATATCACTATTATGGCCTAATCTTTTCTTGTCTTTTATCACAGATGGAAAATTGCCCACCTTCACTCAGCTACTTGGCCAAATCTTCAAAGAATAGGTCACTCATTCGCCAGTGGTTGCAGCGACCGATAGGCAGTAATCGATATGTGGTATGGAAAGACATGATTAAGCTAGGGATCAGGGATGAGTTGAAGAGTTTGTTGATGTGTGAGACCGATGGTCAAGTGAACAATGCCTTTCTCCGTCTCTTCGATATAGATGAGTATGCATACCGAGAAGTAGTGACAGAGTTCATGATGACTTACCAGCTGAACCCAAAAATGAGCGTATCCGACAAAAGAAAGATTTCATTCAGGTTTCAGGAACAGATTCATCATATCTCAGTTGCCGACTTGGGAGTGTATCTTGGTTTATATACAGAGTCTCAGGTCAACTCTGCATGGTTCAGAAACAGTGTTCAAGACATCTCCAGCCTACCAAACAGGAACCATAAGGATATTTGGATGGATTTAGCAGGATCAAACTTTAGGAGCTGTGTTAAGTCATCCACTTTCATCAAGCCGGTTCATCACATCCTTCCTAAGTTGTTAGCGTGTTCTATATTTGGAAAGAAGGAAGGTGGTGCTGTGAGTGCCGAAGAATTGAAGTTCATGGAAGCAATCATAGGAGGAAAGAATCTGAATGTTGCTTTCTTGATCGCTGAGAGACTTGGAGCTGAGACAGACATGGATAGGCACATGTTCATGGGGTCGATCATTACTAGATTGCTGTATAGTATGGGATTGTTGACTGAGGCCCACACTGAGGAGTTTACTGTTTGTTCTCGTTCTTTGCCATTCAACTAGTACTACTGCAAGTTGATCCATCTTGTTGAGGTAGATGAGCAGAGACAGTGCCTATGGAAGAACACCAAACAGATCATTCCAGGATGTCGTCTCCCTGGGAAGCGTGTTAGAGGATCCTCACCTGTTGCAGATACTGAGGATGGCCCATCTGATAGAGCCCGAGCACCTACTACTCATGCTAGTGTCCCGCATAGAGGAGCTGAGACAGCCGAGCCACCAGCTCAGGCTACTGTTCACTACACAGATCCAGTGACCTCGCTGACACAGTATTATCTTTTGCATGCTCTTCAGGTTAGCCGTTCCCATCAGCTGTTGATTTCCAGGAAACTTGGTATTCCTGACCCAGAGCCTTACTTGTACCGATGCGGTCCACCACCACCAGCCATAACACCACCACATACATCCATCCCATCACATACCACCCATACACCATCACCCGCTATCCGGACCACACCAGTACCAGAGCAGGTCCAGTCAGTTGAGGCTGAGATACCGGTAGTTCAGCCAGTGATTTCTGCACCTGTGATTTCTCATCCTGCCCAGCCAGTCGCCAGTGGATCTTACCGTGCTGACACAGTCTACTTGGGCACTGATGCTGTATCTTTTGACACTTCCGGGATGCTATTAAACTTGGGACCGATCTCTTCCTCAGCTGTACCGACAGAGACTATGCTACGCCAGGCTTACATGACCTTACTAGAGCAAGCAGGGGTTACTTCGGCTATTTTTGTAACACCCCCAAATTTAGTGATTTGCGGAAGCATACTTGGGTGTTACTAATCAATATACAAAGCACAAGATATACAGCAAACGACCTCTAAATGAGACGTTTTGTAAAGTAATTACATTTCATAATTAAATCGTTTGAAAACATATAGTTTTCTTTACAAAAATATGTAAGCCTAGAGTCCGCGTATGTGGCGGGAGATTCTATTACATAACCATAGTTACAAAAGATAATGCCAAAGAATCTCCGTTAAATGCAGTTTGGAAATCATGCGACTCTAGCTAGTAATCCTGGAGTGATCCTACTCCGTAAGTGTACCTGAGAATACATGCTAAAAAGGGTCAACCAAAAGGTTGGTGAATCTCACAGGTTTATCAGTAAATAATCAGTTTGAACACAAGATTTCATCAGTAGTGCCCGTAGGCGTATATCAAGTATTTGCAAATCTCGCAAAAGTAAAGTAATCAAGTTATACCGTTGCCATGAGGCTCATAATCGAAGCTTAACCCGTAAATAATCAGTTGCTCCCGTGACATGCTCGAAATTGAGCAAGCATAAGTAACGAAATAATAGTCACCCGTTTCTACGTGTAAATCAGTACGTGGTAGCGCTACTACCCCGGGCAGGGAGGGTCATTTCCCTAATGGATCCATTAACTACTGTTCGCGCTTAAGTCCATAACTAACGATATATGATGGAGAGACTTCAGTAATTAGTGAATAACTCATGCAATTCCGTTTGGTATAGAAATCAGTTTAGTACTTGTGTTCAGGAAAAATAAGTAGCATGTATCTACCCCAATAAGATAAAACAGTAAAAGTGGGGCCGTAAGACTCACCTGAGTCTTTGCAAGTACGGTTATATCAATAAACGAGTAAGTAATATCAACCGTAGGTTCTCCGAACCCGTAACCTTCAAATGCCTAAACATATAAAGTTAAGTAAGTAGATGTCTAACAAGACCATCTAGGCTAGTTGTTTACACAACTCATTATGTCCAAGTGTTTGTTTAGTAATCCGTTTGTAGTTTGAAAACAAATATGGCCCGTTGGTGATGGTTTGTAATAATGATTCAAAGTGTTATCATTATATGTATCGTTGAATCAGGTTTCGTTATTTGTAAGTGTTCAACACTTAGTGTGAAATGTATTTACAACATTTAATGACGGGGGTCCGGGGGCAGCGCCCCTGGTAGCGGGGTCCAAGGGGCGGCAGCCCCTGGCGGGGTCCAAGGGGCAGAGCCCCTGGCTGGGGTCGAGCTGCCAGGTCAGCTTGGAAAATTTTTATTTCTACTATATTGCTTTAACGAAAAACGCATCTGGAACCGAATTTAGGTAAAATCGAGCGATAAATTTCGAGTCTCGACACTTAGTAAAAATCTGTGTTTTTGAGGTTCTGGTTTGTGCGACGTTGGGTGCGACATCGCAGGCGACGTAAGGTGCGACGTGGGCATGTACGTCGCATGATGCGACCTTCGCAAATCAATGCGACGTAGGGGGTGGCGTCGCTAATGCGACGTTGGTTCGGTTTGCGACGTTAAAGTCTACGTCGCCATGTATGACATCCGCAAATTAATGCGACGTAAGGGGCTGCGTCGCTAGTGCGACGTTGAGATTTTTGTGCGATGTAGGCCGCGACGTCGCAGAGGCCCCTGGCCAGGTGCGACGTAGCGGTCTGATGGCTGGAAATTTAGTCGAAAACGAGTTTCCCGGTTTCCGTTGGGTCCAAATCTTTTACCCAACCCTTATATGGACATTACAAGTGTAAATAAACAACCATTAGTCAAAAATAAGTAAAACCGAGAGGTTTCGAGAATTTGTCGGGACTTACAAAATGCCGAAACGAAAATCCGGAAAGATAGGAATGTAGATCGTGTTGTCGTGGTCACTTTTCTCCAAAGGAGTGATATGATTCGGCGTCGTTTTATGGTGTTATTTGATGATTTTGTGAGATGGAGGTGATTTGGTGATTTGAGAGAAAAGAAAGAGGAAGAAAGAGAAAGAGGAAAAGAAAGTGAGGAAAAAGAGAAGAAAGTGGGAGGTTTAACCTCCCATTTTAGGTCTCCGTCAATGCGCCCCGTGCGGTGTTCGTTTTCTCCGTCTTTTAAGTGTTAAATATTTATTTTACGCGTTTAATTATATATTTTAAAATTACAAACTTTTGCTAAAAAGATTTACTTGTATTATTTCTTTAAATCCTTAATAGTCTGAAATGTAATATAGTTTGTATAAATTTAATTACTTTTGTTTTTAATTCGTGTAAGCTTTTATCGAGTGATACGAGATAATTACTAATTATTATAAATTAGTATTTTGGTCAAAATTGCGTTATCTTAGTTTATAAACATTTGTTCACCAACGTCCGTATTAACCGAATAGAATTTCATTCTATTTAAATTGCGTACGATTTAAGTCAAATCGCAAAGTTGTATATATTTACCAATATATAATCCGATACATAAATTAGCCTAACACAGAACTAATTACATGTATTAACAAAGAATTAGGCACTAATTCTAGTCCTAATTTGCCGGTTGTTACAATTTTGTTAGAGTGGGGCTACACTGATCCAATGAGACTGCCAGTAGCTACCCTCAGAGACATATTGATTCAGCTCAAACTGATCAATGCTGAAGAACAGGGACAGAGAGTATCTAGTGGCCAGCAGTCAGTCGTAGGACCATCCACAGCACCAGCTCCTACTCAGCATATTGATGCACCTGACCAGGGATCCCCAGCCTCATAGTTCTACCCCATTTGCATCATCTGACTTTGGTTTCAGACATTATCATTATTATTATCTTGTGTTTGTTGGCTACTGTTAAACCTTACTTTTGGAACTTATTTGTATCAGCCACTAGTTGGTTGATCACTCTATCCGTATTTACATTATGCTATTACTTATTATGTTTTATTTTCTTTCTGTTTAATAAGTAGAAATGTTGTGATGTATGAACGTGGAAAAGGCGAGATGACGTACTTTCAAGAAGAAAATCCGTGAAGTCAAAAGGCAACCCGAACCAGTTTTCAATATTTGCAGACTGCGGAACATTCAAACATCTCATGGAGGGGCCTCGTTCTTCTCAAAACTTCCTTGTATCCAAGCACTTCAAAAGAACTAAGTGTGGGATCACTCCCCACACCGCAAACACTTATCAAAATCACTCCAACTTCTTCAAAACCTAAAGTATGGGATTCTACACCATAAGGATCCCCACTTAAAAGAATTGAAGTTGATTTCTGATAACGTTGGATACATGACACCGGATAACCCCGTATGAAGCTTGATGTCCTTTAAGAAGAATGCAGAAGAAAGCTCACTTCGACTCTCTCTCCTGCAAAAATTTCACATGCTTCAAAACGTTATCTGGGGAGTTTCTTAACCTTCTATCCATTTCATGATCACATATATTCTGTCTCGTTAGCTTGTTATATTCTATACCCTATCCTGAGCTTATCTCTAAGTGTGGATTTTACCTCCAGTAAAAACTCAACTCAAGAGAACATTAGGGACAATGTTCCCCTAAGTGTGGGATAGCAAGGTATAGAATACCTTGGATAAATTTAGGCAATTTTTATGTCCAAAATAGCATTACTCAGAAAATGTTTTCCCAAATAACGAATTTTTCAAACAAATTTTTTGAAAAAATTTAAAATTATGAGTTAAATTATGAAACTAAACTCTAAGTTTTTGAGTTAAATACTTTCGAAAAGAATCATTCTCGAAATATGAGTAAGGTATTTTGGAATATAGGGAAAATAAGGTAGAAATTTCTCGAGCAAGAAACAATAATCTGAAAGAAGCATGGCTAGGCACATACAACCCTATTTTGTAGTGAGGTATCTTGAGCCTAAAAGCATTCATCTTTAATGTTTCACTTTCATTTCTTGTGTGTGCCGATGCTTGCATCTCTGAATTAGAACTTGCTCCAGACATACGTTTCAAGACCACATTGGTGTGTACCGTACGCGGTATAGGTGCAGCTAGATGACATTGACATTCCTTAGGATTTAAACCCAATTCTTACATATCTCTTCAAGCCCAAAACCCTTCCGATACTTACTTTCAGTATCGATGATCCGCCTAGTAAACCCTGTTGAGCCTAAACCTTTCATTTCTTAAAAACCCTCGTACAAAACCCCTACTCACCCAAAATTCCCAAAACCTTATCTTAGAATTTCTAAGGTCGTGAAAAACATCTTTTGGAACATCCTCTTCAATTATGCTCTAAAGTCTTCCTCTTCTGTGTACTCTAAAAAGTCAAAGTGCGAAAAATTGGCACGACAAAAGAAATTGAGGTTCAAGATCAAAGATCATACTTCCGAAAAGGATTTCTAAGGGGATCAACATAAAATATCCTTAGAAATTCTCTGGCAAAGAAGTTCTGAAGAAGAAAAGAAAAATAAAAAGTAGAAAAATCAAGAAAAGAAAAAGAAACAGTTCCATCAAATAAAGCTGAGTGCTTCAAGTATCACCTTCTCAAGAAAAATTCGATAGAAGATGAGCATCTACAAAATCCTCCGTTCCGTTCTGAAATAAAGTTTTTCACTATCTTTGAGTTTTAAGATAAGTCAAACCCTTACAACCAAACATATACCACTACCCATACCCTTAAACCTCACCAAACACTACCACCCGTTGAATGTCTTGGGATAGTTAGCACCGTCCTCACCTAAGTGGTGGAGATTCGATTCTCGACCAAGCTTATGACGATGAGTGCTGCATGACTGGCTTATTTGAGCGATTTCAATTGTTCTAGATTGTTAGGGAACCCGATACACTTTGAGTGAATTGAGTGACCACCTATAGTGAGATCGCCTAGTCATGTGTACTCCAAGATCACGAGAATTGGTAGTATGCTTGATGATAATTGCTTCTTGCTTCTGAAAGGATCATCTTATCCTTTCCCTTATTCTTAAACAGTCTTAGTCATATTAGAAGTGGTATCATTTTGAAATTATTTTGACTCACCCCTCAAAAACCTCATTTTAAATGTTTTTCTAACTGAGTGTTGCTTGAGGACAAGCAACGCCTAAGTGTGGGATAACTTGATGTGACTCAAATAGTCATGTTTTTAAGGGCAATATTCCGCACTTTTTGGACGTAACTTTAGTGAAAACATTCCAAAATGATCATTATTTACTAAATTTCACTAAAGTGGTCTAAATATAGGCGTTGCTGCAAAAATCACCTAAAACGTCCAAATAACAAGCAAATCAGGACGAATAAACGTGCACAAAATCACCCGGCCTCATTTACCTTATATAGATCACATTATAACTTCATCATATGATAAAACAGGTAAAATCGAGACGGGAAAATCAAGAATCATGCAAATCGGATAAAGAACGGAGAAGACTGAGCAGTATCAGACCCTATAAAGTCATTTCGGCTATGCTTGATCTATACACGTCCAATTTCAGTGAATTTGGCATCATTAGAAGCGTAACGGAATTACGAAACCACAGGCGAAAGAATCAGGTCAAACGGACGCATAACGAAGAAGATACGCGCGTTTTAAGCAACGAACGAAATTAGACAAACACCGTATACGGCCCTGGGAACCGTATACGGCCCCACAGAGACCGTATACGGCCTACCTAACACCGTATACGGCCCTACCAAGGCCGTATACGGCCCCCTGTACCCTGTATCGTGCATCGTTTGCTTGTACGTGCTGTTTCGTGAGTTGTACGGCTGATTTTTGAGCTTTGCCTATAAATAGGGGATCACTCCTCCTCATTTTAGACACCTCAACACATTCACACATTTCTCATTCTCTCACTTTTCTTATTTCTCTCTTTTCTTTCACTTTCTCTCTCTAACTTTCTCTCTCTAGCACTACTCTTAGGAGTTAGAGGAGAAAGGTTAGGGTTGAGCTTACAGTTCGAGTCTAGAGGAAGTTTTAGCTTGGTAATCTTATTGTAACGAGTTTTTCAAGTTCAGACTATTTGTAATCCTCAGTATTACGCTGCTGTATTCCCGGTGATATCTAAACTTTACTTTCTGTTATAATGCTTGTGCTTTATGTTATTTCAGTTTGTATTCTGCATATTGCCATGTTTATAGAGTAGTTTAATATTGTGATTGTTGAAATGTAGATATTAGGAGTAGGGATGATGTTAAATTAATGTTTCATTTATACGATTGGAAATTGTTATGCTGTGTATCTGGTTAAGCTTATCCTGAATATAGATCTAGTCTCTCATCACCCTTTCCAGACTTTCACGTGACTGTTGCCCTAGGATAGGATCTGATCAACCCTAATACTATGAATATACAGTTATCTCCAGTTACAGTATGAAACTATGAACTTTCCTTTAAAAAGGCACGGTACTTCGTATAGCGTTGGAAACACCTCGTGTGGAGTACAAATACGTGGAAGCTAAGGAAATGCCATGGATTGTTTCATCGTGAATTACCTAGAAGTGATCCTTCTAGAACTGTGGTCTAGGAATCAAAGCTGTGGAAATGCTTGTTGCACTGTACACCGCTAGTACACCTAAGATCTGGAACACTATGGAAATGCTTAAATGCCCAGTACACCGTCAGTACATTTAGGGTTTGGAACACTGTGGAAATGCCTAATTGCCCTGTACACCGTGATTATTCCTAGGGATGAACGCCTGACTGTAAAGGAGGGTCTATATTTTTGATGGTTAAGTATGTGCTTCAATAGAAACAATACAGGGTAGTGTCAATCATATACCTAGACATGCAAAACCCTAATCACACCAATAGTTTAACATACACAGGATACAATCAGTATTTGCTATAATGAAAGTAAATAGACGATTAGGTGTTAAGAAAGGTCAGTAAATACAATTGCGGTCTGTTGCCTTATGCCTGATCCCTAGAACATTTAGGGTGACTTTGTCTTAGTTAAGCAAAGGCTCAGGAGGGTTTGAAAACAGCCTGATCTGATCAGAATCATGATAACCTAGGATTCCAGTGACATATGTTTCTAGGGTTTCACCTGAACGTAGGGTCCTAGTGTTTACACCGAAAGTATGTCTACTCTTTATTTGGTGAATTTCCAATCAATTTTATAATGAACATCATCCCGAAACCCTAGTATCCAAGTTTCAGCAATCACATCTCTACCTGTCTGCTTAAACCCTAATTTCATTTCTCGTTATTTACTTTTCTGCATTTAGGATAATTAGAAAACCAAACCAATCCAAGATCTATCTACCTACCCCCATCCTAATTGCGACCATAATCTTTGGTGACCCGCTTTATTTCAATTCGCTCCGATTTAAGAACGACCTCGAGTTATACTTACTGCTTGCTCCCAAGGTAGGTAGTACTTATAGTTTGAGCCCCCGCTCATATAAATTTAAAACTCACTGTCCGCCGCTTCTGTTGCTGTTGGAACAACGACCGGAGTCAAATCCGACCGACCGATAGGGGTGATGACAAACTCACCTGTGAGTTGTCGGCGATCCTACGATACGCACGTCGTCAGATAGGTAACCTCCTAGTGTCATAAACACGCGAGGTTATATGAGTACGAGATCAAATAGTATGACCAAGTAAGTCGTTCAGGTTTGGAAACCGTGTACGGGGGTCCGGGGGCAGCATCCCTAGTAGCGGGGTCCAAGGGGTGGCAACCCCTGGAGGGGTCCAAGGGGCAGAGCCCCTGGCTCGGGTGGAACTGCTAGGTCAGCTTAGAAAAATTTTATTTCTACTATGTTGCTTTAGTAAAAACGCATCCGAAATCCAAATTCGGAGTAAAACCGAATGTTAAAATCTGGTCCCGACACTTAGTGAAAAACATAGGCTTTTAAGGTTTTGTGTTTTGCGACACTAGTATCGACACTAGGTGCGACGCTAGGTGTGACATAGGGTCTTGTGTCGCTAGGTGCGACGTCCGTAATTTAATGCGACATAGTGTGTTGTGTCGCTATTTGCGACGTTCGGATTCGCTGCGACATAAAGGCTTGCATCGCACCATGCGACATAATTAATTATTGCGACATAACCTGCGACATTGGCTATGTCGCAGCACTGTTTTTGGCCTCTGCGACATAACAAGCTGTTCGTCGATTTCTCATCCAAAACCAAGATCTATCCTATTTTCGGGCCAAATCCGTTTGTACAAAGCTAGTATATGATAATATAGATGTTATTAACACGAAATAACAAAGAAAATGGGTGTAATTTCTTACGATTTGAAGATCAAGGGTTTTGAGGATGATGAACACAATGATGATGAAGAAGATGAAGTTGATGATGATGATGGTGCTCGGTTGCTGCTGTTGCTTTTGTTGTTGTTATTGTCGATTTTTGTTGTTGTTGTTGTGTTGTTGATGATGTTGTTGTTGTTGGTTGGTTTGAGAGAAAAAGAGAAAGAGATAGAGAAAGAAGAAGAAGAAAAATGAAAACATAAAAATGAGGTGGGGAGGGAGGCCGGCCCTCACTTTTAGTAGGGGTTGGTTGTCCCCAATTGTTGCGTTAAAAACCCGTGTTTGTGTACCCGATCGTATAAAACTGTATTATTTTTAATTCTAAGAATTTATTAATATTCTTTCGAAATGTTTTCGGGTCAAAACATTTTATAAAAATAAAATATTTGTGTTTAAAACTATATAACTTGTTTTCGCGCGGTTTCAGTTTAGTAAAACACATTTTTAAATGAAACGGAATGTGTTTAAATGTTTTTCGAGTAATAAACATCTTTTGCGTTATATATATCTACATATATAATTTTTGAATATTTTGGTTTTAGATGCGTACAAAGTACGATAATTTGAGGTTCAAATTGGGTGCGAAAATTTGACTTTTTGACCGGGTGTCACAGTTGACCTTTAGGAGACCCTTCCTTAAGATTTTCATTACTTATAGGAAGTTAATTGCTTTAGTAGTAGTTAATTTAGTTATTAAACTTAGAAAATACAAAAAAAAATTAGAAAACCCTAATTCTCCTTCCAGTCTTATTTCTACCATGGATGAGATAACGATTGTAGACGATGCGGAATTCTTTGTTTCTTCCGACAAAGAGGTCTGTGTTAACCGGGAAGTTGAGGATAACAAATATTGATCCTTAGATCTAGGTTTTGATACTTCTCAGTAGAAGATTCCACCTTCTGTTACTATTGAATTAAGTGGTCAACCCACACTTCTGAGATTTTATCAATCTTATCTAAGTACTCTCATTATGTTAGACCTGCCACCTTACAAGAAGACATTACTTTCGACATTGAAGTATTCTTCTATCCACCCGTACCTTGGCTGGATTTGAATGAACGACTTCATTGCTCAGATGAATACTTTAGGTATGAACTTCCGGATATATTGCGAGCCTACCCCACTACTCTTATCCAAAGTGTAGCAGTGGATGAGCGTCTCCAGTATCTGGAGGATCCTGAACTAGAAACACCTACCCCACTTAACACTGAATCAAGTAAAAACCCATCGGAATCAAGTAATGAACACCACTTAGGAAACTTTCACAAGCCCAGTAGACGAATAGATATCTGTGCTGATTTTCTTAGAAACCTTAAAATATCCGATTTCCCCTTTTCAACTGAGCAGAGAAAGACCTTTCTAGTAATTGATAGGAAAATAACATGTCTACGTGCTAATTATGATCAAAAAGACGAGTTATCGCTGAAATCAGAGTTAGACCTATTAATGGATCTAATAGCTAGCACCGAGTATCCATCTGTTTCACAGATTAGGATTAATTGTTATGTTGCTGCCCTGATTGAAGAGCTTGAATTTTGGATTGAAAGAGCCCCTATCACATATACTTTGATTCCAGGCGTTAAACTTTTCTTTGTTGATCCTGCTACTTATCTGATTAATGAACTGAGATCAATTTTTCTTGATTCTACTAAGGAAGCCATGGATTCTGCTTTCTTTCTAAAGAGAAAAGAAATCCATGTCAAGCTTACTCAGTTGTTACTAACATCTAAATTCCCTTTTACTGAGCAACAATGATCTACATCAGAGAGATTTCACAAGTAGTTTATTCTACTACTGGAAACCCTGATTTAGAAGAAGAAAAGGAATTTCAACATGTCATTGGAGAATTGCTCTTTGATCTATGTTATATAGATACAGGATTTAGGAACGGTATTTCAAATCCGAGGAAGGTAAGACGAGCATTTAACCAATTCATTGACGCGTTACTAGCATTAGGTCAAGAAGAAAAAGAATTCTTACGAGAATTTGAGTGTTATTATATAAATCCCGCTGACCTAATTTATAGTATCATTAAAGCGCTTCAAGGTACGTTTGTTCTTCACCACATTTTCTCGCATGTTTCAGGCATATCTGAAAGTGCCATCACAAGCACTAACAGATTGCTGATGGTCTGATGTAAATAGGTTTGAATTTTTGGTTAATTATGACAAAAAAAATTTTAATTAGATTTTCTTTTAATTTACTTTTATAAAAACAAAGAAAACGTTCTTTAAAGTTTAAACGCGTAAGTTTTTAAACGAATTTTCGTGAACAGTCCAAACCTTTCAGAAATTTGACAAAGTTTTATTTTAAATTTTGGAAATTATTATTTGGATTGGTCTTGAATTTTAAAGAACACAAAAAAATTTTACACGATTAATAAAATGTATTTAAAAAAACGCAAATGTTTTCGTACGCGAATCAATGTTACGTTTTTAAAATACGAATTTAAATTTGAAAGTTTCGTACGTATCTTGGACAATTTTCATAAAAATATTTTAACTTTAAAAACCCAAGTATACGTTTCGTTTCGTTCGCATTTAAATTAACTATGCATTTAAAGAATGCATAAAAGCAAAAGAAGCTTCCACTACCAAGAAAAAATCACTTTTTCTCCTCTTCTTCTTCCTCCCCAAATCGTAGCCTCATCATCACCATAGCCAACCTCCATTTTTCCACCATTTTTCTTGAAATTGAGCTTCAAATCTTCCATTCCTTCATCTCTTTTGCATTTAGATCATCTCTACATCAAGATTAAGGTATGATTCCAACCCAAAATTATTATTTGAATATTTTTATAAAGTTAGGGTTTATACTTGAATCTTTGATTTTGATCATCAAGTTTCATGCTTTTTGTTGCAAAAGTGTTGTATTCTTGATTGGTAACATGTTTGTGAAAGAAATTTGATGAATCCATGGTTAAATTTGATGTTTTGATTTTGAGAATTGACTTTTTGCAAGGGTTTATGCAATATTTGACTTTTTGATGATTATTTGCTTATGATTGACTTTTCAGTGATTTATTTGCGCTTAAAATAATTAGTTTACATAAGAAATTAATTGTTAAGGTTTTAGAGGATTGATTAAGTTGCATGTTTATGAATTAAAGTAAACTTTTTATGCAAGATTATTTAAATACCATTACTTTAATTAAAATCATTATCTTTTAAATGGTATTTATTTAACTTGGTGTAATTTGCTTCATGAAAATGCAATTAGTTACATTTGGAGTAGCACTACTTTAATCAATAAAGTTAGTGAGGTTTCAAATTAATCATCCTCTAATTAAAGTCTTATGCTTTACCAAAATGGTGGATAGTAAATAAAATCGTTCTGCTTACCTATTTAAATCAAAGTAAGGTAATTACATGATTTGTGATCATAATGCTTACTTGATTATTTGATTACTTAGCATGTTTAGAAATATTCATCTCTAAGTAAGCTTAGAAAAATAGGAAAGTTGCGGTTTTGTTTAGTTGGTTGAATTGTTGATATTGATTGCGGTTTAGGAGAAATCATAGAAAAATAACGGGATAATTGCATAATCTAAAGCCTGCATTTCGAATTTTTTTCTAAAGATTCGGGATAACTATTAGCTAATCCTATTTGTTTTGATATGACTTGTTTTCTTGTTTTTTCTTAAACAGATGGATCCGATTCCACCCACGCTTGCTTACTTAGCCTCGACTACACCAGGCAAGACTTTGATCCGAAGGTGGTTTGTCACACCCCGCTAAAGCGGAAACACGAGGTGTAACAGTACCGGGTAACAAATGCACAAGATATAGAAGTAATACCATACATAATTTAGCAAAAGTATTACAAGTTACCACAAGTTCAAAACATAATTCCAAAGGTGATTACAACAAGTTCATAAAAGTTTCCAAAAGTTAGTCATAATCCAAATTAAAGCAAACGCATGCGAGAATGCATCCACACAAAAGTACTCCTAGAATGCGTCTTACTGTCGATTTCCTGAAAAGCATGATAAACAAACGGTCAACTATGGTCATAGTTGGTGAGTTCACAGGTTTAATCTTATAGATAAATGAATCAAAAGCTTTGTTTATCAAGTATATAAATATAAATGATTGGTTGTAAATATTGCGAATAGGAAAGTAGTATATACGAACGTTAATGCAATGAGGCCACTACTAAACCGATTAGACCGACACATGCCCCAAGCTCCATGTTCTATCGGTAACATGAGTAAAAGTAATACTATGCACCCACGTTACAGTGTGAGTGAGGGATGGTCTACCCTAAATAGCGCTATCCATAAATATTAACGGCTCGTCTGGCTCTCGGACGAGTTAATAAGTAGTGTAAAGGTATTTCCGGGGACTTTAGCACGATAGTACTCAAGCATAACAATAGTATACACACCAATTCGCATAAGTAGCATGGCAAAGATTTAACAAGTTCATGAATGTACAACCAATTTAGTAAAAATTTAGAATCATGCTTTTCACCCCAAAATATTAAACAAGTGAAAAAGGGGCTGTGAGAACTCACTGTTGAGCGTAAGCGTGAATCGACGGATGTAACACGTGTGCTTGACGAGTATGACCCCTATCCAAGTCCTATGAACACGAGGTCTCTAGTTAGATTCTTGGTAAATTGGTTTGTTAAGATTGCTTAGTTAAATATCTAGATTACAAAGTGCCTTTTTGGTTTGATTGGTTTGAAGTTTGTTAATGTCCGATTATCGCGTTTGTGTACAATAATGAATACTAATATATTACACAAAGAAAAATTGTCGAACGTCTCATACAAGTCGTATAATGTCACGTGATTGTAATGTCCATATTTCATATTGTTTTGAGTGTTGGAACATTGGTTCCTTACAATTTTATGTTTATTAAACCCATAACCCGATTATACCACATAAGACACCCCATAACCTTCTTGTTAGCATTATTTCCGAAAATAGTAAGTTTTCCGTCTCCGAAACCGAGACTCATTTTTGTTGTCTCGGTCAAAACTCCTCGATTTGACCCGAGACTTATTCCCAACCCTTAAACATGTTCATAAGTCATAAAAAGTTATTCTTTCCCTAAATGACAAGTCCGCAAGTGTCGGTTTTTCAATTTTACCAAAATCAGTCAACATTCTTATTTTCAGAATTTTATTTCTGTTTGTTGTATTTATTAAAAATACTTCTGATTTGAAATCAAATATAGAAAAAATCACAGATTATCCCCAATATGTTATATAGTTACTGTAATTTTTCCAATATTTAAAAATTAGTGCAAATATTTTTAATATTTTCTTTTATCTTCTGTGTCCAATTAGGGACACATGCATGCAATCATTACATCTAAGTAAAATACATTGGGTTCCAGAAAAAGTGATCAACAGAAACGTTGTAACCAACAAAATTTGTAAACTTTTGGCGTTGGTTTCAAGTTATTTGGAGGTGTGAGGCTCTAGATATGATTAAAATACCAAGATAAAAGTTTCTGACCCTTTTCAACAGTTTGTATATCTTTTGTCCCACAAATTATTAAAAATATCAAACAAACTCAAATCAATATGAGGTTTACGGGGTTGGAAAGCTAACTTCCAGAACTTGAATTTAGACTATAAAAACGTCCATTTTCATGAAGAAATGATTTTTAGAAAAATCGTGGAAGTAGATGAAAGTTTCTGGACAGAAGTATTCCAGACTCATAATGGGTGTTTTGTTCATAGTGAAGAACACCAATCATGAAATAAAAGAAGTTTTTGATCCTTTGACCTTTAAATCTATATTCTAACACATGCATGGTATTAAAATACATCCATGATGTGCTAGAGGTGATTATTATCATAAAAACAAGATTTCTACATACTAAGAACAATATATCAACAAGTTTACAAACAATAATCGATTTTTACTTGATTTTCGGTTTGATCATGGGTTACCCTTTCTATTAACACCTAAAAGGTGTTTTAAGGTGTAACCTACAAACATCAAGAGTTTATATGGGGATTTTAGCCATGGAAAGGCATAAAATCCGATTATTATGAAGAAATAATGCAAGAAAATGGAAGAAAGATGAATGTAGATGCTTTGGTTTACCTTTAAAGGTTCCTTTGATGCAAGAACACCCTCAAATCTTTTGTTATGCCTTGAATGTTTTCTGGAAATTTTAGAGAGAGAGAGGGGATTCTAGTGAGAGGTGAGAGCAAATGGAGATTGAATGAGAGAGTTGTGTGTGGGTGAATGCATGTAATGTGAATGGGGGTATAGAAAAGAGGTGATTGCATGAAAAATAATTGGGGAATGGGGGAGGTGGCCCTTTGGCCGTTTTTTTTGGGGTATTTTGGTCATTTTATATATATTTTTTTTTTTAAATAAAGTGTATAAAAGTTATTTAATTAATTTGTATTAATTTGGTATAAATATATGTATTTTATGAGGTTTATTTTGTGATGTTTTGGTGATTAAAATTTGAGTTTTGAAAAGTGAGAAATTTTAAGTTCTTGACTTAGGTTATGATACACTTAATTTGTCTATTTTTAATGTCCATGTATTATTCATCCGATTAAGTTTGCGTTGTCGAGTTACGAAAATTTCAGTTTTGTGAACCGTTAAGGGTTTTATTAAAGCATCAAGGGATGAACTTTTCTTTGATTAATTTGGCACTTAGTAACCTATTATAACATCTCTAAAAGAACTTATGGTTCACTAAGCAATCTCTAAGTCGTTCTATGGCTTAATAAGCTTGCGAAGTCGTAACCTAGGAATTTCACTCGGATTTAAGGAATGCGGTAAATGTAATTTACGATTCTAGTGTGATAATGACCTGAGGTTTGACGGTTGTCACAATATCCCACCGTTGAAATGAATTTCGTCCCGAAATTCAACTCGTCCCATTGTGCTACGAAGCACTCGAGAATAGATGCGGATACTTGCGTCGGAATTGATCCTCGCGCTCCCAAGTGAATTCAGGACCCCGTCGCGAATTCCACCGGACTTTAACTATGGGAATTCGGCTTCGCTTCAATCTCTTGACTTCGCGGTCTATGATTTCGAGTGGTTCTTCTATGAAGTGGAGTTTATCGTCAATTCGAACTTCCTCGAGAGGGACAACGAGTGTTTCATCAGATAAGCATTTCTTTAGGTTAGAAACATGGAATGTGTCGTGGATGCCACTGAGCTCTTGCGGCAGTTTGAGTCGGTAAGCTACCGGACCAATCCTTTGCAGTACCTCGAAAGGTCCAATATATCTCGGGCTTAGTTTTCCTCGCTTTCCAAAGCGGATAACGCCTTTCCACGGTGACACCTTTAGGAGTACTTTATCACCGATTTGAAATTCTAGAGGTTTCCTACGGTTATCTGCGTAGCTTTTCTGACGACTTCTGGCTGTCTTCAGTCTTTCCCTGATAGCCGTGATCTTGTCAGTTGTTTCTTGTATGATGTCTAGTCTCGTCAACTATCTGTCACCTGCCTCCAACCAACAAAGCGGTGAACGACATTTACGCCCATACAAGGCTTCAAATGGAGCACACTCAATGCTAGTGTGATAACTGTTGTTATAGGAAAACTCCACTAAAGGTAAGTGAGTATCCCAGCTTCCTCCGAAGTCAATCACGCAGGCTCGTAACATGTCTTCCAAAGTTTGTATGGTTCGCTCACTTTGCCCGTCAGTTTGGGGGTGATAGGCAGTACTTAAGTTCAGTTGAGTACCTAGGGTTTTCTGGAGTAATTGCCAAAAGCGCGACGTGAATCGACTATCCCTATCAGAAATGATGGAAAGAGGTATTCCGTGACGTGCAACAATTTCATTAATATAGACCTGTGCGAGCTTTTCCATCTTGTAGTCTTCTCGGATCGGAAGAAAATGTGCGGATTTCGTCAACCGATCCACTATAACCCAAATCGAGTCATGTCCCCTTGCCGTCCTGGGCAACTTGGTTATAAAATCCATTGATATTTGCTCCCACTTCCATTGGGGAATTTCTGGCTGTTGTAACAAACCGGATGGTTTCTGGTACTCTGCTTTGACCTTAGAACATGTTAAACATTTCCCAACATACAGGGCAATATCTTTCTTCATCCCCGGCCACCAATAGTATTCCATTAAATCCCTGTACATCTTATCAGCTCCTGGGTGGATTGAATACCTGGATCTATGGGCTTCATCCATGATGACATCCCTTAGATTGTCGGTTCTCGGAATCCATGCCCTCTCCTTGAAGTAACGAACTCCATCAGTCTTAATTTCAAATTTCTGGTCTAGGTTGTGTAGAGTCTCGTTCTTTATATTTTCAGGTCTCATTGCTTCTCTTTGAGCGTCAAGGATTCGAGTTTTTAAATTTGTTTGAACCATCATACCCAATGCTCGTACTCGTGAGGGTCTTAACCTTTCCTTCCTACTTAAAGCATCTGCTACCACATTCGCTTTGCCTGGATGATACTTGATCTCACAATCGTAGTCACTAAGCAATTCTACCCATCTCCTTTGCCTCATGTTGAGCATTTTCTGGTCAAAGATATGTTGAAGACTCTTATGGTCAGTAAACACAGTGCACTTTGTACCATACAGATAGTGTCTCCAGATCTTAAGGGCAAAGACTACAGCTCCTAGCTCCAAGTCGTGTGTTGTATAATTCTTCTCATGCTCCTTGAGCTGCCTTGATGCATAAGCGATGACCTTATTCTTTTGCATCAGCACACATCCCAATCCCTGGTGTGACGCATCACAGTATACGACAAAATCCTCTGTTCCCTCAGGTAACGCCAAGATTGGTGCGTCGCATAGCCTATGCTTCAGTGTTTGGAATGCTTCCTCCTGCATTTTCCCCCAAACAAACTCCTTCGCCTTTTGGGTCAATTCTGTTAAAGGCTTAGCGATTTTTGAAAAGTTCTCAATGAATCTCCGGTAGTAACCAGCCAATCCCAGAAATTGACGAATTTCTGTAGGGGTTCTCGGAGCCTCCCACTTTTTAATTGCTTCAATCTTAGCTGGGTCCACCTGGATTCCTTTTTCGTTGACCACGTGACCAAGGAAGTGTACCTCTCGGAGCCAAAATTCGCACTTTGAGAACTTTGCATACAATTTCTGGTCCTTGAGTAGTTCTAGTATTAACTTCAAATGATGTTCGTGATCTTCCTTATTCCGTGAGTAAATCAATATGTCGTCGATGAACACTATCACGAACTTATCTAGGTATGGTCTGCATACCCTATTCATCAAATCCATGAAAACTGCAGGCGCGTTTGTTAGTCCGAAGGGCATTACCAAGAACTCGTAGTGTCCATATCGAGTTCTAAAGGCTGTCTTAGGAACGTCTTCCTCGCGCACACCCACTTGATGGTATCCAGACCGTAGATCAATTTTTGAAAAGTAGGATGCGCCTTGTAGCTGATCAAATAGATCATCTATTCGGGGAAGAGGGTAACGATTCTTAATAGTTAACTTGTTTAGTTCTCTATAATCGATACACATCCGGAATGACCCATCTTTCTTTTTGACGAAGAGAACGGGAGCTCCCCAGGGCGATGAGCTTGGCCGAATCAAACCTTTGCTCAGAAGTTCTTGTAATTGTTCTGATAGTTCCTGCATCTCAGCCGGTGCCAAGCGATATGGTGCTTTAGCTACAGGTGCTGCCCCGGGAACTAGATCGATTCGAAATTCGACCTGCCTTGGCGGGGGAAGTCCAGGTAAATCTTCCGGGAAAACTTCGGGGTGATCTCTAACTACAGGTATATCTTGGATACGCTTCTCCTTCGGTTTCTTTTCCACTACGTGAGCCAGAAATGCATGGCACTCTTTCTCCAGATATTTACGCATCTTTATAGTAGACACAATTTTGAGCTCTCGATCGGGTTTATCTCCTTGCACAGCAAGAGTTTCTCCGTCTTTGAGAGGTATTCGGATAACTTTTTCAAAACAGACAATCTCCGCTCGGACCTTGGTGAGCCAGTCCATACCCACCACTACATCGAAACTTTTCAGTTCGATTGGAATTAGGTCGATATTAAATGACTTATCAGCTAGGTTCAAGGTACAACCTAGAATTATGTCCCTAGCCTGAAATTCATGACCATTAGCATACTCGATAATATAGATCTCCTTTAGTTTGTCTGGCCTTAAATTAATCAGTGGCCTAAACTCTAGTGAGACAAAACTTCTTTCTGCTCCAGAGTCAAACAGTACAGACGCGTAGTGATTGTTTAAGAGGAATGTACCTGTCACAGCGTTCGGATCCTGCCTTGCTTCCTCAGTTCCAATGACAAACGCCCGTCCTCGTGCTGGGCCCCTTTGATTTCCAGCATTGTTATTAGGGGCTCTATTCAGCCTAGGGCAAGTGTTCTTGAGATGGTCCAGGCTTCCACACTCGAAGCATGCTGCTTTTTGCCCATTGTTCCCATTACCACTCCTGCAGTACTTGGAATAGTGGCCCGTCCGTTTACACTTGTCGCACACCGGACAATTTCCAGAATGGTGATAGTTGCACTTGTTACACTTTGGATGCGGCCCGGTGTATTGCTTCGGTCCTTGGGCAACCACACCAAAATTTTTCGCCACCATCTGTTTCTTATCTGGGTTACCACCACCCCTGTTCCTTGGTTGGTTCTCCTGCTTCCTCTTTCCATTATCTTTCCCTTTCGATGATCCACCTGATCTAATCACATCATTTGTCAGGCGGTTAGCCAAGACTACAGCCGCCTGAATGGTTGATGGGTTTGCCGAGGTAACCATCCCTCGTATTTCTGGAGCTAAACCCCATATGTACCTGTCCACTCTTTTCTCCTCTGGGGTAACCATGTGGGGTACTAGCCTTGCAAGCTCATGAAATCGGGCAGTGTACTTATCGATGTCAGTTCCAGTCATGGCGTGATTCCAGAATTCAGATTCCAATTTCTGAAGTGCATCTTTTGGACAGTACTCTTCGATCAACATCCTCTTCAATTCCTCCCATGAAAGGTTATACGCAGCTTCGCGACCTCTGGTTTGAATTTGGTTATTCCACCAAGTCAATGCTCTTCCCTGAAACATGCATGTCGCATATTCAACTTGGCTTTCAGGTGAGCATTTGCTGATGTGAAGCACTGACTCCATGCTTTCAATCCAGGATAACAGCCCAACAGCACCTTCTGTCCCGAAGAACTCCTTGGGACGGCATGACATGAAGGTTTTGTAGCTGCATCCTTGATTGTTGTTAGTAGGTTGTCCTCCCAGGTTCCCTTGTGCTGCATTGATACCCGCGGTGATTTGAGCAACGAGGTTAGGTAGTGCCGCGTTAAGTTCTTGTGCTACTCGTTCAGCTACGTTGTCTGTGTTTCTCCTCGGAGGCATGATTCTAAGTCAGGTAAAAGCTATTGGTTAGTGCTTGTATTGTATATTTGTATCATTAAAACTTTAATATTTTAGTAATCAATTGAAACTAAGTTACAGTAAAAGTTTTACATTCAAGTAAGTGTGTAAGTAATTGCCATAGTCATATAAAATAAACAAGGTAAGGTTTTTCCATTAATAAACCTGGATTTGAAAATTTGGATCAACCATTACATTACAATTTTTCATAATTAACTGAAACAAAAGACATTCACTAGAATTGGAAAGTTGACACATACAACAAGCACTACATCCTAAACCAAACTACCCACATAAGCATTGCAGCTAAAAGAAACGTGAGTCCTGCCAACACTCTGCACCAAAATATCGCTGTACTTGCTGTGTCCCTGGCATCATTTGCACGATAAATTAACCGGTCTGTTAGGTCTGCTATGTTACCCAACATCTGTTCATGTTGGGCAAGGCCAGTCCTATGAGCATGAAGTTCATGACTTATTTCATCTACCCTGCGTGCTATCCAATAAGTCATGTTGGGATCTCGTGAAATCGGGATCCCAGAAACAGTCTCAGGAGGTACAGTTCCTGAAGGTCCAGTCCCTGGAGGGAAGTCTCGTACTGCAAATCTGACAGGTGGGGCAACGCTCATACGAGCAGTGGTCCTCAAGCGCACACCATTCTGAGGTGGCTGAGGTGAGATGGGTGTCGGAGTCACCCTCGTATTCTCTCGGGTGACCTCTCGGCTACTAACTTCGTTTTCTGACTCATGGTCCTCATAGGGGGCTTCCTCTGGCTCAGAATCCTCATAGGGGGCCTCCTCTGGCTCGGAACTCAAGGTGTTGTCGCGAGGGCGACCAGTGTAGTAGCCAGAATCGTCAGCCGATCCAAGAGCGTGAAGTGATGAGTGTGACATGGTAAGTCTGTATAAAAAGGAGAACTTAGTTCCTAAAGATATACTTAGTTACTAATAGTGCTACTATGGATGCCTACGATATGCAATGCACACACACAACGTTTGCTTTCCAAATGTTTAAACAGGAAAGAAAAATAAACATAATCGTAGTATACATATTCCGTGTCTCGCATAATCTTACCTAAATTAAACATAGGTGATCAGGCTATGCCTAATTGAGGTCCAATAATGCAACACATGGTTTAGCTATACTAGTACTATGCTCGGTTTAGTTTAATTGGTAATACCTTTGGAGTTTTAAGAAAAGATTTTAAAAAAATGTTGGTTATAGTTGGGGTTTTTGTTTGGAAAAACCGGCATTCTCTATAACCTTAGGCTCTGATACCAAATCTGTCACACCCCGCTAAAGCGGAAACACGAGGTGTAACAGTACCGGGTAACAAATGCACAAGATATAGAAGTAATACCATACATAATTTAGCAAAAGTATTACAAGTTACCACAAGTTCAAAACATAATTCCAAAGGTGATTACAACAAGTTCATAAAAGTTTCCAAAAGTTAGTCATAATCCAAATTAAAGCAAACGCATGCGAGAATGCATCCACACAAAAGTACTCCTAGAATGCGTCTTACTGTCGATTTCCTGAAAAGCATGATAAACAAACGGTCAACTATGGTCATAGTTGGTGAGTTCACAGGTTTAATCTTATAGATAAATGAATCAAAAGCTTTGTTTATCAAGTATATAAATATAAATGATTGGTTGTAAATATTGCGAATAGGAAAGTAGTATATACGAACGTTAATGCAATGAGGCCACTACTAAACCGATTAGACCGACACATGCCCCAAGCTCCATGTTCTATCGGTAACATGAGTAAAAGTAATACTATGCACCCACGTTACAGTGTGAGTGAGGGATGGTCTACCCTAAATAGCGCTATCCATAAATATTAACGGCTCGTCTGGCTCTCGGACGAGTTAATAAGTAGTGTAAAGGTATTTCCGGGGACTTTAGCACGATAGTACTCAAGCATAACAATAGTATACACACCAATTCGCATAAGTAGCATGGCAAAGATTTAACAAGTTCATGAATGTACAACCAATTTAGTAAAAATTTAGAATCATGCTTTTCACCCCAAAATATTAAACAAGTGAAAAAGGGGCTGTGAGAACTCACTGTTGAGCGTAAGCGTGAATCGACGGATGTAACACGTGTGCTTGACGAGTATGACCCCTATCCAAGTCCTATGAACACGAGGTCTCTAGTTAGATTCTTGGTAAATTGGTTTGTTAAGATTGCTTAGTTAAATATCTAGATTACAAAGTGCCTTTTTGGTTTGATTGGTTTGAAGTTTGTTAATGTCCGATTATCGCGTTTGTGTACAATAATGAATACTAATATATTACACAAAGAAAAATTGTCGAACGTCTCATACAAGTCGTATAATGTCACGTGATTGTAATGTCCATATTTCATATTGTTTTGAGTGTTGGAACATTGGTTCCTTACAATTTTATGTTTATTAAACCCATAACCCGATTATACCACATAAGACACCCCATAACCTTCTTGTTAGCATTATTTCCGAAAATAGTAAGTTTTCCGTCTCCGAAACCGAGACTCATTTTTGTTGTCTCGGTCAAAACTCCTCGATTTGACCCGAGACTTATTCCCAACCCTTAAACATGTTCATAAGTCATAAAAAGTTATTCTTTCCCTAAATGACAAGTCCGCAAGTGTCGGTTTTTCAATTTTACCAAAATCAGTCAACATTCTTATTTTCAGAATTTTATTTCTGTTTGTTGTATTTATTAAAAATACTTATGATTTGAAATCAAATATAGAAAAAATCACAGATTATCCCCAATATGTTATATAGTTACTGTAATTTTTCCAATATTTAAAAATTAGTGCAAATATTTTTAATATTTTCTTTTATCTTCTGTGTCCAATTAGGGACACATGCATGCAATCATTACATCTAAGTAAAATACATTGGGTTCCAGAAAAAGTGATCAACAGAAACGTTGTAACCAACAAAATTTGTAAACTTTTGGCGTTGGTTTCAAGTTATTTGGAGGTGTGAGGCTCTAGATATGATTAAAATACCAAGATAAAAGTTTCTGACCCTTTTCAACAGTTTGTATATCTTTTGTCCCACAAATTATTAAAAATATCAAACAAACTCAAATCAATATGAGGTTTACGGGGTTGGAAAGCTAACTTCCAGAACTTGAATTTAGACTATAAAAACGTCCATTTTCATGAAGAAATGATTTTTAGAAAAATCGTGGAAGTAGATGAAAGTTTCTGGACAGAAGTATTCCAGACTCATAATGGGTGTTTTGTTCATAGTGAAGAACACCAATCATGAAATAAAAGAAGTTTTTGATCCTTTGACCTTTAAATCTATATTCTAACACATGCATGGTATTAAAATACATCCATGATGTGCTAGAGGTGATTATTATCATAAAAACAAGATTTCTACATACTAAGAACAATATATCAACAAGTTTACAAACAATAATCGATTTTTACTTGATTTTCGGTTTGATCATGGGTTACCCTTTCTATTAACACCTAAAAGGTGTTTTAAGGTGTAACCTACAAACATCAAGAGTTTATATGGGGATTTTAGCCATGGAAAGGCATAAAATCCGATTATTATGAAGAAATAATGCAAGAAAATGGAAGAAAGATGAATGTAGATGCTTTGGTTTACCTTTAAAGGTTCCTTTGATGCAAGAACACCCTCAAATCTTTTGTTATGCCTTGAATGTTTTCTGGAAATTTTAGAGAGAGAGAGGGGATTCTAGTGAGAGGTGAGAGCAAATGGAGATTGAATGAGAGAGTTGTGTGTGGGTGAATGCATGTAATGTGAATGGGGGTATAGAAAAGAGGTGATTGCATGAAAAATAATTGGGGAATGGGGGAGGTGGCCCTTTGGCCGTTTTTTTTGGGGTATTTTGGTCATTTTATATATATTTTTTTTTTTAAATAAAGTGTATAAAAGTTATTTAATTAATTTGTATTAATTTGGTATAAATATATGTATTTTATGAGGTTTATTTTGTGATGTTTTGGTGATTAAAATTTGAGTTTTGAAAAGTGAGAAATTTTAAGTTCTTGACTTAGGTTATGATACACTTAATTTGTCTATTTTTAATGTCCATGTATTATTCATCCGATTAAGTTTGCGTTGTCGAGTTACGAAAATTTCAGTTTTGTGAACCGTTAAGGGTTTTATTAAAGCATCAAGGGATGAACTTTTCTTTGATTAATTTGGCACTTAGTAACCTATTATAACATCTCTAAAAGAACTTATGGTTCACTAAGCAATCTCTAAGTCGTTCTATGGCTTAATAAGCTTGCGAAGTCGTAACCTAGGAATTTCACTCGGATTTAAGGAATGCGGTAAATGTAATTTACGATTCTAGTGTGATAATGACCTGAGGTTTGACGGTTGTCACATGGTTAAAGTGGACTTTTGGGGGTAATAGGTACATTGTTTGGGAAGACATGGAAAAGCTGAGGATTGGAGATAGGTTGAGGCGATTGATTGGTTATGAGGTACAAGGCCAAGAGTTCGGTGCCTGGATTCAGCTTTTCAGTATACGGGAGCCCATTTATCCTGAGGTGGTCACTGAGTTCTTGATGACCTTTGAGCTTGACCCGGAGTTGGAGATTAGTGATGATAAGAAGATAAGATTTAGATACCGAGGGAAGAGCCAGAGTTTATCTATTTCAGACTTAGCGAGACATCTTGGATTGTATTCAGCGGAGCAGATTGGGACAGATTAGTTTCTACATGGTCATCACACGATTCCTCATCATCCCGAGAGGAATCATAGGGTCATATGGAGTGAGTTGACTGGCACCAACTACACTTGTGGTGCCAAGTCTTCATCTTTAATTCTACCTCAGTACCGTCTTCTTCACAAACTGATTGTGAGTTCTATTATGGGAAAGAAGGAGAATGGGCTAGTGACTGGTGATGAGTTGTATATCATTGATGCTTTCCTTAGCCGCCAGAATATCAATGTGGCTTGCATTGTTGCTGAGAGGATGAAGAAGGAAAATACTCTTGACCTGACGAAGCATGTTTTTATGGGAGCTTACATTACTAGATTGTTGAGAGGGATGCGACTCTTGAAAAAGAGTCATGTGGCTGAGTATAGGATTTCTTCCACTTCACTACCTTGCAATTTGGATTATTGCAAGAAGATCCACCTTATTACTGAGGATGCTGAGAGGCAGTGTTACTGGAAGGACACTAAGGAGCTTATCCCCGAATGCTTTATGACTAGGAAGAGGGTCAGAGAGGAGGACACAGAGACTCCGGTTGTTGATAGAGTGGATAGAGTACTGGCTATGCCAAGGATTACCAGGACACCATTCAGGGATGATGGGGTTGGGACATCAGGTCCCTGAGCTCAGATACATTATACAGATCCATTCACTTCCATGACCCAGTACTTCACTTTGCACGCGTTGGCTGTCAACAACGTGAATCAGGCACTTATAGCTAGGGCTTTAGGTATTCTATCTCCCGAGTCGCTATTGTACGAGTGTGTGCCGCTACCACCATTCCCACCATCCACTACCATACCACCATCCACTACCATTCCACCATCACCTACCATACCACATACCACCTACTACTACCCACATACCTAATACTACCTTCATTCCACCCACACGGTCAATTGAGCATTGTTTATCGGTTGATGCTGCATTACCACGTTCCATTACATCAGCCAGTAGAGCCCGTTCTTCTCAGCAGTCCGCAGGAGGAGAGGCTGCTGGTTCTTACCGACCAGATGTTGTGCACCTGGGCACTGATCATTTCACATTATCAGAGTTCGCAGAGTTGTTGGAATTGGACCCTATACCATCTGATGAGGTTCCTACTAAGTAGATGCTCAGACAGATATACAGAGCCAAGATGGAGCACGAGGGGATGACTTTCAAGGATTTTTGATAGTTAGCTTTAGAGGATCCAATGAAGCTCTGATATCGCGTAAAAAGTCACGTTTTTACCACCGATATCTCTCTCATTCTAGAGCAAAACTTGGCATTTGGACTCAAACAACGCATAAATCCTTGATAATATGCTAAGAAGATCAAAACAAGGTTGCACGAGCAAAATCAAGCAAAACGGCCGAAAAACGAAGATTCCATGCACGTGTAAAGATTCAAGACATCAAAATGAGATTTCAAGGCAAAAGTGCCCATCACCAACATCCATCTTACCCAAGATGTTCGTTTTCAAATTACGAATCCAACAGAATAAGAATCGGCAAAAACGGATGAAGAATGAAGATTCTACGCACGCCGGAAGATTCAAACGATTCGTACGACACATTTAAAGTTCAGAGACATATTTTTAGGATATCTTTTCATTAAAATCTTCGTTTTTGAATTACGAATCAAACAAAAAAAGAATCGACGCAAACGGACGCATAACGAAGAAAACACGCACGAATCGAGAAACGAGGCAACAGGCGATGAACCGGTGCGGGGAGTGCCAGCCGCCGCCGGCCAGCCACCCCACCGCCGCCGGTTGCCACCAGGCCACCGCCGGCCGGCTGTCACCCGTACGGTTCGCGCTTTTTGGTCCTTGCGTGTACCCGGTGCTAGACCTTTGCGCAACTTTACGTACCTCGTGCACCACCTTTACGCAACTTTACGTACCTCGTGCCATCACCTTCACGTACCTGGTGCCACCACCTTTTCCACCTTTTGCTATTGTGAGCTTCCACTTGCTAACATGCACCAATTCTCTCCTATAAATAGGAGCCATGGGTTTCATTTGCAAGACACCATATACATTCCACACTTTGGAAAACACACATTTTATATCTTTATTTCTTTGTAATTTTAATTGTAATTCTTCCAAGTTAATTAGACTAGCTAATTAACTAGTCAAGGAAGATTTGTACGGAGGTGCTCTGGGACGCATATTCTAGCTACGAGTTACTTGTATCTCTTTCCAGGTGTTAATCTATCTATCGTATTTAAATATGTTTGTTTCCTTTTCTTTAATAAATTTAAATATGCATGCTAGAACTACCATGATTAGCTAAATAACTCAATTGTCTGCTATGATAGTCGTTTAGAAAGTATTAAATATGTGACTATGTGGTATGTTATGAGATTGCGGATGGTTTACATTACAAATAGATATAGGAATTAAATCTTTATCGTTTATCTACCCAACTCATGTTGTGACTAAAACCTTATCCGAAAATGAACGTAGCTAACTCATAGGGTACAGGTCACTTATTTATACTATGTTAGATTGAATCGTTGAGCTCGACATGGCCGGTGTTCTCTAGACCAAAATAGGATCCAAGAGACACGGAATATGGGAATAGAGGTAGATTAAGATTAAATTAATATAGACGATATTTTTGAGACAACTTTCGGAATATCTAGATAATACTTTTGCATGCTAATATTGAATTATTACCTTGATCGTCTTATTGCATGTTCTTGTTTGATTGTTGCCTTAGGATCATCATAATAGTGAAATTTAAACGGCATTAATCATCATGAAATAATATGACGGCCCCTATTCGACTGTTTTTTGATATAGTACTGGAAACGCTTACGGCGGAGTACAAATGTATAGAAGTCAAGAACGACCGAAGGTAGTTGTATTATGAATCGAATAACAAACGTATTACTTAGGTTTCTATTTGTGGCATAAACCATCCCTGTTTTGATTACATCCCTGAGTAATGTTGATAACTCGTACGAATAAGCGATGACATGTTATCCGGCCGCCTAGACAAGTTGGCCCAACCTATTCCGGTGAGGATAACCCTCGTTCATAAGATTGTTTATTCAACAAACTATGCCATGATTCGGACATCTCTGACGACCGAGATTGGGGAGTAGGATTCGAGGTTGACTGTCGGATAATGTGGGTATACATTTGAGAGAACTTTCGGTGTGTACTTTAATATATTATGCAATCCACGTGACATTCTATTTTCCTGATTGTGGACACCTCCGCGTTAGACCGATAGGAGGATTGTAGTAATAGCTCGCATTAACTTACGAACTTATCTTCATTAGAACTCTCCATATTTAACAACTTCTAAACCACATCATAGTAGACAATCGCTTTAATTGCTGAACGCCCGAAGTAACCTCCATCCTCTAATTTAGTTTAGTTTAATTTAGGATAGAAAACCCAAAACCAAAACCAACTCTTTTAACCCTAGCTAAATACTTAAAAGTTTCTAAACCCCCTAGTTTCAATTTGTCGCGCTTTGAAAAACGATCCTAGGTCATACTTTTCCTTTGCTAGCCCTTTGATTAGCATAATAAGTAACCCTAGGCCCCAGCCTTATAAATTAAAACCCACTGCTGCGCCACGTCACCATTAGAAATTTCAACGACCGGTGCGTGACGCAACAAGATTTTGGCGCCGCTGCCGGGGAGCGTCGGCAACCAATTTTAGGAAATTAGTAACTTTAGTGTTTAGCGATCCTTTTGAAAGATTAACATCGATCAAAAGTTACCTTTTAGCCTTTAGGATTAGTTTAGTTTCAGTTAATCACTTTTAGCCAATTATGACAACACCTTATTTTGATTGGACCAACCCCACACCCAATGAGTCTTTAACCCAACTTTTAGCTGTTTCCGCACCTACAGACCACTTACCTTCCTCAAAACAATCTTTATCAGATTTTATGTTCGAACAAAATGTTATTAACAAAAGAGTAACCGGATTTCAAGATAACATTAACGCCATGATAAAATTTTCGGAAAAATATATTTCTAACATGGAATCTATTTTGAAAAACTTAAGTTTTATTGAGAAAAGTACGTCGGTAATCACTAATGACACCACTCATCCACCAAGTGATGACGTGTTAATCGTGACTAGAGGAGGAAAAGTAACCAAAGTTGATCCACCACCACCAGATAATACCCCCGAACACACTTCTTTGCCTACCCCTACGCCTAGCGAAAATGTGTCAATTGACATCCCTGTCACAATACCTGACCCATCACCAGCTAAAACTCCAGATAACGTACCTCGAACGAGAATACCTTATACTGGTAGACTTAAAAAGGAAAGGCAAGAAACCCAATTCGGTAAATATCTGAACATATTTAAAAGCCTACACTTAAATGTTAGATTATTAGATGCTTTAGTAGAAATGCCCTCGTGTGCTAAATTCTTTAAAGAACTCCTTTCAAACAAAGAAAAACTTAGGCAAATAGTTAGTTTACCCTTGAATGCTGAATGTTCATTAATTGTACAGCGTGGTCTCCCACCTAAATTAGGCGATACTGGACGTTTTACTATACCCTGTTTCCTCCAAGGAATTCAAGTTAGTAACGCCTTAGCAGACCTAGGTGCTAGTGTTAATCTCATGCCTTATTCCCTCTACAAGAAATTAGGATTAGATGACCTATTACCTACTCATATGACTATCCAATTAGCTGACAGATCAGTTAAACTCCCTCGAGGAATTGCTGAGGATGTCACGGTCAAAGTCGATAAGTTCGTTTTTCCAGTAGACTTTATTGTCATGGACATAGAGGAAGACACCCACATCCCGCTCATCCTAGGTAGACCGTTCCTAAATACTGCCAAGGCTGTAATTGATGTTAACGAAAAATCTTTAAAATTGAGAGTTGGGAAAGAGGAGGTCACCTTTAATGTCGATCGATTAATGAAGCAACCTCTGGAAGAGGACCTTGGTTTGTGTGATAACATGCAGGATATTTATGATGAACATCTTCACGAAGTACTAGCACTATCCAGCCAGGATCCGATACCCAATACCATAATTACCGTTCGAAAGCTATATAATGAGGACCCTGGGCTGCACTCCGCAATTGCTTCGCCAACAACATCCGACGAACTACTATTTCCGCTGTTAGAAAAGAAGACTCCTCACATCGATGGCAAAACAATCGCTGTTCCATTAGGATGCGATACACCGATACCTTGGGTAAAGAAAGATAAACCCATATTCAATGAACCAAACCCATTTCCTTCGATTAGAGAAATCTTGGATTCATTCAAAGGAATGAGTATTGAACCACCATCGTTTGAACTACAATTAGCCAACCAACCCAAACCACTGCCATTTTCAAACCCTGAAATCACCATAAACCAATCTTCATCCACTCAATTTCAAGAATTCCAATTCACTGACGACGGAGAGGTCATCATCACCAGAAACGATGAAGTCTCTTCATCATCAGTCAACAAGTACGAGCTAGAGACAGACGAATTCTCAAACAAAACCGAGTGGGTTGAAATAGCATCAATCTCCACATCTAAACCCGAGACTGATGAAGCACCATTCCAAGCTGAATATGAAAAGTTAAATAGAGACGTGATAGCTAGAATGAAGCCGTCTATCGAAGAGCCACCAAACCTGGAATTGAAAGAACTACCACCTCACCTTGAGTAAGCTTACCTCCATGGAACATCACAACTCCCGGTGATAATATCAAAAGAGTTAAACCCGAGGAGAAAGCTCAACTCATTGATGTTCTGAAATCGCACAAGAAGGCAATTGCATGGAAAATTTTTGACATACAAGGAATTAGTTCAAACTATTGCACACACAAGATCCTCATGGAAAAAGATTTCAAACCATCCGTACAAAGGCAGAGAAGGGTAAATCCTAAGATTCAGGACATGGTTAAGCAAGAAGTTATCAAACTCTTATATGCTGGATTGATTTACCCAATATCCGACTCACCTTGGGTTAGCCCTGTTCAAGTCGTACCGAAAGAAATGAGGAATGACGGTCATTTCAAACGAAGAGAATGAGCTTATACCAACTCGGACAGTTACCGGTTGGAGGGTTTGCATTGATTACCGGAAGTTAAACGAAGCAACTCGCAAAGATCACTTCCCGCTTCCGTTTATTGACCAAATGCTCGAAAGGTTATCAGGAAACGAATTCTACTGTTTCCTTGATGGTTTTTCCGGGTATTTCCAAATCCCGCTCGATCCGAAGGACCAAGAGAAGACAACGTTCACGTGTCCCTACGGAACATTCGCGTACCGACGAATGTCGTTTGGATTATGCAACGCACCTGCAACATTTCAGAGATGCATGGTTGCAATTTTCCATGACATGATTGAACAATGCATGGAAGTCTTTATGGACGATTTCTCTGTCTTTGGAGATTCCTTCGCATCATGTCTATCCAACCTCGATAGAATGCTCGCCAAGTGTGAAGAATCAAATCTCGTGTTAAATTGGGAAAAATGTCACTTTATGGTGAAGGAAGGAATAGTTTTAGGACATCGAATATCAAAGTCAAGAATCGAAGTAGACAAAGCAAAAGTCGAAACCATTGCCAAACTTCCACCACCAACCAACGTCAAGGCCATTCGAAACTTTCTAGGACATGCTGAATTCTACCGCCGTTTTATCAAGGACTTCTCCAAGATTTCTCGACCTATCACCCACCTTCTAGGAAAGGACATCAAGTTTGTGTTTGACGAGAACTGCATGAAGGCTTTCAACTACCTGAAGAAGGAGCTAACCAATGCACCAATCATGGTCGCTCCAGATTGGAGCCTACCCTTCGAGATCATGTGCGACGCTAGTGACTTCGCAGTTGGGGCAGTTCTAGGTCAAAGGAAGGATAATCACTTTCGACCAATCTATTACGCTAGCAAAACGCTTACAGATGCTCAAGAGAACTACACAACTACAAAAAAGAGCTGCTAGCCGTAGTATTTGCCTTTGACAAATTTAGATCCTACCTAATATTGTCCAAAACAATAGTATACACGGATCACTCAGCTCTAAAATACCTCTTCAAGAAGCAAGACACAAAGCCTAGATTGTTACGATGGATTCTACTCCTACAAGAATTCGACATCGAGATAAAAGATAAGAAAGGAGCAGAAAATGTCGCCGCAGATCATTTAAGTCGACTTGCAAATCCATCAATGGAACAACTTGTAGAAAGAGATATTAAAGATCGATTTCCAGAAGAGCAATTGATGAGTTTAGGAGAACAAATGCAAGAATCGCAATTCACTGACGATCCTTGGTTTACTGACATTACCAATTTCGTAGTTGGAGGGATCACAAGGAAAGGTATAATTTCGTCACGAAGACAAAAATTCTTCCGCGATGTCAAACATTACTTTTGGGATGATCCATATCTGTTCAAGGTCTGTCCAGACCAAATAGTAAGAAGATGTGTCGATGGGAAAGAAGCCGAACATATACTCCACCAAAGCCATCACGGACCCACCGGAGGACATCATGCAGCTAATCTGACAGCAAAGAAAGTCTACGATTCAGGATTCTACTGGCCTACCATTTTCAGAGACGCACAAGACTTGGTGAAACGCTGCGATATTTGCCAAAGGTTTGGAAATATCACAACGCGTAATGAAATGCCGTTGACGAATATCCAAGCATGTGAAATATTTGACATATGGGGATTAGACTTCATGGGACCATTTCCGAAATCTTACGGAAAAGAATACATTCTAGTGGCTGTCGATTACGTATCCAGATGGGCCGAAGCTCAAGCCTTTCCAACAAATGACTCAAGAGTCGTAACCAAGTTCTTAAAACAGCTATTTTGTCGGTTTGGAACACCTCGAGCGATCATCAGTGATCGAGGCACGCACTTTTGCAATACTCAGTTGATGAAACTATTGCAACAATATGGTGTTTCCAACAAGACCTCTACGGCCTACCACCCGCAGACGAATGGGCAAGCAGAAGTTACAAACCGGGCACTAAAAAGGATCTTGGAACGAACAGTTGGTCAACACAAGGAAAGATGGGTAGATAAGCTAGACAATGCTTTATGGGCTTTCCGGATAGCTTATAAAACGCCATTAGGAACAACTTCCTATAGGCTCTGATCGCACCCCGAACGGTCGGCTCAGGAATCGCTTCCTGTCGTCGTCGGACCTCACGCTCGAGGCGGGTGATCAGAGGGTTTTAAATTTATATTTTGCTGGGAAGCCTAAGCTTTATTACTACCTACTGCTCTAAGGATATTAGGGTAGTAAGCGGTAAGTCTGACTCAGGTGTCGTTCTTAAAATCGGAGCGAATCGAAATGAATTAAATACCTCAGAGAATAGCAGCTAATAGGATGGGTTTAAATAAAGCAGGTAGGGTTTGTTTTTGGTATTTTCTAATTTAACTAAGATGCAGGAAAGTAAAATACTATACTACGGATAGGGTAAGCAGATAGATAGAGTTGTGATTGCTGAAGTTTCAATATTCCAGTTTCGGGATGATGTTTATTATAAAAGATGATTGGAGACTTGCCTTAATTAAATCAACAGAGGTTTGGTGTAAACACTAGCACCCTACGATTTAAAGCGGAAACCCTAAGTCGTATGTCACTGAGTACTAGGCTATCATGATTATGATCAGATCAGGCTGCTCAACCCCCAACACTGTCCGATGAGGACAAGTGACCCTTCTTGGGATTAACCCTGGGTGCATGAATAAGGTAACATACCGATATTTAATTTCTGACCGTTCTTAACACCTAGTTCTAATTGATTTTATTAAGGTTTGTACTAATTGCTTGCTATTGTATGTTAAACTGTCGGTTATGTTGGATAAGGGGGTTTAAGCATCTTACACTACAGCTGAATGTTTGCTTTCTTTTCCAAATCCCTTAAACTTAGTTGAGGAGCACAAGTACTTCCGTCAAGGTGTAGACCCTCCTTTGCGATCAAACGTTCATCCCTAGGTTTGTTTCACGGTGTATACTACGTTTTTCAGCAGTTCCACAGCTTTGTATATACCTAGACCATGTTCAGGAAGGGTAACTTCCAGGTATCCACGGTGTCATATGCTTACGACCGGTCCGTAGCTTCCACGCATTTGTACTCCACCAGAGGTGTTTCCAGCGCTATACTAAGTACTGGGCCGTTTTACAGCATGTCCACAGTTTCAATAATAACGCAGATAACTATCTACCGATACTAGGGTTCATCAGGTCCTAATACTAAAGTAATAGCCACGTGAAAGCTTGGAAAGGGTGTATATGGTGGTTTAGATCTACTGCTTGAAAAGTTTAACCCGATACAAAACATAGCAATTTCCAATCACATATTTAATTAAAGATTAATTTAACATCATCCCTACTTCTAAATATCTACATTCCAACAATCACAATATTACACTACTCAATAAACATGGTAACAAATAAAGCACATACCATGATATTACGCATGGATAATTCAGACATAATTACAGTATGAGGGAATAGATATCACCGGATAATAGAGCAGCGTAACAGAGAGAAAACAATTGCAATCCTTGAATACCAGCTTGAACAGCAATACTCCTTTAGTACAACGATTATCCCTCCTCTAATCTACTAGCTACCCTCTAATTTCTCCTCTAACTCCTAAGAGTAGTGCTAGAGAGAGAAACTAACTAAGAAATGAAATTACAAAAGAAAGTGTGTGTGAAAGTGAATTGTGTTGTGAATGGATGAATTTTTGAAATGAGGAGGTTGAATGCTCTATTTATAGCCTTCCAATACACGAATTTGTAGGTTCCACTTGTACGGACCAAATCGAGTAGTTCAACTAGTTTGTTAAAGCGGAAATCAAACAAACTAATATATGTTAGATTAACACGATAAATGACCAAAACACAAAGTGTGTATGTATATATATATGAAACACTAACAACAATACATACACTTGGACACAAACACACAAAGATCAAATAACACTTAGATGTATTCTGTGATAATGAGAGTGCTATGTGTGTGTAAAATGTGTTTTCAAAACAGAAGCTGGCGCGCTTCTATTTATAGCCTGATCCAAACTTTATGCGACACAATCCTTGTGTCGCATAGACTCTTCTGCGACACAATGCTTGTGTCGCATGGAATGTTTCTGCGACACAATTCTTGTGTCGCATAGAATACTTCTGCGACACAATGCTTGTGTCGCATGGATACAAAAATTGTAATTAAACTAAATCTAAAACTATACAAAACGTAATTACAATTTCGACACGATTACAGACTGAGACCAACTGACAGACACACATAGATGTACCAACATAATTTACACTCAGCACCCTCGCTCCGATTTAACACTGAAATACACCCCCTAGCTATAGAATTCAACACCGTAAAGGGGGTATACCACCCTAAATAGGGCGTATTCGGTAGCAAATAGGGCGTATTCGGTAGCAAACGGGGCGAATTCGGAAGCGTAGAGGGGGTATACCACCCCTACAAGGGGGTATACCACCCCAAAGAGGGGGTATACGGCCTCATAAGGGGGGTATACGGCCCTCTAGGGGGTGTATACGGCCCATGTGGGGGTGTGTAGCCCATGGTTGTTGCCTTGTGTGCTGGATCGTAAGTCTTGTGCACTGGTCGAACTTCGTTTGGCCATATCTTCTTCGTTCTAGCTCCGTTTTCAACGTTCTTTATGTCCACGCGTTCGTATTCTCCATACCTACATTTTAAGATATTTATTAAGTCCCAGATCGGAGTTTTACGATAAAATAGCGTGTCGAACGAATTATGCCTATTTAAGTGTGTTTTTCGTCCATTTACCGTTGTTTTTGAAATGTTTATAAAGTTTAGACCTTTTTAACAAAATGTGTTAAATGTGAACTTTATTGGCATGTTTTTGTTAATTAAGTGCTAAATATGAGATAAAAGATGTGTGTAAAACATGTCTTTTTACGTCAAATCAAATATCCCACACTTAGACTTTGCTTGTCCTCAAGCAAACCGTATCTCATTTTGCTCCAGGTTTTTAGAGAAGATAGACCATTTGACGAGAACGAATATTTCCTAAGAACATCAACTCCTCAAAATAAGTAAATTATTAAAAAATAAGCATCAGTAGAATAAGAAATCTTAAAACTGAACTGGTTGTCCCTTTAGCATACTTTTGCAACCCTCGAGATATTGAAGTACATGACTGGGCGATCCTCACAGGTGGTCACTCAATTCACTCAAGAAGTGTATCGGGTTTCCTAACATTCTAAACAAACGAAATCGCTCAAAGCCAGTCATGCAGCGCTTATCATCATAGGCTTGGTCGAGAATCGCATCTCCACCACTCTAAATGAGGACGGTGCTAATTATCCCAAGGCATTTTTGTTGGGTTGTAATGTTTGGGTGAGGGTTAAATGGGTATGAAAAAGGGTCATTTTTAAAGTTTAAAAAAAAGTTACGCTTATCTCAGGAATTTTCAAACTTTATGAAAAACTTTATTTAGATATGCTTTTTAATGAAAACGGAAACGGATGACGGAAAGGAGGAAGATAGCTATTATGACTTCTATCTTCTTGAAAACACTCGGAAGATTTAAATCTTTTTAGAGATCAAAGTTTTCGGAAGATTTTGAAGCACTTAGCTTTATTTAGATATATATATTTTTGTCTTAGAATTTCTTTGCCAAGGAATTTCTAAGGAATTTTATTTTCTTACTGATAGTCCCGTACACGGATAGATTACCTTTTTGAGATCCTTTCATATTTTTTCATTTTTCACACTTTTTATCATTTCGAATTTTACTTGGTGCCAATTTTTCGCACCACAAGATTCTCGATCTTTGGAGATTTAATTTCTGAAACGCACACGAGAAGTTTTGAGTAGAACACGAATTTTGTGATTTTTGGAGTGAAAGCAAAAAGGATATCTAAATAGCATTTTTCAAAAATTTAAAAATTCTAAAATAAGGTTTTTGTGGGTAGGGAACGGAATGGGTTTTAAAATATTTGGGTTTTTAAGAAATGAAAAGGTTAAGGCTCAACATGGTGTACTAAGCGGATCATCGATACTATTATTAAGTATCGGAGGGTTAGGCTTGAAGAGATATGAGAAAAATGGGTTTAATCCTAATAAATGCCAAGATCCTCTAATTGCACCTATACCGCGTACGATACTCTTTGGTATGGTCTCGAAGCGTATACCAGGAACAAGTTCTAATTCTAAGACACATACATCGGCACACACACAGAAATGAATGGTGAAGCATTAAAAATGAATGCTTATTAAAGGCTCAAGTTCCTCACACAACAATATAGGGTGTATGCGCCAAGTCATGCGATGCTTCGAAGATGACCATTTCATTTTTAAGGGATTCACATTCTGCCTTATCTTACTTTCCAAAGTAATTTATTTATTCTGAAAAAGTGATTATCCTTAAAAAGTATTATTCTTACCAAAAGATCAAAGAATTTTCAAAAGTTGACTGATTAAATCAGTCGAGTTTTCGAAAAAATTTTGAAAAATTTGAGCAGAAAACGAGTTACAAGTTATCTTTAGAGGACAAAAGGTAAGGTCAGAAAATTTCACGGTATAACATACCATGTATCCGACACTTAAAGGAACATTGTCCCTAATGTTCACTATTAAGACGTAGATTTTTTGGAGGATCCCACACTTAGAGTTTGATTACAGGAAATGCTCACTTTGTTGTGTTTTTAAGATGGTGGAATTAAAAATCCCACACTTAGAGATTTAGGCATAAAGGATATGGTATGAATATTTCGGGAAGACAACGAAAAAGAACGAAAAACTCCCCTCATGGATTCACTAGATGAAAATGATTTGGCTGAAGAAGATGTTTTGGCTTGCTAGAGATTCCAGCTTGCATCCGTCTAAGAACAACCTTCTGTTTCAATGCGCGTCATCTAGTCGTGAATCGTTCCCATCATTCTCAACAATCAATTCAACCACATTTTATTCTACTAAATAAACAAAGAAAACGTAAGCATAATAATAAAGATAGATAAATAGATCATCCAGCTGAGTAGCAAGCTGGATGGATGGTTCCAAAAAGTAAACAAGTTCACAAATCATCCCAAAGTAATAGATAGTGTAATACAGACCAATAATAATAATAATGATAAAGTACTGGAGATGAAAAATAAGTCTAAGGACGAGGAGACCCCTGATCGGTCACACGAGGATCAACAACCGAAGTGGACGGAGGCATGCCAGCAGCTGAGTGCTCCCCCTAGCAGCTCTCCCGGAGACAGACTCTGATACAATAACTCTGTGCTGTCGGAGGATGGCCTGCATGACATGGATAGGCAAGTCCTCTGTACTGTCGAATCCCCACTCCCGTAAACACTGTTGTGTCATGTGTGTCTCCTCAAGTAATATCTGGTATCCTCTCCTGATGTCGCTCTCATTTGGTATCTCAGAGTCAGGGATAGGCTTGAGGTTGGACATCCAAGAGAGTCCTGAGAGTGTGATGCCCTGAGCACTAGTGGTGATCATAGCTGGGCGATAGACATGTGGGTCATCAGGTCTCGGGATCTCATACGTTGGAGATAAGACATGGGTAGCTGGGGGTGGCTGTCGTGAAGTGGATGGAGCAGCTGAGGTGTGTACAGAGTATACTGGCTCGTGGTGAGATGTGGTGGGCATGGTGTATGGTGGAATAGTGGTGGTGACTGGTGGAATGGGAAAGACTGCTGGTGGTGTCTCACATCTGTACATCAGTGGCTCTGGTATCGGCAATCCAAATTTACGTGCTACATTGATGTCATGAGCATGTCTAACCTGAAGTGCATGAAAAGTCCAATACTGAGAAAGTGGAGTCACTGGTGTAGTCCAGTCAACAACACTCTGAACCCTGGATGTGGATCCAGCTGCCCTAGTATCAACCTGTGGCGCTCTAACATCACTGTCATCATCCTGTATCTCAATCGGCTCATCATCCTCAACATCCCTGTCTCTGTTACTACCCTTCCTCTTCAGAACACAGCCAGGAATAGCCTCTTTGGTAGCTTTCCAGAATGACTGCCCGCTCGAATCAATAGTGATCAACCAGATAGTCCGAAAATAATCCAAGTCGAACGGCAGAGATCTAACATAAGGTGAGCTGGTATACTCACTCATGTGATCCTCTGTGAGCAAACCCATACGGCTACAAATCCTAGTAATGAAAGCTCCCATTTAGATATACTTTGTCATCTCAAATTTCGTCTCTTTCTGAATCCTCTTAGCTACTAAGAAGGCCACATTCACATTCTTCTTCTTAATCATGGCATTCATCACAAAGAGATCATCAGCTCCTACAGCTCCTCCTGTTTCTTTCTTCCCATGTAGTGATACAGCTAGTAGCTTGTGCAGAAGTCGATGCTCAACTTTGAAGAACGCGGAGGCTTTCACATTTGAATGAAAACTAGTACCCGTTAGATTATCCCAAATCAGCCCATGATCTTCATTACTCGAAATACCCCTTGAACTATCGAAGAATAGCTGAGAATGTGTCTGCTCCTCAGTGTAGAAACCAAGATATATCGCTAGCTCAGCCAAAGACACATGCTGCTTCACCCCTCTGTAATTGAAACTAATCAATCGTTTGTCTGTAACATTGCTGATGCAGGGGTTGAACTCATAAGTCAACATGAACTCAATAACTAGCTCTCGATAAATGTCTTCATTGAGGGCGAACATTTGGTACCAAGCATTCATTTTCTCATGATTGATCTTAAACTTCACTAAATTTCTCAACTCTCTTTTATAACCAATCGCCTTTACATCTCTCCAAACGATAAATCTGTTTTTTCCAAGTGGTCAGCTCATCCAATCCCTAATCAATTTCTTCTTTTTGGCGGAAGTGGCCAAGTATTCCAAAGTAGGATGGATAGCTGTAGAATCAGACCTCATCTGTTAAGATAAAAAGGTAATTAGTGTGCATCATGATCATAGGTATATGAATTTATTAAGTCATTTCAATTTTTTAACAAAAATTCGAAATGTAGGCTTTAAAAATCGAATAATCCATAACTTAGAAAGATACATATTCAACCAAACCGCAATCACCAAACCTCAAATTTCACACTAATAAGTTTCTTAAGCTATGGTAATTGTCACAAGCATGTTTTTAGGGTAAAAGATCTTACTATATAAATGTTTCCTAGAAAAAGCTCAAAACAACCGAAAATGCATTGTTAAGTAACTAAGTAAGCATTAAGATTTAAAAGGAACCTTGTAATTACCTTACTTTAATCAAAACTTTGCATTTTAACTTTAGAAAACTAGTGATGAAACTTTGACCATATTATGTATTTAAAATATTTCAACATTAAGCGTTAGTCAAGTTTTCGCAAAATGATCAACCAACAACTTAATGCTTAATCTACAAATAACATAATTTTGATATTGGTTTTTTTAGAAACATGACTAGTCATTTTAAAAGATTTATGCATTTTATTTATTAAAATGATGCTTCTTTAAAAATTGAAACTAGTCGTTTAATATTATTAAAGCAAGGTTTCGAAAATTCAAGCAACCATTTGAAGTTAATACTTGCATAAGTATCATTTAATTTGAAAGATTTTTATTAAAATAATGATACTCTACAAATATTCATAAAAATGCTTACTTTAATTTTCAAAAGTCATTAAACCAATTAATTAACTAATTCAAACTAGTTTACTTATGTTTAACACATCATTATAAGCACATTTAATCAACAAAAGTCAAACATAGGTAATTCTAGCTAAAAAGTCAACAAAAAGTCAAAGTTCATCACTTTGAAAATCAAAGTTCACAAATCTCACATGAAATCACTAGATTACTATCATATATCATCATTCAATCATCATAAGTAAGTAATAACACAAAAAGCCCTAATCTTTAGCCCAAAATTTCAAGTTTCAATTTGAAACCCTAACTTTTGGGGAAAATCATGAACTAGAGATTTTAAGTTAGTGATTTACCTTAGAAATGATGCAATGATGATAGATGAAGCACACAAGTAATGAAAATGGAGAATATAGAGCTTGAAATCTTCAAAAATGGTGGAAATTTGATGGTGGAATGGTGGTGTGGTGGTGTTTGGCCGAAAAAGAGAGAGAGGAGGAAGAAGATGAGTGAAAATGTTTTTCATTTTTGCTTTTTAACCTCCTTCCCATTTTTACTTTTTACCCTTTTACCCTTTTGAGGTAAATTAGTGAAAGTAAATGGTAAAAAATGGTAATTAGGTCAACAAGGGTTTTATTAAAAACTTAAAATATTTTTGTGTTCTAAAAATTAAATCTCATTTAAAAGTTGCTAAATTTTGCCAATTGTTAAATTGAAATCAAATAATTAAACAAAACTTAAGCATTTAGTGATAAATGATGAGACAAAATTTTAAAGAACGTTTTTAAAGATAATTTTTGGAAATGTTTAAAAATTTAAAATTTAAAATCCTAACTTTTACGCAGAAAATAAATAAACTGAAAATTTAAACTATTACGCGATTAACTACTTAACTACTTGATTAATTTATTAAAATTGGGTTGCCTCCCAATAAGCGCTTTGTTTTAAAGTCAACGGCTCGACTTTTCCAAAAAGATTAATTCGGGGCCCTAGGCTGAGGAAAAGTGTAACGAGTAATAAATGAAAATCGGAGCACTTTAGTGATGTGATAGATTAGGTCGGCGGAGTTTAAGAAAAATAATTCAAATTCGTTTAGAAAACTTCTCTCCTCGTATCCTAATATCATAAGTGCATCAACGAATTTATTAAATTCCCGTTTAACCTTTTTGGGATTTGAAATGCCATTTCGTGGTCCGTCGTCGAAAAAAATTAAGATCATGAAGTAATCTTTCCAATATTTTTAAAAATTCATTTTCTTCTTTTGAATCAGGATTTCCGGTAGTAGCGTGAACTGCTACTGATAATTCTTTAAAAAGAAATTTTTGTTGAAGCGTGAAAGGAAATTTTGATGTTTGAAATAACTGAATCAGCTTAATGTGAATATCTTTCCATTTTGCACAGAAAGAGTTTTCAATAGATGTCTCAGTTGCATTTGGAAAAATTTCTATCAGTTTATTGATTAAATAGACGGCAGGATCAACAAAAAATGGTATTTTCCCAGGAAGTAAGGTTGGAATTATAGGGTCGCGCTCTATCCAAAATTTGAGTTCAATAATCAGATACGCAATATACCGATTAATCCGTGTTGATGAAACAGTGTGATAATCTGTATTTGCAAGTAAATTCATTAACAGGTCTAGATCTGATTTTAGTAATAACTCATCTTTTCTAGAATAATTAGCGCGAATGTAACACCCGCCAAATTAGGACTAGTAATTAGTGCCTAATCATATGTTAATACATGTAATTAGTTCCTTGTTAGGCTAATTAATGTATCGAATATTATATATATTGTTGAATATATACGAAAATGCGATTTGGTTAAATCGTACGTAATTTAAATCGAATGTATTTCGATTCTATTTAATATGGACGTTGGCGACCAATTTTATTAAATAACGTTGTTATGTCAAAAATATTATTATAATAATATTTCGTATTTATACGTATCGTACAAACAGAAAGTTACACAATTTAAAATGTTAAAACGCACAAACCAAATAAACAAACTTATACATTTATAATTCAAATATAAACTTATTTGTAAAATAATTAAATAAAACATCGCGTAATAAATTTGAATTTAAAACGTACCAATTAATATGAAAAATAATTATTTAACGTTTAAACGACGGAGCAAACGAACACCGCGCGGGGAAACGGAGACTGAAAGTTGGAGGTAAAACCCCCAACTCTTTCCCTCCTCCTCTCATTTCACTCAACTCTCTTCTCTCTCCTTCCTCTCTTTTCTCTCTTTTCTTTCAATTCCACCAACCACCACCACCTCCTAAAATCGCACTATATCGCAAAATAAACATATCAAACGGCCTTGGATTATACTACTCATTTGGAAGAAAACGACCACCGCATCACGATCTATCATCCTATCTTTTCGGATTTCTCATCCGACACTTTGTAAGTTTCCGACAAATCCCGAAATCTCTCGTTTTTAAATGTTTTCACTTGTTAGTAGTTTGTAACAACTTATAATGTCCCTATAAGGGTTGGGTAAAAGTTTTGGACCGAACGGAAACCGAAAAACTCGTTTTCGACACATTTTCCGGCCAACAGACCGCTACGTCGCATTTGGCCCAGAATTTATGCGACGTCAGCTTCTACGTCGCAAAACCCCTCGTGACGTCGCATGGTGCGACGTCAGTCACAACGTCGCATTAAATTGCGACGTCGCATATAGCGACGTCAGCCTTAACGTCGCCAATACCTCACTACGTCGCATTTAGCGACGTAAGCCCCTACGTCGCAGAAATTAACTAACGTCGCATTAGCGACGCAGCACCCTACGTCGCATTAAATTGCGAAACGTCGCCTTTAGCGACGTCATGCTCAACGTCGCAATCCTACCTGCGACGTCGCACCCAACGTCGCACAAATCAGAACCTCAAAAACATAGATTTTTACTAAGTGTCGAGACTCGAAATTTATCACTCGATTTTACCTAAATTCGGTTCCAGATGCGTTTTTCGTTAAAGCAATATAGTAGAAATAAAAATTTTCCAAGCTGACCTGGCAGCTCGACCCCAGCCAGGGGCTCTGCCCCTTGGACCCCGCCAGGGGCTGCCGCCCCTTGGACCCCGCTACCAGGGGCGCTGCCCCCGGACCCCCGTACTTAGATTTCGTAACGGCTTCTAAAACACAATCAAAACACTTTTTCAAGTAAAACGCCACGAAATCAAAATAGTAATAATTGAGATTATTATTACAAATCCGTCACCAACGGGCCGTACACTTTTCAAACACTTAAACGTATCAACCAAATAGTGGAGATTTGGACATTATAGTTGAACGAACAACTACAAGGGTGATCTGTTGAGATACCCAATCATGATTATAACCATCGCGTGTCGTGGACACCCTCAGGTTACAAGTCTTTGGACTTCATACTCGGCTAATCAACTTACGTTTGTTTAAACGCACTCAGACTCAGGTGAGTCTCATAGCCCCTCTTTTACTGTTTTACTCAGGGGTGTGATATACTGCTCAAACTTTTAACATGTGAACGCAAGTACCAAACTTTTCATATACTACATGAGTTTTTCGAAACTAATCATTTGAAAGTCCTCCGTCAGCATAGTTGTTAATACGTTGTAGCGTGAATATTAGTATATGGTACCATATAGGATTGACCCTCCTCGTCCGGGTTAGCAAGCACTAACCGGGTAAACGGACGTACTAATATTTGGGAAGACGAATGTGGATTAGGCATTCGTGGAGGCACCTCGCCCGGAATTCTCTATAGGGGACCCGGCCCTCGAGTTAAGCTCAACTATGTGCTCATGGCTGTATACACGATGATCATTATTTAATTGCTGGATGCAAATCATTATTTAATTGCTGGATGCAATTCATTATTTAATTGCTAGATGCAATTCATTATTTAAATCTTGCGGTTCATACGATATTACTTGATTTCAAACCTGTGAGCTCACCAGCTTTATAGCTGACCTTTTAGCATATATCGCAGGTACCCAGCAGTAGGATGTTTCTGCTTCAGGATTTAGCTCGAGTCAGCATACAGACGATTGAGATTTTCTTGCATTAGTATATTTTGTATAAGTACTTATGTACTGAAATCTCATTTTAATTAACTCGAGCTATGTAAAGCTTTAAATGTTGTAAACATTTCAGTTATCAATATATTTTGTAAAAACGACGCATATAGAGTCGTTTGCTATTTATCTTTGTGCTTTGTTATTGATTAGTAACACCCAAATCAAGCTTCCGCAAATCATTAAATTTGGGGGTGTTACAGATTGGTATCAGAGCCTAAGGTTATAGTGAACTAGGTTGCATTTAGTGAGCCTAGACTATGACCATTAGGCCGTATTCCTTATTAGGTATGACTGGTTCAGAGATTACAGCATACGAGTTTAATTTAACATAGCCTGATCAACTATGTACAATTAAGCAAAGATGATGTAAGATCTGAAAGTAGTTATGGCTGAACAGGATACAATAGAAGACTCTGACCTCGAGAGAACCGAGACTCAAACATGTTTATGCTAGACATTCAATAGGCTATATTATATAGGAGCTATATGAATATAGGCCTCAATCTTACTAACGCTTTGTCTCAGAAATGGCAAACACACCATCAACTTCATCCCGTTCTCAATCCGGGTCGCAGAACCCAAGGGTAGCAAGGAGGAACTCCAGGTTGCCTCGAGCTGGCCCGTACTCCACTCACTCCACCTTGCCGGCTCTAGCCGCTAGGGTGAATCAACACGAGCAACGACTTCGCACCATGGATGTCGTGTTGCAGGAAACAAACGAAAACTGGAGACTTACATCCCTCGAACGCATAGAACAAGTCTCCGACGATCTTGAAACCACTAACAACAACATGGATATCCTTCGTAATCAAATAATAGAAATAAGGGTGGAAAATGCCCTTCTGCAACAAAGGATGGATGAATGTGTGCAACGCTCACTTGAGGCAGAAGAATATGCGCGTGGACTAACACAACGACTTGCACTAGCAGAAGACAACGCCCGACAAGCTAGCAGGCTTGCAAACACTGTGGACCGTCTTGTCACGATGATGGAACAAATTAATCTACGTTAAGACTAGTGTAGTCTTTGTCTTGTAATCTACCCTGTAATCTAGTAACTATCTACGCGCTATTCTATAATTCTGTCGGATGTAACAATTCCCGACATCTTTTGTAATACATCTGTAGGATGTAACCTTTGAACTCGTATCATCTATCAAGTATTCTTGCTGTTTTCGACTCATATTAATTGCCATTATTCCTGTTGATGTTATGTATTACTGCTTTTATACATGTACATCTGAGATAAATACAACTTTCTTGCAAAATCTCATGTATCTTCATTTCTTTTATTGAAGAATCATGCCGCCAAAGACCAGACCTTACACTGATGCTCAGATTACGTCACTCATAACCCAGGCTATTACTGAAGCCTTAGCTCGGAATACCCCACCAAACTCCACAAGAAACAGCGATACCACTGGAACCTCTACCACCAAACCTTGTTCTTACAAGGACTTTCAAAGCTGCAAACCCTCGAGTTTCAAGGGTTCTGAAGGAGCCATCGGACTAATCAGATGGTTCGAGAAAATGGAAACTATTTTCCGTGTCAGCAAATGCGCGGAGAACGACAAAGTAAACTTCGCCACCTGCTCTCTTGAAGATGATGCCCACTCTTGGTGGAATTCATATACCCAATCAGTGGGTGCTGACATTGCCTACCAAATCACTTGGGAGGAATTGAAAGCCAAACTCACTGCCAAGTACTGCTCTATCGCCAAACTCCAAAAGCTGGATGAGGAGTTCTGGAACTTAAAGGTTCAGGGTGGTGACATCGATGGTTATACCACCAGGTTTCAACAACTAGCTGCCCTCCGCCCAGCTATGGTAAGCACTGAACCTGATAAAATCAGGAAGTACGCCCTTGGTCTCCCTGATTTTGTTCGGGGACACGTCATCTCTTCCAAACCAACCACCCTTGACGGTGCAATCTCATTGGCCCAAGACCTGATGTCTATGAGCCAAGATTCTGAACCACCCACTTCATCCTCCCAAAACAACAAACGCAAGTGGTCTGACTACCACAACAACCACTCCAACCAACAAAACAAGAAACCCGACACTATCAAAGCCTACAACACCACCACTGATATCATCCGGGGTTACACTGGGAGCAAACCATATTGTCCCAAGTGCAGCCCACACCATGAGGGTTCCTGTGGTCCCTTTTGCAACAACTGCAAGAGGTACGGCCACCTCACCAAAGATTGCCGCTCTCCTACCAACAACAACCCCAACAACACCAGACCACCCAAAGTATGCTTTGAGTGTGGGAAACCTGGGCATTTCAGGGACTCGTGCCCAAATCTGAAGAACAACAACAACAACAACCGCAACAACAACAACAACCGCAACAACAACAACAACAACACCCGCAGCAGAGCTTTCGTCATCAAATCTGGGGACGCCCGCCAAGACCCGAATGTGGTCTCGGGTATGTTCCTCCTCAACAACTTAACTGCTTCTGTTCTATTTGATACTGGTGTTGATAGAAGCTTTATCTCCGATGATTTTTGCCCATTACTTGACATCACTCCTGTTGACTTAGATGTTAAGTACACTGTAGAGCTAGCAAATGGAAAACTTGTAGAAACCACCAGTGTGATACCTAATTGCACTTTAAACCTAGCTGACGAAACCTTTTCGATCGACCTTATACCCATTAAAATCGGAAGTTTCGACGTCATTATTGGAATGGACTGGTTGTCCAAACATCGAGCTGAAATCGTTTGTCATGATAAAATAGTCCGTATCCCACTCGCCGTTGGGGGAACCTTGATCATACAGGGGGAGACCGGTGGGACGGGACTCAATATAATCTCCTGCTTAAAAACCCGAAAATTTCTGAGAAAGGGTTACCCCGCAATACTTGCACACATCACAGAGAAGAAGTCGGAGGAGAAGCGACTTGAGGATGTGCCAATTGTTAGAGACTTTCCCGAAGTCTTTCCGGAAGAATTACCTGGTCTACCTCCGCCTAGACAGGTAGAGTTCTCGATTGATCTTGTGCCGGGTGCCACACCAGTGGCCCGCGCACCGTACCGTTTAGCCCCATCCGAACTTCAGGAGTTGTCCTCTCAATTACAGGAACTTCTGGATCGAGGATTCATTAGACCAAGTTCTTCACCTTGGGGAGCTCCGGTCTTATTTGTCAAAAAGAAGGACGGTTCATTCCGAATGTGCATTGACTACCGAGAATTGAACAAATTGACCGTCAAGAACCGTTATCCACTTCCTCGCATTGATGATCTATTCAACCAACTTCAGGGTTCAAGTATTTACTCAAAAATCGACCTGCGATCAGGTTATCATTAGTTACGAGTTCGCGACACCGATATTCCAAAAACTGCTTTCAGAACTCGTTACGGGCACTACGAATTCCAAGTGATGCCCTTCGGTCTAACTAACGCACCGGCAGTATTCATGGACCTCATGAATCGGGTGTGCAAACCTTACCTCGATAAGTTTGTCATTGTCTTTATCGATGACATACTCATTTACTCGCGCAACGAGCAAGAACATGCGCAACACCTCAGAACTATCCTGGAACTACTTAGACACGAGGAGCTTTATGCTAAATTCTCTAAGTGTGAGTTCTGGATCCAAACTGTTCAATTTCTTGGTCACGTGATCGACAGTCAGGGAATTCACGTGGACCCATCAAAAATCGAGGCTATCAAAGACTGGCAAGCACCCACCTCTGCAACTGAAGTACGACAATTCTTGGGTCTTGCTGGGTATTATCGACTATTTATTGAAAATTTCTCCAAAATAGCTCAATCACTCACGGTACTGACTCAGAAGGACAAAAGGTTCGATTGGACCGAAAAACAAGAGTCAGCATTCCAACTTCTTAAGCAAAAGCTTTGCAGTGCTCCAATTCTATCCTTACCCGAAGGCACCGATGACTTCGTGGTATACTGCGATGCTTCTCATCAAGGTCTTGGTTGTGTGCTGATGCAACGAGACAAAGTTATTGCCTATGCCTCACGACAGCTGAAAATTCATGAAAAGAACTACACCACTCACGATCTCGAACTTGGAGCTGTCGTTTTTGCACTCAAAATCTGGAGACATTATCTCTACGGCACTAAGTGCACCATTTTTACCGATCATAAAAGTCTCCAACATATCTTCGATCAGAAGGATCTCAATATGAGGCAACGTCGATGGGTCGAGTTGCTTACCGATTACGATTGCGAGATCAAGTACCATCCAGGGAAGGCTAATGTTGTAGCTGATGCCCTCAGTCGAAAGGAACGACCTAAACCACTTCGAGTCCGAGCCCTCAGTATGACCATTCATAACGATCTTACCATTCAAATTCATACCGCTCAGATCGAAGCCCTGAAATCTGAAAACATCAAAAATGAAGCCTTGCGGGGCATTGACAAACAATTCGAAATCAGACCTAACGGGATTAGGTATTTCCCAAACCGAATCTGGTTGCCCAGTTTTGGGAACCTAAGAGACTTGGTGATGGACGAGGCTCACAAGTCTAAATATTCTATTCATCCGGGATCCGATAAGATGTACCACGGTATTAAGGAATTTTATTGGTGGCCAAACATGAAAGCCGAAATCGCCACTTATGTCAGCAAGTGTCTTACTTGCTCGAAAGTCAAAACCGAACATCAGAAACCTCCTGGTTTACTCCAGCAACCTGAAATCCCTGAATGGAAATGGGATCAAATTGCCATGGATTTCATAACCAAACAACCCAAGTCATCGAACGGTTGCGATACCATTTGGGTGATCGTTGACCGCCTCACTAAATCAGCTCATTTCCTGGCAATCAAGGAAAGCGATAAAATGGAACGCCTTACACAAATCTACATCAAGGAAATCGTTTCTCATCACGGTGTTCCAATCTCGATCATCTCTGATAGAGATGCCCGTTTCACTTCTCACTTTTGGCAATCACTTCAAAAAGCTTTGGGTACTCGCCTAGACATGAGTACCGCATACCATCCTCAAACCGATGGCCAAAGTGAACGAACCATTCAAACACTGGAAGACATGCTACAAGCCTGCGTAGTTGATTTCGGTACAAACTGGGAAAAACATCTACCGTTGTGCGAATTTTCGTACAATAACAGTTATCACGCCAGCATTAAGGCTGCACCATTTGAGGCACTGTACGGTCGTAAGTGCCGATCACCGATTTGTTGGACTGAAGTGGGGGATAGTCAACTCACTGGTCCTGAACTCATTCACGCCACCACTGAGAAAATTGTGGAAATCCAAAACAGACTCAAAGCCGCACGTGATCGTCAGAAAAGTTACGCTGACGTGAGACGCAAACCGCTCGAGTTCCAAGTTGGGGACCGAGTACTCTTAAAAGTATCGCCTTGGAAAGGCGTCATCCGTTTTGGCAAACGCGGGAAGTTGAATCCCAGATACATCGGGCCTTTTGAGATCCTTGAACGGATTGGCCCCGTAGCTTATCGATTGCAGCTGCCATCCGAACTTAGCAGCGTGCACCCTACTTTTCATGTCTCAAACTTGAAGAAATGTCTGTCTGATGAGACACTTATTATTCCACTAGATGAAATTCGTGTTGACGATAAACTTCATTTCGTTGAGGAACCCGCTGAAATTATGGACCGTGAGGTCAAACAACTGAAACAAAGTCGTATTCCCATCGTCAAGGTCAGATGGAATTCGCGGCGTGGTCCGGAATTCACCTGGGAACGGGAAGACCAAATGCGACTCAAATATCCTCAACTTTTCACTGATTCTACATCAAACACGACTTCGAACTAAATTTCGGGACGAAATTCTTCTAACAGGGGGAGAATGTAACACCCGCCAAATTAGGACTAGTAATTAGTGCCTAATCATATGTTAATACATGTAATTAGTTCCTTGTTAGGCTAATTAATGTATCGAATATTATATATATTGTTGAATATATACGAAAATGCGATTTGGTTAAATCGTACGCAATTTAAATCGAATGTATTTCGATTCTATTTAATATGGACGTTGGCGACCAATTTTATTAAATAACGTTGTTATGTCAAAAATATTATTATAATAATATTTCGTATTTATACGTATCGTACAAACAGAAAGTTACACAATTTAAAATGTTAAAACGCACAAACCAAATAAACAAACTTATACATTTATAATTCAAATATAAACTTATTTGTAAAATAATTAAATAAAACATCGCGTAATAAATTTGAATTTAAAACGTACCAATTAATATGAAAAATAATTATTTAACGTTTAAACGACGGAGCAAACGAACACCGCGCGGGGAAACGGAGACTGAAAGTTGGAGGTAAAACCCCCAACTCTTTCCCTCCTCCTCTCATTTCACTCAACTCTCTTCTCTCTCCTTCCTCTCTTTTCTCTCTTTTCTTTCAATTCCACCAACCACCACCACCTCCTAAAATCGCACTATATCGCAAAATAAACATATCAAACGGCCTTGGATTATACTACTCATTTGGAAGAAAACGACCACCGCATCACGATCTATCATCCTATCTTTTCGGATTTCTCATCCGACACTTTGTAAGTTTCCGACAAATCCCGAAATCTCTCGTTTTTAAATGTTTTCACTTGTTAGTAGTTTGTAACAACTTATAATGTCCCTATAAGGGTTGGGTAAAAGTTTTGGACCGAACGGAAACCGAAAAACTCGTTTTCGACACATTTTCCGGCCAACAGACCGCTACGTCGCATTTGGCCCAGAATTTATGCGACGTCAGCTTCTACGTCGCAAAACCCCTCGTGACGTCGCATGGTGCGACGTCAGTCACAACGTCGCATTAAATTGCGACGTCGCATATAGCGACGTCAGCCTTAACGTCGCCAATACCTCACTACGTCGCATTTAGCGACGTAAGCCCCTACGTCGCAGAAATTAACTAACGTCGCATTAGCGACGCAGCACCCTACGTCGCATTAAATTGCGAAACGTCGCCTTTAGCGACGTCATGCTCAACGTCGCAATCCTACCTGCGACGTCGCACCCAACGTCGCACAAATCAGAACCTCAAAAACATAGATTTTTACTAAGTGTCGAGACTCGAAATTTATCACTCGATTTTACCTAAATTCGGTTCCAGATGCGTTTTTCGTTAAAGCAATATAGTAGAAATAAAAATTTTCCAAGCTGACCTGGCAGCTCGACCCCAGCCAGGGGCTCTGCCCCTTGGACCCCGCCAGGGGCTGCCGCCCCTTGGACCCCGCTACCAGGGGCGCTGCCCCCGGACCCCCGTACTTAGATTTCGTAACGGCTTCTAAAACACAATCAAAACACTTTTTCAAGTAAAACGCCACGAAATCAAAATAGTAATAATTGAGATTATTATTACAAATCCGTCACCAACGGGCCGTACACTTTTCAAACACTTAAACGTATCAACCAAATAGTGGAGATTTGGACATTATAGTTGAACGAACAACTACAAGGGTGATCTGTTGAGATACCCAATCATGATTATAACCATCGCGTGTCGTGGACACCCTCAGGTTACAAGTCTTTGGACTTCATACTCGGCTAATCAACTTACGTTTGTTTAAACGCACTCAGACTCAGGTGAGTCTCATAGCCCCTCTTTTACTGTTTTACTCAGGGGTGTGATATACTGCTCAAACTTTTAACATGTGAACGCAAGTACCAAACTTTTCATATACTACATGAGTTTTTCGAAACTAATCATTTGAAAGTCCTCCGTCAGCATAGTTGTTAATACGTTGTAGCGTGAATATTAGTATATGGTACCATATAGGATTGACCCTCCTCGTCCGGGTTAGCAAGCACTAACCGGGTAAACGGACGTACTAATATTTGGGAAGACGAATGTGGATTAGGCATTCGTGGAGGCACCTCGCCCGGAATTCTCTATAGGGGACCCGGCCCTCGAGTTAAGCTCAACTATGTGCTCATGGCTGTATACACGATGATCATTATTTAATTACTGGATGCAATTCATTATTTAATTGCTGGATGCAATTCATTATTTAATTGCTGGATGCAATTCATTATTTAAATCTTGCGGTTCATACGATATTACTTGATTTCAAACCTGTGAGCTCACCAGCTTTATAGCTGACCTTTTAGCATATATCGCAGGTACCCAGCAGTAGGATGTTTCTGCTTCAGGATTTAGCTCGAGTCAGCATACAGACGATTGAGATTTTCTTGCATTAGTATATTTTGTATAAGTACTTATGTACTGAAATCTCATTTTAATTAACTCGAGCTATGTAAAGCTTTAAATGTTGTAAACATTTCAGTTATCAATATATTTTGTAAAAACGACGCATATAGAGTCGTTTGCTATTTATCTTTGTGCTTTGTTATTGATTAGTAACACCCAAATCAAGCTTCCTCAAATCATTAAATTTGGGGGTGTTACAGATTGGTATCAGAGCCTAAGGTTATAGTGAACTAGGTTGCATTTAGTGAGCCTAGACTATGACCATTAGGCCGTATTCCTTATTAGGTATGACTGGTTCAGAGATTACAGCATACGAGTTTAATTTAACATAGCCTGATCAACTATGTACAATTAAGCAAAGATGATGTAAGATCTGAAAGTAGTTATGGCTGAACAGGATACAATAGAAGACTCTGACCTCGAGAGAACCGAGACTCAAACATGTTTATGCTAGACACTCAATAGGCTATATTATATAGGAGCTATATGAATATAGGCCTCAATCTTACTAACGCTTTGTCTCAGAAATGGCAAACACACCATCAACTTCATCCCGTTCTCAATCCGGGTCGCAGAACCCAAGGGTAGCAAGGAGGAACTCCAGGTTGCCTCGAGCTGGCCCGTACTCCACTCACTCCACCTTGCCGGCTCTAGCCGCTAGGGTGAATCAACACGAGCAACGACTTCGCACCATGGATGTCGTGTTGCAGGAAACAAACGAAAACTGGAGACTTACATCCCTCGAACGCATAGAACAAGTCTCCGACGATCTTGAAACCACTAACAACAACATGGATATCCTTCGTAATCAAATAATAGAAATAAGGGTGGAAAATGCCCTTCTGCAACAAAGGATGGATGAATGTGTGCAACGCTCACTTGAGGCAGAAGAATATGCGCGTGGACTAACACAACGACTTGCACTAGCAGAAGACAACGCCCGACAAGCTAGCAGGCTTGCAAACACTGTGGACCGTCTTGTCACGATGATGGAACAAATTAATCTACGTTAAGACTAGTGTAGTCTTTGTCTTGTAATCTACCCTGTAATCTAGTAACTATCTACGCGCTATTCTATAATTCGGTCTGATGTAACAATTCCCGACATCTTTTGTAATACATCTGTAGGATGTAACCTTTGAACTCGTATCATCTATCAAGTATTCTTGCTGTTTTCGACTCATATTAATTGCCATTATTCCTGTTGATGTTATGTATTACTGCTTTTATACATGTACATCTGAGATAAATACAACTTTCTTGCAAAATCTCATGTATCTTCATTTCTTTTATTGAAGAATCATGCCGCCAAAGACCAGACCTTACACTGATGCTCAGATTACGTCACTCATAACCCAGGCTATTACTGAAGCCTTAGCTCGGAATACCCCACCAAACTCCACAAGAAACAGCGATACCACTGGAACCTCTACCACCAAACCTTGTTCTTACAAGGACTTTCAAAGCTGCAAACCCTCGAGTTTCAAGGGTTCTGAAGGAGCCATCGGACTAATCAGATGGTTCGAGAAAATGGAAACTGTTTTCCGTGTCAGCAAATGCGCGGAGAACGACAAAGTAAACTTCGCCACCTGCTCTCTTGAAGATGATGCCCACTCTTGGTGGAATTCATATACCTAATCAGTGGGTGCTGACATTGCCTACCAAATCACTTGGGAGGAATTGAAAGCCAAACTCACTGCCAAGTACTGCTCTATCGCCAAACTCCAAAAGCTGGATGAGGAGTTCTGGAACTTAAAGGTTCAGGGTGGTGACATCGATGGTTATACCACCAGGTTTCAACAACTAGCTGCCCTCCGCCCAGCTATGGTAAGCACTGAACCTGATAAAATCAGGAAGTACGCCCTTGGTCTCCCTGATTTTGTTCGGGGACACGTCATCTCTTCCAAACCAACCACCCTTGACGGTGCAATCTCATTGGCCCAAGACCTGATGTCTATGAGCCAAGATTCTGAACCACCCACTTCATCCTCCCAAAACAACAAACGCAAGTGGTCTGACTACCACAACAACCACTCCAACCAACAAAACAAGAAACCCGACACTATCAAAGCCTACAACACCACCACTGATATCATCCGGGGTTACACTGGGAGCAAACCATATTGTCCCAAGTGCAGCCCACACCATGAGGGTTCCTGTGGTCCCTTTTGCAACAACTGCAAGAGGTACGGCCACCTCACCAAAGATTGCCGCTCTCCTACCAACAACAACCCCAACAACACCAGACCACCCAAAGTATGCTTTGAGTGTGGGAAACCTGGGCATTTCAGGGACTCGTGCCCAAATCTGAAGAACAACAACAACAACAACCGCAACAACAACAACAACCGCAACAACAACAACAACAACACCCGCAGCAGAGCTTTCGTCATCAAATCTGGGGACGCCCGCCAAGACCCGAATGTGGTCTCGGGTATGTTCCTCCTCAACAACTTAACTGCTTCTGTTCTATTTGATACTGGTGTTGATAGAAGCTTTATCTCCGATGATTTTTGCCCATTACTTGACATCACTCCTGTTGACTTAGATGTTAAGTACACTGTAGAGCTAGCAAATGGAAAACTTGTAGAAACCACCAGTGTGATACCTAATTGCACTTTAAACCTAGCTGACGAAACCTTTTCGATCGACCTTATACCCATTAAAATCGGAAGTTTCGACGTCATTATTGGAATGGACTGGTTGTCCAAACATCGAGCTGAAATCGTTTGTCATGATAAAATAGTCCGTATCCCACTCGCCGTTGGGGGAACCTTGATCATACAGGGGGAGACCGGTGGGACGGGACTCAATATAATCTCCTGCTTAAAAACCCGAAAATTTCTGAGAAAGGGTTACCCCGCAATACTTGCACACATCACAGAGAAGAAGTCGGAGGAGAAGCGACTTGAGGATGTGCCAATTGTTAGAGACTTTCCCGAAGTCTTTCCGGAAGAATTACCTGGTCTACCTCCGCCTAGACAGGTAGAGTTCTCGATTGATCTTGTGCCGGGTGCCACACCAGTGGCCCGCGCACCGTACCGTTTAGCCCCATCCGAACTTCAGGAGTTGTCCTCTCAATTACAGGAACTTCTGGATCGAGGATTCATTAGACCAAGTTCTTCACCTTGGGGAGCTCCGGTCTTATTTGTCAAAAAGAAGGACGGTTCATTCCGAATGTGCATTGACTACCGAGAATTGAACAAATTGACCGTCAAGAACCGTTATCCACTTCCTCGCATTGATGATCTATTCGACCAACTTCAGGGTTCAAGTATTTACTCAAAAATCGACCTGCGATCAGGTTATCATTAGTTACGAGTTCGCGACACCGATATTCCAAAAACTGCTTTCAGAACTCGTTACGGGCACTACGAATTCCAAGTGATGCCCTTCGGTCTAACTAACGCACCGGCAGTATTCATGGACCTCATGAATCGGGTGTGCAAACCTTACCTCGATAAGTTTGTCATTGTCTTTATCGATGACATACTCATTTACTCGCGCAACGAGCAAGAACATGCGCAACACCTCAGAACTATCCTGGAACTACTTAGACACGAGGAGCTTTATGCTAAATTCTCTAAGTGTGAGTTCTGGATCCAAACTGTTCAATTTCTTGGTCACGTGATCGACAGTCAGGGAATTCACGTGGACCCATCAAAAATCGAGGCTATCAAAGACTGGCAAGCACCCACCTCTGCAACTGAAGTACGACAATTCTTGGGTCTTGCTGGGTATTATCGACGATTTATTGAAAATTTCTCCAAAATAGCTCAATCACTCACGGTACTGACTCAGAAGGACAAAAGGTTCGATTGGACCGAAAAACAAGAGTCAGCATTCCAACTTCTTAAGCAAAAGCTTTGCAGTGCTCCAATTCTATCCTTACCCGAAGGCACCGATGACTTCGTGGTATACTGCGATGCTTCTCATCAAGGTCTTGGTTGTGTGCTGATGCAACGAGACAAAGTTATTGCCTATGCCTCACGACAGCTGAAAATTCATGAAAAGAACTACACCACTCACGATCTCGAACTTGGAGCTGTCGTTTTTGCACTCAAAATCTGGAGACATTATCTCTACGGCACTAAGTGCACCATTTTTACCGATCATAAAAGTCTCCAACATATCTTCGATCAGAAGGATCTCAATATGAGGCAACGTCGATGGGTCGAGTTGCTTACCGATTACGATTGCGAGATCAAGTACCATCCAGGGAAGGCTAATGTTGTAGCTGATGCCCTCAGTCGAAAGGAACGACCTAAACCACTTCGAGTCCGAGCCCTCAGTATGACCATTCATAACGATCTTACCATTCAAATTCATACCGCTCAGATCGAAGCCCTGAAATCTGAAAACATCAAAAATGAAGCCTTGCGGGGCATTGACAAACAATTCGAAATCAGACCTAACGGGATTAGGTATTTCCCAAACCGAATCTGGTTGCCCAGTTTTGGGAACCTAAGAGACTTGGTGATGGACGAGGCTCACAAGTCTAAATATTCTATTCATCCGGGATCCGATAAGATGTACCACGGTATTAAGGAATTTTATTGGTGGCCAAACATGAAAGCCGAAATCGCCACTTATGTCAGCAAGTGTCTTACTTGCTCGAAAGTCAAAACCGAACATCAGAAACCTCCTGGTTTACTCCAGCAACCTGAAATCCCTGAATGGAAATGGGATCAAATTGCCATGGATTTCATAACCAAACAACCCAAGTCATCGAACGGTTGCGATACCATTTGGGTGATCGTTGACCGCCTCACTAAATCAGCTCATTTCCTGGCAATCAAGGAAAGCGATAAAATGGAACGCCTTACACAAATCTACATCAAGGAAATCGTTTCTCATCACGGTGTTCCAATCTCGATCATCTCTGATAGAGATGCCCGTTTCACTTCTCACTTTTGGCAATCACTTCAAAAAGCTTTGGGTACTCGCCTAGACATGAGTACCGCATACCATCCTCAAACCGATGGCCAAAGTGAACGAACCATTCAAACACTGGAAGACATGCTACAAGCCTGCGTAGTTGATTTCGGTACAAACTGGGAAAAACATCTACCGTTGTGCGAATTTTCGTACAATAACAGTTATCACGCCAGCATTAAGGCTGCACCATTTGAGGCACTGTACGGTCGTAAGTGCCGATCACCGATTTGTTGGACTGAAGTGGGGGATAGTCAACTCACTGGTCCTGAACTCATTCACGCCACCACTGAGAAAATTGTGGAAATCCAAAACAGACTCAAAGCCGCACGTGATCGTCAGAAAAGTTACGCTGACGTGAGACGCAAACCGCTCGAGTTCCAAGTTGGGGACCGAGTACTCTTAAAAGTATCGCCTTGGAAAGGCGTCATCCGTTTTGGCAAACGCGGGAAGTTGAATCCCAGATACATCGGGCCTTTTGAGATCCTTGAACGGATTGGCCCCGTAGCTTATCGATTGCAGCTGCCATCCGAACTTAGCAGCGTGCACCCTACTTTTCATGTCTCAAACTTGAAGAAATGTCTGTCTGATGAGACACTTATTATTCCACTAGATGAAATTCGTGTTGACGATAAACTTCATTTCGTTGAGGAACCCGCTGAAATTATGGACCGTGAGGTCAAACAACTGAAACAAAGTCGTATTCCCATCGTCAAGGTCAGATGGAATTCGCGGCGTGGTCCGGAATTCACCTGGGAACGGGAAGACCAAATGCGACTCAAATATCCTCAACTTTTCACTGATTCTACATCAAACACGACTTCGAACTAAATTTCGGGACGAAATTCTTCTAACAGGGGGAGAATGTAACACCCGCCAAATTAGGACTAGTAATTAGTGCCTAATCATATGTTAATACATGTAATTAGTTCCTTGTTAGGCTAATTAATGTATCGAATATTATATATATTGTTGAATATATACGAAAATGCGATTTGGTTAAATCGTACGCAATTTAAATCGAATGTATTTCGATTCTATTTAATATGGACGTTGGCGACCAATTTTATTAAATAACGTTGTTATGTCAAAAATATTATTATAATAATATTTCGTATTTATACGTATCGTACAAACAGAAAGTTACACAATTTAAAATGTTAAAACGCACAAACCAAATAAACAAACTTATACATTTATAATTCAAATATAAACTTATTTGTAAAATAATTAAATAAAACATCGCGTAATAAATTTGAATTTAAAACGTACCAATTAATATGAAAAATAATTATTTAACGTTTAAACGACGGAGCAAACGAACACCGCGCGGGGAAACGGAGACTGAAAGTTGGAGGTAAAACCCCCAACTCTTTCCCTCCTCCTCTCATTTCACTCAACTCTCTTCTCTCTCCTTCCTCTCTTTTCTCTCTTTTCTTTCAATTCCACCAACCACCACCACCTCCTAAAATCGCACTATATCGCAAAATAAACATATCAAACGGCCTTGGATTATACTACTCATTTGGAAGAAAACGACCACCGCATCACGATCTATCATCCTATCTTTTCGGATTTCTCATCCGACACTTTGTAAGTTTCCGACAAATCCCGAAATCTCTCGTTTTTAAATGTTTTCACTTGTTAGTAGTTTGTAACAACTTATAATGTCCCTATAAGGGTTGGGTAAAAGTTTTGGACCGAACGGAAACCGAAAAACTCGTTTTCGACACATTTTCCGGCCAACAGACCGCTACGTCGCATTTGGCCCAGAATTTATGCGACGTCAGCTTCTACGTCGCAAAACCCCTCGTGACGTCGCATGGTGCGACGTCAGTCACAACGTCGCATTAAATTGCGACGTCGCATATAGCGACGTCAGCCTTAACGTCGCCAATACCTCACTACGTCGCATTTAGCGACGTAAGCCCCTACGTCGCAGAAATTAACTAACGTCGCATTAGCGACGCAGCACCCTACGTCGCATTAAATTGCGAAACGTCGCCTTTAGCGACGTCATGCTCAACGTCGCAATCCTACCTGCGACGTCGCACCCAACGTCGCACAAATCAGAACCTCAAAAACATAGATTTTTACTAAGTGTCGAGACTCGAAATTTATCACTCGATTTTACCTAAATTCGGTTCCAGATGCGTTTTTCGTTAAAGCAATATAGTAGAAATAAAAATTTTCCAAGCTGACCTGGCAGCTCGACCCCAGCCAGGGGCTCTGCCCCTTGGACCCCGCCAGGGGCTGCCGCCCCTTGGACCCCGCTACCAGGGGCGCTGCCCCCGGACCCCCGTACTTAGATTTCGTAACGGCTTCTAAAACACAATCAAAACACTTTTTCAAGTAAAACGCCACGAAATCAAAATAGTAATAATTGAGATTATTATTACAAATCCGTCACCAACGGGCCGTACACTTTTCAAACACTTAAACGTATCAACCAAATAGTGGAGATTTGGACATTATAGTTGAACGAACAACTACAAGGGTGATCTGTTGAGATACCCAATCATGATTATAACCATCGCGTGTCGTGGACACCCTCAGGTTACAAGTCTTTGGACTTCATACTCGGCTAATCAACTTACGTTTGTTTAAACGCACTCAGACTCAGGTGAGTCTCATAGCCCCTCTTTTACTGTTTTACTCAGGGGTGTGATATACTGCTCAAACTTTTAACATGTGAACGCAAGTACCAAACTTTTCATATACTACATGAGTTTTTCGAAACTAATCATTTGAAAGTCCTCCGTCAGCATAGTTGTTAATACGTTGTAGCGTGAATATTAGTATATGGTACCATATAGGATTGACCCTCCTCGTCCGGGTTAGCAAGCACTAACCGGGTAAACGGACGTACTAATATTTGGGAAGACGAATGTGGATTAGGCATTCGTGGAGGCACCTCGCCCGGAATTCTCTATAGGGGACCCGGCCCTCGAGTTAAGCTCAACTATGTGCTCATGGCTGTATACACGATGATCATTATTTAATTGCTGGATGCAAATCATTATTTAATTGCTGGATGCAATTCATTATTTAATTGCTGGATGCAATTCATTATTTAAATCTTGCGGTTCATACGATATTACTTGATTTCAAACCTGTGAGCTCACCAGCTTTATAGCTGACCTTTTAGCATATATCGCAGGTACCCAGCAGTAGGATGTTTCTGCTTCAGGATTTAGCTCGAGTCAGCATACAGACGATTGAGATTTTCTTGCATTAGTATATTTTGTATAAGTACTTATGTACTGAAATCTCATTTTAATTAACTCGAGCTATGTAAAGCTTTAAATGTTGTAAACATTTCAGTTATCAATATATTTTGTAAAAACGACGCATATAGAGTCGTTTGCTATTTATCTTTGTGCTTTGTTATTGATTAGTAACACCCAAATCAAGCTTCCGCAAATCATTAAATTTGGGGGTGTTACAGCGAAGTCCTAAAATTTTGTGTTCGATAATCACGAAGGTCTTTCTTTGGTCAACCGAAAAAGGGAAATCAGATATTTTAAGATATTTCAGAAAATTGGCACATATATCTATTCTCCTATCTGGTTTAAAAGAATTTCCGACATGACGCTCGGTTTCTGTCTCGGGTGGAATATCTGTGATTTCAATGATGTCAGTGGGTGGTCCTTCCAATATAGTTTTAGCCATGGTGTACCTAGGTTGGACTGGACATCTTTGAAATGATTTAGCTATGTTGGTGGCTCCTGATTTGAATGTATGATCATCCGAACATGAGGAATTCTTATCCTGTGTGGTAGGATAGGATTTCAAAATGTCAGGAAGGTCATATTCAAAGTATTCATCCAAGCAGTGGAGACGTTCATTTCTATCTAAACCTAACATGGGTGGATAAAAGTAAACCTCAGTGCCGAATGGTACTTCTTTGGGAAGGTCAGGTGGCCTAACATAGTGTGGGTATTTGGCCAGAAGTGAAGAAATCTCAGGATCAAGGGTAAGTTGACTACTTAAAGTGTGAGTAACAGAAGTTGATATCTTCTGCTGAGATTCCTTTAATTCTAGGTCAAAGTGTTTTTGCCTGATATCAATTTCTTGGACGTTTGAGACCCCTTGGACTTCAGGGAATGAAGAACAAGAGGAGTGATCCTCTAACTCTCTCTCCAAGCAATCAAAGAATTCAGAATCATCCATTGCCATCATCTCATCTGTTGTTTTGTGAGAGAACAGAGAAACTGGGCTAGAAACGGAATCAGATGGTTTTTTATTTTTCATATTTTTATGGTTTTTTGTATTTTAATAACTAAGCAGTAACTTTCGAAAAAGATAGGCTTAAACGAAAGGTTCTCCTAAGGCTTCTAATTCTAAGGTATGTTTATCAAATCACAACGCTCTGCGATCCCCGGCGGCGGCGCCAAAAACCTGATCGCACCCCGAACGGTCGGTTCAGGAATCGCTTCCTGTCGTCGGACCTCACGCTCGAGGCGGGTGATCAGAGGGTTTTAAATTTATATTTTGCTGGGAAGCCTAAGCTTTATTACTACCTACTGCTCTAAGGATATTAGGGTAGTAAGCGGTAAGTCTGACTCAGGTGTCGTTCTTAAAATCGGAGCGAATCGAAATGAATTAAATACCTCAGAGAATAGCAGCTAATAGGATGGGTTTAAATAGAGCAGGTAGGGTTTGTTTTTGGTATTTTCTAATTTAACTAAAATGCAGGAAAGTAAAATACTATACTACGGATAGGGTAAGCAGATAGATAGAGTTGTGATTGCTGAAGTTTCAATATTCCAGTTTCGGGATGATGTTTATTATAAAAGATGATTGGAGACTTGCCTTAATTAAATCAACAGAGGTTTGGTGTAAACACTAGCACCCTACGATTTAAAGCGGAAACCCTAAGTCGTATGTCACTGAGTACTAGGCTATCATGATTCTGATCAGATCAGGCTGCTCAACCCCCAACACTGTCCGATGAGGACAAGTGACCCTTCTTGGGATTAACCCTGGGTGCATGAATAAAGTAACAGACCGATATTTAATTTCTGACCGTTCTTAACACCTAGTTCTAATTGATTTTATTAAGGTTTGTACTAATTGCTTGCTATTGTATGTTAAACTGTCGGTTGTGTTGGATAAGGGGGTTTAAGTATCTTACACTACAGCTGAATGTTTGCTTTCTTTTCCAGATCCCTTAAACTTAGTTGAGGAGCACAAGTACTTCCGTCAAGGTGTAGACCCTCCTTTGCGATCAAACGTTCATCCCTAGGTTTGTTTCACGGTGTATACTATGTTTTTCAGCAGTTCCACGGCTTTGTATATACCTAGACCATGTTCAGGAAGGGTAACTTCCAGGTATCCACGGTGTCATATGCTTACGACCAGTTCGTAGCTTCCACGCATTTGTACTCCACCAGAGGTGTTTCCAGCGCTATACTAAGTACTGGGCCGTTTTACAGCATGTCCACAGTTTCAACAATAACACAGATAACTATCTAACGATACTAGGGTTGATCAGGTCCTAATACTAAAGTAATAGCCACGTAAAAGCTTGGAAAGGGTGTATATGGTGGTTTAGATCTACCACTTGAAAAGTTTAACCCGATACAAAACATAACAATTTCCAATCACATATTTAATTAAAGATTAATTTAACATCATCCCCACTTCTAAATATCTACATTCCAACAATCACAATATTACACTACTCAATAAACATGGTAACAAATAAAGCACATACCATAATATTACGCATGGATAATTCAAACATAATAACAGTATGAGGGAATAGATATCACCGGATAATAGAGCAGCGTAATAGAGAGAAAATAATTGCAATCCTTGAATACCAGCTTGAACAGCAATACTCCTTTATTACAACGATTATCCCTCCTCTAATCTACTAGCTACCCTCTAATTTCTCCTCTAACTCCTAAGAGTAGTGCTAGAGAGAGAAACTAACTAAGAAATGAAATTACAAAAGAAAGTGTGTGTGAAAGTTAATTGTGTTGTGAATGGATGAATTTTTGAAATGAGGAGGTTGAATGCTCTATTTATAGCCTTCCAATACACGAATTTACACTCAGCACCCTCGCTCCGATTTAACACTGAAATACACCCCCTAGCTATAGAATTCAACACCGTAAAGGGGGTATACCACCCTAAATAGGGCATATTCGGTAGCAAATAGGGCGTATTCGGTTGCAAACGGGGCGAATTCGGAAGCGTAGAGGGGGTATACCACCCCAAAGAGGGGGTATACGGCCCCATAAGGGGGGTATACGGCCCTCTAGGGGGTGTATACGGCCCCTGTGGGGGTGTGTAGCCCATGGTTGTTGCCTTGTGTGCTGGATCGTAAGTCTTGTGCACTGGTCGAACTTCGTTTGGCCATATCTTCTTCGTTCTAGCTCCGTTTTCAACGTTCTTTATGTCCACGCGTTCGTATTCTCCAGACCTACATTTTAAGATATTTATTAAGTCCCAGATCGGAGTTTTACGATAAAATAGCATGTCGAACGAATAATGCCTATTTAAGTGTTTTTCGTCCATTTACCGTTGTTTTTGAAATGTTTATAAAGTTTAGACCTTTTTAACAAAATGTGTTAAATGTGAACGTTATTGGCATGTTTTTGTTAATTAAGTGCTAAATATGAGATAAAAGATGCGTGTAAAACATGTCTTTTTACGTCAAATCAGGCTCGTTTATGGAAAGACATGTCATCTCCCGATAGAACTCGAATACAAAGCTTACTGGGCACTGAAGAACTGTAGTTTGGATCCTACGATAATAGGAACGCACCGGAAAATGCAACAGAATGAGCTAGCGGAATTAAGGGATCAAGCTTACGAAAGTTCCTACAAATTTAAGGAAAGAACCAAGTTGCTCCACGATTCAAAGCTCCGCCCCACACGCTTCAATCCAGGTGATAAAGTTCTACTCTTTAACTCCCGTTTTAAGAAGTTTTCTGGCAAGTTCAAAACACGATGGAGCGGTCCATTCACAATCTCTAAAGTATTTCCCTATGGTGCCATCGAACTCGAGGCTCCAGACGGAAATTTCAAAGTAAACGGCCACCATCGAAAACACTACGTAGAAGACTTTCCCTCAACTAAGGAGGTCTACAACTACGAATTATCTTAATAGAATAGTAGTTATAAAAGAGTCAAGCTACGAGACTCGATAAACAAAGCGCTCTTGGGAGGCATCCCAAGCCTATCTTATATTTTCAGCATTAATTTTCTTTTACTGTTGCATTTGAACTAATCCATTTCTCTATGCAGTACCTCGCCTTATGAAAGATTAATGATTATAGACTATTAACCTTTTATATTTTGCAGGATGAGTTCGCAATCAAACGGAGCACGAGCCCCCAGTCAGAGACGCTCGCGTGCCATGTACTACCCCCAGAGTTCATCACCGGGTAGTAGCATGAGGACTGTTAGAGGATCTCAGTCACCGCCACCTCGATTGGATGAGATTTTGGAAGACTTAGTGGAGGTGGATGTACAGGAGACAGTCCTGTTACGCTCCATCCACACCAGGTTACCTTTGTCTCGACGATCGGAGGGACAGACCGCAAGGACCTCCAGAATACCCACCTTTGAGCATGGGGTGACTACAGCTGATCCTGCTATTACTTGGGCGATACTGAGAGCCCTAGAGGTCCAGCACGCTGCCATCACTGATATCCACGCTGCTTTAGGCCTTCCTTCCACACCTGTGTTCCCTTTTCAGATGGGACCTGACCCCGCTCCGCACATTCCACCGTGGGACCTGTTCCCACCTTGGGACATGATTGCACAGGATCACCCCACTCCTACGGTCCCACTTATGGAGGAAATCGCTGCAGTTGATGCTTGGATTCAGGATCCACAGGATGGCACGACATCTCCGGTTTATACGATTGAGGAGTCGGCATCACCTACATCGATCGTTGAGAACACGATCTTTATGGATGATGACTTCACCGATTGGGAGGCACTCTATGCTGACATGGATTAGCCATTTTTGGTTTTTATTTATGTATTAACTTGTGTTAACATTTGTGTTTTCTGAAGGATGTGTACTATGCAGAATTCGAAGTAGGAACAAGTTCATTCTTAATGAGCCTGGTCCATTTCCAGCGAATTCACACACTTGAATCTGGTCCATAAAATCCAGTGGCAACGCACGAAGCACAAGGAAGTATCTCTTCTAACCTTATTTTGCTTGATTAAACACACTAAAATTCTAAGTAAAACTCTAAGTGTGGGATTATTACTCACAAATAGAGAATGACTTCGAAAATATTGACCCTTACTCAAAAATCTAAGTGTGGGATTACCCTAATTTAGAAATAGAACATTAGGGATAATGTTCTTTTAAGTGTGGGATATAGCAGTAGTATTCACTACTGTATTGCAACATAAACTTTTGATCAAACTTTTTAGCAAAACTCAGATTTTCAGCGAAATTTTCAAATTCTTTGAATCAAGGAAAGTCCAAAAAGGGTATTTCTGGTCAACAAAAGTTCAAAAGGTTTGGCAAATCGACTATGACGAGCAAAACTCTTTGATAACTTTCAAACCAAGTTTCAAAACAAGCGATCACATGACTAGGCACAAAACCACCCAAAATGAGCGAGGAATCTTGAGCCATATAAAAGCATTCACCTTTAATGCTTCAATTTTTCGATTGTGAGTGTGCCGATGTATGCCTTCTTAAGTTAGAACTTGTTCGAAGAATACATATCGAAATTACAAAAATAAGTGTCATACGTGACGAAGGTGCAATTAAAGGATCTTGACATTCCCTAAGATAAAACCCTCTCGTAAAACCCCCGTTTTCAAGCCTAACCCGGCCAATGCCCATCTTCGGCATTGAAGATCGTTTAGAAAACCTGTTGAGCCTTAGCCTTTTCGTTTCGAATACTCACTTCAAAACCAACCCTTTCTTTACATCTCTTGGCCATAGCCTAAGTTTCTGTTCTGTCAGCAGATTCACTGCAAGAAACACACTTCTAGAAGGAATCCCCAAAGGAAAAAGAATATCATCCACAAAAGGACTCCAAAGAAAGCATAAACAAAGATGCCAAAGAAATCAAAGAGCTAAAAACCCAATGATCATTTAAAGCCAAGGGAAAGGATCTTCAAAGAAGAAAAAGGTTACGAAAAGAAGGCTCTCAGAGAGAGGAATCCAAAAAGAGGTATCATTTAAAACGTTAAAGACAAGTCATCACAGACAACTCTTAGGCTATACTAAACTCCCGAATTAAACCACCTATAAAACCCTTCTTCCATACACCACATTCACCCTCTTGCGAATGTCTAGGGATAATTAGCACCGTCCTCATTTAAGTATTGTAGATTTGATTCTCGATCAAGCTTATGACGATGGAAGAGCTACATGACTGGCCCCTGAGTGAATTAGAAGTTAGGAAACCCGATACACTTGAGTGAATTGAGTGACCATCTGTGAGGGCCCCAGTCATGTATATCTTACATTATGAAGATTTAAAAGAGAGCTTTGTTAGAACCAAAAGTTTAGGGAAACATCAAAGGATGGAACCTCGTCCGAAATCTTTTTACCAAACCTGCAGGAATCAAAGTTCTCCGGAATAAGAAGACACCCTTCCAACCTTTCACAACAATTTTCTGAAGGTTTGCTTGAGGACAAGCAAAACTCTAAGTGTGGGATACTTGATATCGCATAAAAAGTCACGTTTTTACCATCGATATCTCTCTCATTATGGAGAAATACTTGGCATTTGGACTCAAACAATGCACAAATCCTTGATAATATGCTAAGAAGATCAAAACAAGGTTGCACGAGCAAAATCAAGCAAAACGACCGAAAAACGAAGATTCCATGCACGTGTAAAGATTCAAGACATCAAAACGAGATTTCAAGGCAAAAGTGCCCATCACCAACATCCATCTTACCCAAGATGTTTGTTTTCAAATTACGAATCCAACAGAAGAAGCATCGGCAAAAACGGATGAAGAATGAAGATTCTACACACGCCGGAAGATTCAAACGATTCGTACGACACATCTAAAGTTCAGAGACATATTTTTGGGATATCTTTTCATCAAAATCTTCGGTTTTGAATTACAAATCCAACAAAAAAATAATCGACGCAAACGGATGCATAACGAAGAAACACGCACGAGTCGAGAAACGAGGCAACAGGTGACGAACCGGTGAGTGGGGTGCCAGCCGCCGCCGGCCAGCCACCCCAGCGCCGCCGGCTGTCACCCGCACGGTTCGTGCTTTTTGGTCCTTGCGTGTACCCGGTACTAGACCTTTGCGCAACTTTACGTACCTCGTGCACCACCTTTACGCAACTTTACGTACCTCGTGCCACCACCTTCATGTACCCGGTGCCTCCACCTTTTCCACCTTTTTCTATTGTGAGCTTCCACTTGCTAACATGCACCAATTCTGTCCTATAAATTGGAGCCATGGGTTTCATTTGCAAGACACCATATACATTCCACACTTTGGAAAACACACATTTCTATATCTTTATTTCTTTGTAATTTTAATTGTAATTCTTCCAAGTTAATTAGACTAGCTAATTAACTAGTCAAGGAAGATTTGTACGGAGGTGCTCCGGGATGCATATTCTAGCTACGAGTTACTTGTATCTCTTTCCAGGTGTTAATCTATCTATTGTATTTAAATATGTTTGTTTCCTTTTCTTTAATAAATTTAAATATGCATGCTAGAACTACCATGATTAGCTAAATAACTCAATTGTCTGCTATGATAGTAGTTTAGAAAGTATTAAATATGTGACTATGTGGTATGTTATGAGATTGCGGATGGTTTACATTACAAATAGATATAGGAATTAAATCTTTATCGTTTATCTACCCAACTCATGTTGTGACTAAAACCTTATCCGAAAATGAACGTAGCAAACTCATAGGGTACATGTCACTTATTTATACTATGTTAGATTGAATCGTTGAGCTCGGCATGGCCGGTGTTCTCTAGACCAAAATAGGATCCAAGAGACACGGAATATGGGAATAGAGGTAGATTAAAATTAAATTAATATAGACGATATTTTTGAGACAACTTTCGGAATATCCTCGACTTAGATAATACTTTTGCATGCTAATATTGAATTATTACCTTGATCGTCTTATTGCATGTTCTTGTTTGATTGTTGCCTTAGGATCATCATAATAGTGAAATTTAAACGGCATTAATCATCATGAAATAATATGACGGCCCCTATTCGACTGTTCTTTGATATAGTACTGGAAACGCTTACGGCGGAGTACAAATGTATGGAAGTCAAGAACGACCGAAGGTAGTTGTATTATGAATCGAATAACAAACGTATTACTTAGGTTTCTATTTGTGGCATAAACCATCCCTGTTTTGATTACATCCCTGAGTAATGTTGATAACTCGTACGAATAAGCGATGACATGTTATCCGGCCGCCTAGACAAGTTGGCCCAACCTATTCCGGTGAGGATAACCCTCGTTCATAAGATTGTTTATTCAACAAACTATGCCATGATTCGGACATCTCTGACGACCGAGATTGGGGAGTAGGATTCGAGGTTGACTGTCGGATAATGTGGGTATACATTTGAGAGAACTTTCGGTGTGTACTTTAATATATTATGCAATCCACGTGACATTCTATTTGCCTGATTGTGGACACCTCCGCGTTAGCCAGATAGGAGGATTGTAGTAATAGCTCGCATTAACTTACGAACTTATCTTCATTAGAACTCTCCATATTTAACAACTTCTAAACCACATCATAGTAGACAATCGCTTTAATTGTTGAATGCCCGAAGTAACCTCCATCCTCTAATTTAGTTTAGTTTAATTTAGGATAGAAAACCCAAAACCAAAACCAACTCTTTTAACCCTAGCTAAATACTTAAAAGTTTCTAAACCCCCTAGTTTCAATTTGTCGCGCTTTGAAAAATGATCCTAGCTCATACTTGTCCTTTGCTAGCCCTTTGATTAGCATAATAAGTAACCCTAGGCCCCAGCCTTATAAATTAAAAACCCACTGCTGCGCCACGTCACCATTAGAAATTCCAACGACCGTTGCGTGATGCAACAAGCTCCCTGCCTGTGCCTTTAGAGATGTGTTATAGCAGTACAGGCAGGTGAGGTCAGAAGAGCAGAGAGTCTCCAGTGGTCAGCAGTCAGTTGCCGGACCTTCCTCAGTTCCCCCACCAGTTCAGCTATCTGTTCAGGACTTCGATCAGGGCTCACCAGCACCATAGATCCGTGCACCCATATTCACATATATGCTTATTTCCTCATTTCCATACATTTGACTTATCTTTGTGGTTGTGGAGTTTATTTTGTTATATTTTTGGGACATGAGCTGACCAGACATAGTCAGATAGGTCGCGTTATTATCTATTAGATTTTAGCTATTTAGTATACTTATTATGTTTTATTTCTGTTTCTTTAGCTAAGAATAAGTGGAATTGTGATTGTGCGAATGAGAATTGAGGAAAAGAGATGCCGATCATTCACGAAGAAACCGCTTTCTGCATGGAATCAACCAAGGAACCTTAATCACCTGTAGATCACCGCTTCTTTCTTTAAAACCATCTCCCCGTCTCTATCGTAGGGAAGTTCCTTTCTTTTCTGTTATGATTTTTTCTTCATTACCATACATCCTAATATGCCTAAATTTTAAGTGTGGGATTCCATCTCACCATTTTTTCAAAAACACTTAAAAATTGTATCACTGTTTCAAACCCTAAGTGTGGAATTTTTTCTGAAGAAAATCCTACGTCTTAGCAATGAACATTGAGGATAATGTTGTTTTAAGTGTGGGATACATGGTATATAACTACTGCAAGTTTATATTTGCCTGTCCAAAGTAATACCTCCATTTTCATTCAAAAAATTTCAAAAAATTTTCGCAAAACCAACCTAAAAGGTTGAGATTTTTAATCACCAAAACATTCGAAAACCCAACCTCGGTTGATTTCGAATATTTTTCAAAAGATTTTAGACTTAGAAAATTCTTTCAAAGAAATGAACTTTCTGTCAAAATATATAAGTTTCTTTGGAAAGTAAGATAAGGCAAAAATAAGAACGTATCTTAAACTAAAAATGATAAATCCTCTAGGCATCGCATGACTTGGTGCATATAACCCCTTTTGTTGTGAGGTACTTGGGCCCTTTATAAGCATTCACTTTTAATGCTTCACTTTCATTTCGGAGTGTGCACCGATGCATGTGTCTTTGAATTAGAACTTACTCCTGTAATGCATTTCGAGACCATACCAATGAGTGCCGTATGCGGTATAGGTGCAATTAGAGGATCTTTGCATTTATTAGGATTAACACCTTTCTTTCATATCTTTTCAAGCCAACCCTTCCAACTTTCTTTAAAAGATTGTTGACGATCCAATTAGAAAACCCTTTGTGCCTTAGCCAAATTCGTTTCTAAAACCTCAAAACCCTAAAACTTCCCCACAACACCAACACTTTCCCACAAACACCATTCCAGCTCGTGAACTTCATAGGTTATAAGTAAAGGATTGCTTAAGATATCTTTCTATTGGTGTCTCATCTTCAAACATCTCTCCGTACCTTTCAAGAGCCTAAAAGAAAAATCCTAAAAGAAGATATGGTACGAAAAGCGAAGTTAGTACCCATCATGAAGATATTATCCGCAAAAGACAGTACGAATAATTAGTACTTGTCAAAAAGGGAAGTAAAAGATGTCTCACTACGTGAAGGATCTCTAAGGTCATAAAAAGTAATTCTAAGTCAAAAATAAAAATAAAAAAAATAGAAAAAAGAAAAGAAAAGAAAAAATATATGTCGTTTAAAATAAAGCTAAGTGCTTCGAATCTCCCGAACACCCCGATCCTAAAAGGTATAAAAAATTTCCTTGAGTTTTCAAAAGATAGAAGTCAAAATTGCTATCTTCTTCCCTTATCGTTATCCGTTTCCGTTTTCATTAAAAGGTTATCAAAAGAAATTCTTTCATAAGTTTAAAGGTCCTAAGATAAGCAAAACCCTTAAACCCAAAAATTTCCCACTTATCCATACCCTTTAACCCTCACCAAACATTACAACCCATTTGAATGTCCTGGGATAATTAGCACCGTCCTCACCTAAGTGGTGGAGATATGATTTTTGAGCAAGCCTATGACAATCGATGTTGCATGACTGGCTTATGAGCGATTTCGTTTCAAAAGAATGATAGGTAACCCGATACACTTCTGAGTGAATTGAGTGACCACCTGGTGAGATCGCCTAGTCATGTATATTCCAAGATCGCAAGAATTGAAAGCATGCCTAAGAGAATCATTTCTTGTTTTTATGAAACGAATACCCTATTTTCTCTTAGTTTCCGGGATATGTTACTTATATATGAGAATGATTGTTCTTGATATGTTTTAATTCCTCAAAAAGCATTGACACTTTCAAATGTTTTCGTTGGAAAGCAAGTGAGAAATTTTGATTTTTGCTTGAGGATAAGCAAAGTCTAAGTGTGGGATAATTGATAACGCGTAAAAAGTCAAGTTTTTACGTGCGATTAACTCACTTTTTTAGCCCGATTATTGATGAAAACATTTGAAATATACAATTATCTACCAAATTTCATCATGAAGGCTAAATTATAGACGATGCTTCAAAAATCAAGTACAACGGCCTAAAAACGAGTAAAATAGAGCATAAACGATCAACGAATCTCTCATTCACGCTTTTCAACGCTTTTTGAGCTATACTTAGAATTATGACCTCTAACTTATGTCATTTTCTTCGTTAGGAAATTACAAAACCGTGGACACAAGAATCGCTCAAAACGGATAAACGACGAAGAAGTTACACTTAAACGAAGAAACGAAGAACCGAAGGACCGAAATACAGCTGAACCAGACCGTATACGGCTGGACACAGACCGTGTACGGCCTACACAGACCGTGTACGACCTACACAGACCGTGTACGGCCTACACAGACCGTGTACGGCCTACACAGACCGTGTACGGCCTACACAGACCGTATGTGGCCTGTGCACAGCCGTATACGGCCTGTGCACAGCCGTATACGGCTGAAACTGTTGAAACATAGTTTGTGACAACAGATCTAGCTTGAAATAGGACTAGTGTAATTATTATCATGTTTGTACATTGGTTTAGATTTGTAAATGGATATTTGTTTTGTTAATAATATTCGTTAAATATATTAGCATGTTAAAGTGTTAGACGAATATCGTAAACGAAATAAATAAATATACGTTTGCTGCGAGTCGAGTTCTCAAGTCGCTGCGAGTTGAGCAGCGAGATGAGAACTGAACTCGCGAGGATCATAAGGATCACAACGTATTGAATCTGTGGTGAGCCGAGTCTTGTTGGGCTTGGGCTACAAGTCGAGTTGGAATGGACTCGCGAAGCCCATGCGAGCCGAACCGGGATTTAATATATAAATGATTTTCGGTTTAGAAAATTATTAACACCTTTTGCATAACTCAAACCTGCGAATTCAGTATATCCAGAAAAAAATAACCTAACGGCTAGGCTTTGACGGTTTATACGTTTAAAGCTAAGTATTAGTAAACCTAAAACGCGAACTTATTCGTTGTTAGTAAGATAACATCGTATTGAGTTATTCCGCACCTTAATACCTACAGATAACGAAGTAACTAGGACTTACATCTGGTATCAGAGCTTTCGGGCTAAATACGAGTAAAGTTTGAAGTTTTAGGGATAATCGCATTTGATTCGGATCGTTTATACGTGCATAAGTACATATTAACGATCCAAATCACTCTCTGGACGTTTTAGGGTTTGTTTACGGTCGAAATTTCCTGTTTCAGTCGTAAAAATACCTTAAATTTTCGTTTTCGGGTTTTTCAGCCGTTTCGCGAGTCGAGATTAGGGTTCCAGCATAGTCTGCGAACCGAGTTGAACTTGCAAGTCGAACTGTTACTTGCGAGTCGAACTGAGATCTTTTGCGAATCGAGATTACTTGCGAATCGACATCACTGCAATCCAAACTGAGACTTGTGAACCGAGATTCTGCGAGTCGAGCTGAGGTTGCGAGTTGAGCTGAGTCTTGCGAATCGAGATTTTCTGAATTCGCGAAACAGTTTAACTTATCGTTTTTAAGATGTCTGATCTTAGTAAAATGATCGAGATGGAACACGAGGTGGGAAAATCAAACGTTCCACCTAAGTTTTTGAAGATCGAAGATTATTATAACTGGAAGGACAGATTTGAATCTTACTGTAGATTCCATGATCTGTCAATCTGGATGTGTATCAAGAATGGATACTGTAACACCCCCAAATTTAATGGTTTGCGGAAGCGAGTTTTTGGGTGTTACTAATCAATAATCACAAGCACAAAGGATACAGTGAACGACTCTATATGAGACGTTCGAAAAGTTATTACATTTATACATAAGTTGTTCAAAATAAAGCTCGAGTTCGAGTAAGTTTCCCAGAGATTCTAATACATAACAACTAGTACAAAAGTAATGTATAAAAATCTCCAAGCTTGTAAATGCATGCGACTTGAGCTAAGTAAGCATATCCTGCTGGGCAATCCATCTAGAGCTGTGTACCTGAGAATGCATTACTAAAACGGTCAACCAAAAGGTTGGTGAATCTCACAGGTTTGTAAGTAAATAGTTTGAACACACAATTAACAGTTGTATTTGTAAAACATCAGCCAGCCAGTAAGTAAGTGGTGGTTGCAGGTCATGCTAACCGTTTGATACCCTTGCCATGAGCCACCATAGTTGAAGCTTAACGTACAGTAAATATAGTACCCCCGTGAATGTTAATCCAAAAACATTCATATGAAACGAGTAAGAAACGCCCGTTTATACAGTAACGGTTCGTGGTAGTGCGTGCTACCCCGGGCGGGGATTGTCAGTCCCATATGGATCCATATACTAAAACTCGCGCTTATCCCATAACTAACAACTATGATTAGGAGGCTTTCATTGGATTAGTCGAAACTCATGCAATTGGCGTATTCGTAATTCAGTAAAGTAAGTAAATCACGCCAGCAAGTAAGTACGTGTGTTCATGTAAAACAGTAATGCATCTCACCCCTGAGTGAAAACAGTAAAATAGGGGCTATGAGAGTCACCTGAGAGTCTAGCAGACAATGCAGTAAGCAAGCAAAGTAGTATCCCGAACTAGCAACCCTTAGCGTCCTAATACGCATAAGGTTTAGTAAGTAAATGGAATACTTGTAAGGTATCCATGCTAGTTGTTCCCAAACTAGTTAATGTCCATTTGTTGTTTGTACGTTTGTATTTGTTTGTAAGTTGTAGTTTGTAGCAAAGTTGTACGGCCCGTTGGTATCGGCGTGTAATAATAATCTCATATTATTATTATGTATTTGTAGAAATTGTATAGCTGTAATGTACTTTGGTATTGCATTGTGTAACGTTCAAGTAATGTAAATCCGAGTGGATGTAATCCCCAAGTGTACGGGTGAAATCTCGTATGTGTTCGAGTGTAAGTTCGTATCAGTTAGCGTGTAATCCCACACGTAAGTATTTGGAGTGAACTCATAAGTTCGCATCGGGTGCAATCCCGTGTAGTTGTACAAGTTTAAGTTTGTTGCAGTGTAATCTCGTATGTGTGCGTGAGTGAAATCTCACGTTCGGTTAAGTATAATCTTGTACGTATTCGAGTATTTGTGTATACTTCCAAAAGTATAGTATTTTCATGTATAAATCGTATCGTATTTGATTTGGTTGTCGAAAAGTGGTTTTTAAACACTTAGAATGTTTTTAGCTTCTGTTTTTGGGTTTTTGCGACACTAAATGCGACACAGTACTTGTGTCTTATGATTTATGCGACACAATGCTTGTGTTCCGCAACACAAGGCTTGTGTCTTATGATACACAACTTAATGCGACACAATGCTTGTGTCTTATGATTTATGCGACACAATGCTTGTGTCTTATGTATTATGCGACAAAATCCTTGTGTCTTATGTTTTATGCGACACAATCCTTGTGTCTTATGTATTATGCGACACAATCCTTGTGTCTTATGTTTTATGCGACACAATGCTTGTGTCTTATGCTTTATGTGACACAACGCTTGTGTCTTATGCTTCTATGCGACACAAGCCTTGTGTCTCATAGATTTTTGGCCTGACGCAACACAAGGGCTGTTACGTTTTTGGGGTTCGGTTTTTGGGTCAAACGACCTCGGTTTGACCCGAAACTTTTACACAAGTTTTAGAATGTTATAATGAGTTCATAAAAATTATTAGTTGGCGTTTTTAGTGTTCGAGGTGTCGTTTTCTTAAAAATGACCAAAACCGACATTTTTGATAATGTTTTCAAAAACGAGTTTTAATTATATATTTGGACATCATTTAGCTAGGGGAACAATAATCTAGCAAAATAATTGAAATCGGAAAAGTTCGAGAGTCGCCGGAAAACTTACAAAGTCGTCGGATCGAGAAACCAAAAAGATGAACGCGTAGCCCTCGTTGCGGTGATCAACTTTGCTCCTTTCCTTTTTGTAATCCAAGCTCGTTTTGTGGGTGTTTTTCTAGAGAGAGAGTGAGCCGAGATAGAGAGAGAGACTAGAGATTAGAGAGAGATATGAGAGTTTGAGTGAGGGAGTGTGTTTGGTTATGTTTTTGATCAAAGAGGCATGGGGGTGATGCCCCATGTCTTGGCCGGTTTTGGTGGGGCCACCATGGTGTGGTCTCACCAATTTTCGTTCCCTCGCGTTTGCGCTCCGTGCGGTGTTCGTTTCCCCGGTCGTTTAAACGTTAATATCATTTTATACGCGTTTATGTATACGTTTTAAAATATGAAATGTTACTCGATATTTTGTTGGAGTATTTTATCAAAATACTTGTTTTTATGTTATAAAATATAAATTTGTTTTGTTTTTATCGGTTGGTCGCGTTTCGTAGAATTCGGTAACGTTTTAAATAAAACGTACGCATTTGTTATATTATAAACATATATAAAGTATAAGTAAATGTTATTAAATAATTCTACATTATTTAATAATTGTTTTCACCAACGTCCGTATTTTGTACTTTTGTAATTTCATACGATTTGAACGAATCGTATACGTGTATATATATATATATATATATATATATATATATATATATAGTAAGTAATTATCGTATTTAATCCTATTTCATATTAAATACACGTAATAAGCACGTAATTAGGAAAATTTTAAATTGACCCTAATTTTGCGGTTGTTACATTCTCCCCTTGTTAGGAGAATTTAGTCCCGAAATTTGTTTGAAGTAGTAGTCGGTAGTTCGATATTCGTCAGGTAGCTACAATGTGTACTAGTAGCCTACAGTAGTAGGGTAGGTCCTACAGTGTTCGTAGTAAGGTAGTTGTCAGGTAGTAACGTACCCTTAATTTTGTTGCCTGGTGGTAGTGGGCATTGGGCCTTGAAATGGCCGGCATTCCCGCAGTTGAAGCACAGCTTCGCTTTAGGAGAGTTCGTACTTTTAGGGTAGGATTTGCATCGACCGATGGGTATGGTACACGGTCCTTTATGATGCCGAGTGCATTGGAAACAGAGTGGCTTCTTTCCCTTATAGTTTCCTGAAGGGTTGGTCGGAGAGATTTTCACCCTTTTTGCTGGAGGCGGTGTACAGTCAGTGTCGGTATCCTCTTCAGCAGGAGTACCATGTGAAGTTGGTGGTGAAGCAGGGTTTTCTAAGGTTATCAAACGTAGTTCGTACTCACATATACGCACGTCATTCTGGAAGACAATTCGTCGTAGGTCCTTGATGTCTTCCCGTGCTTCGTTTAGTTGCTTTTGCACCGAGTTGAGAGTATCATTGAGGCGATTGACCAATCCTGTACTCTGGTCCACAGTGACGGGTGTTTTGGCAACAGTTAGAGCAACAGTGGAGGTAGGTGTTGTCGCTGATTCAGTGGTATGCTCTGTATCACTCTCGAGTTCAAGGAGGTAAGGAAACATCATTGGTTCCTCATTAACCAGTTCATCATCCAATGTAGGACTGCTGACGGTGTGAGTTGTCATTTCCTACGAAATAAGTGTTCTATTTAAGAATCGCTACATGTAAGTGAAGTTCTATTAGATCATATGTTTAAAATAACGTTAGAGTTCCCGGTCTCGACCAGTGTGAGATATTTGGGAAGGAAGTTTGGTTGCTGTACTTAAGGTGCAATGTAAGTTACACTGTCGGGATTTCAAGTAGTCGGTCGTTCTCTGATCCTATTGGGTACTTAGGATCTAGAAAAGTATGCGTGGAATGTGAGACAATCAGGCAAAAACTATTAAACGAGAAATTTTTAAGGAGTAACTCAGAATGTCAAAGATTAAACGTACCCTAGTTCGCATTTGGGTCTTTTGGGTCTTCTCCGGCAGTGATTATGTAGGCCCTTCCTTTCGCAGTGTTGGTTCTCGACTTTAGCTTTGGGCAATCCTTCCTGAAGTGCCCGGTACCGTTGCACTCATAACAGGTCTTGGGTGCAGGAGTATCGGTACCAGTAGTGTTGGTTCGGCAGTCTTTGGCCAGATGTCCAAATTTCTTGCATTTGGAGCAGGGACAGGAGCCATCATGATGAAAGCTACATTTGGAGCAGTAAGGCTTGCTCCCCTTGTAAGCTTTCGAGTCATCGGCATTAATGGTTGTAGGCTTTTTGTTGGAGGTCAGGTTGGATGGGTTAGGACTTACTTCCCATTTGCGTTTGTTGTATGCAGACGGGGTGGAAGTTGGGCCACAACGGACAGAGTTAGCCGCTAATTCATGGGCCATGCGAATGGCGTTCTGAATGGAACCCGGTTTGGATGAGGTTACCAGGTCTTGGAGTCTGTTTAGGGAGTCCGTCGACGTACTTCTCGATCCTCTTGTACTCAGGATCAACCATGGATGGGCACAGAAGTGCCAGTTGGTGAAAGCGGTTGGTGTAACCAGTGATATCATCACCTTGCATTTTATGGTTCCAAAACTCTACTTCCAGTTGTTTCAATTCATCTCTGGGACAGTACTCACCCCTCAACATCTTCTTCAGTTCTTCCCACGGAAGTTTGTAAGCATTCGCGATACTCACAGTCTGAGCATAGGTGTTTCACCAGGTAAGAGCAGTGTCAGAAAAAGTGCTGGCGGCGAACTTGACCTTGTCCTCCTCAGTGCAGTTGCAGATAAGGAATACCGATTCGATTTTCTCGATCCAGCGTACTAGACCGATCGCTCCTTCAGTACCTTGAAAGCTCAAAGGTTTGCAGTTCTGGAAGTCCTTGTAGGAGCCGGGCTTGGGTTGCGGTGCATTGTTAGCCATATCTTCGCTACCAGGAGTGGTTGCTCGGATAGCTAAGGCTTGGGCCACACTACGGGCAATCAGACCCGCTATTTCGGCTTCACTAAGCGTGACTTGTCGTCGAGGAGGCATGTTCCTTGAAACAACAAATAAAGAACATGTGAGGGTTTGAACAAGAATTATGATCGTGATGATCGAGTAAGTACAAAGAAACTACGCCAAAGGTTGTCACGCTACTAGTTTAACAAAAGTAATGAGATGGTTGAAATTAAAACATACGATTTCAAAAGATTACAGGCGTTTACAGTTTACAAAAGTGCCGGAAATTTGAACATCCGGACGAGCAAGATAAGTTACAAAATGAGATGGGATTTTAATATAACCATCGGATTAGCGGTCCAAACTAAGACCTATTACATACACGCCTAACTGCTATACACTACGGTCATAGCTATCGTCGGCCTATTCTTGGTGTAGATTGTAGGGGTAGTAACGAGCTTCCAACATATCTTGGTATCGTCGAAGGGTAGGATAAACCAAAGCATCTCCGGTAGCTTGTAGGTACATGCATTTGATCCATGCCGTTACTCGTTGATTCAGATGAGTAGTTACTTCCTTCAAATAGAGAACAGAGTCTCGGATTCGTTCAGGAATGGACCTTTGCAGAATCCTTAACTCCATCTCGTAAGCTTTGCATTTCAGTTGCAGCTCCCAGTTACGGCCATCCAGATCTTCAGCCTGATCCCGTACTCTTTCGTACTCTTCAATGTCTACGAGTCCGAAACCGTGATTCTCAAATCCTTCCATTGGGGCTATCTCTTCATCGAGATACGTGTACTGGATTTGTTCGTCGTTAATTTGTTCGTTGTCTGACGTGTAGTCACATGACGAGAAGTGTGACATTTCCAGATGAGCAGTTCTACAAAATGGCAGGGAAGGAGTTTCAGCCTTCGGAAGTATGTCGGTATTTGTGAAACCATAAAAGTCGAATAAGGATGGAACGACGAGAATCGAGTTGTCATTATTCGGTGTAAGTTGTAAAATGAATTTTGCAGTTGTCGAGAGAGAGTAATATGTCGGAAGGCGAGGCCTATATATGTATATTTATCTATATCACATAATAGCCTAGTGTGTGTCTAGCACAAACAAGTAAAAGTCACGGTTCTCTCGAGGTCAGAGTCAGCTAGTGCATTCCTGTTCAACATAACCCCTTTCAGAACTCACATCATTTTCATTTAATTGTACATAGTTGATTAGGCTATGTTAAATTAAACTTGTATGATGTAATCCCTGAACCAGTTATACCTAATGAGGAATACTGCCTAACGGTCATAGTCTAGGCCCACTAAATGCAACCTAGTTCACTATAACCTTAGGCTCTGATACCAATCTGTAACACCCCAAAATTTAATGGTTTGCTAAAGCGAGTTTTTGGGTGTTACTAATCAATAATCACAAGCACAAAGGATACAGTGAACGACTCTATATGAGACGTTCGAAAAGTTATTACATTTATACATAAGTTGTTCAAAATACAAGCTCGAGTTCGAGTAAGTTTCCTAGAGATTCTAATACATAACAACTAGTACAAAAGTAATGTATAAAAATCTCCAAGCTTGTAAATGCATGCGACTCGAGCTAAGTAAGCATATCCTGCTGGGCAATCCATCTAGAGCTGTGTACCTGAGAATGCATTACTAAAACGGTCAACCAAAAGGTTGGTGAATCTCACAGGTTTGTAAGTAAATAGTTTGAACACACAATTAACAGTTGTATTTGTAAAACATCAGCCAGCCAGTAAGTAAGTGGTGGTTGCAGGTCATGCTAACCGTTTGATACCCTTGCCATGAGCCCCCATAGTTGAAGCTTAACGTACAGTAAATATAGTACCCCCGTGAATGTTAATCCAAAAACATTCATATGAAACGAGTAAGAAACACCCGTTTATACAGTAACGGTTCGTGGTAGTGCGTGCTACCCGGGCGGGGATTGTCAGTCCCATATGGATCCATATACTAAAACTCGCGCTTATCCCATAACTAACAACTATGATTAGGAGGCTTTCATTGGATTAGTCGAAACTCATGCAATTGGCGTATCCGTAATTCGGTAAAGTAAGTAAATCATGCCAGCAAGTAAGTACGTGTGTTCATGTAAAACAGTAATGCATCTCACCCCTGAGTGAAAACAGTAAAATAGGGGCTGTGAGACTCACCTGAGAGTCTAGCAGACAATGCAGTAAGCAAGCAAAGTAGTATCCCGAACTAGCAACCCTTAGCGTCCTAATACGCATAAGGTTTAGTAAGTAAATGGAATACTTGTAAGGTATCCATGCTAGTTGTTCCCAAACTAGTTAATGTCCATTTGTTGTTTGTACGTTTGTATTTGTTTGTAAGTTGTAGTTTGTAGCAAAGTTGTACGGCCCGTTGGTATCGGCGTGTAATAATAATCTCATATTATTATTATGTATTTGTAGAAATTGTATAGTTGTAATGTACTTTTGTAAGTCCCTAGTTCTAGGATCGATAACTTCGTTATCTGTAGTATTAAGGTGCGGAATCCCTCAATACGGTGTTATCTTACTAACAACGAATATGTTCGTAATTGCGTATACTAATACTTAACTTTAAACGATAATACGTCAAAGCCTAGCCGTTAGGTTTGTTTTCTCTGGGTTATTCGAATTCGCAGATCAGAATGAATGCCAAAAGTTGTTGTGTTTTTCATCCGTGAAAAACAACTTATACGTCAGTTCGTCTCGGCTCGCATGGGCTTGCGAGTTCGGTCCAACTCGCAGCCCAAGCCCAACTCAGCACTCTGCTCGCCAGACTTATGTAATACGAGTTCAGTTCTCATCTCACAACTCAGCTCGCTGCGACTTGAGATCTCGACTCGTCTCGCATAAAACGTATATACTAAAAACATATTTCGTCTATCTTTAATACTAAATATTAATAACAAAATGAATATGCGTTTACAAATCCAAACCAATGTACAAACATAATAATAATTACACCAGTCCTATTTCAAGCTAGATCTGTTGTCACAATCTATGTCCCAACAGACTCCCCCTTGACAATAGCTCTAGCGTCTTTATCTTCACGCTGTCTTTGGTCTTCATTTGTAAATCTTACTACCTGCGTAAATCTTCATCTTGATACAAGTTTTAACCATCAACTGATAATCTCTTGCTAAATCAGCCCATTCAATAGTCGTCAAAATTATGTTCTCGTTTAACTTTAACAGATCATTTCTCGACATATTCATCAGGTGTCGATGATCATAAACTCTGAAGATTTCTCTTTCACCACCTTCAACCTCATCATCAGCTTCAACCATAACAGCTTCTCCAGTTCCTGAGTCCACGTGCCAACTCTTCATATTTCCCAAAATATCCTGTGGCATTGTCTTCAGTGGAATCTGCTGTATGCATCTAACAGCTGGATAAATCTTTTTCCTTCTTCTTCCAGTTCTTTGACTTTTCTCTTGTAGTTTCACAGTCTTTCCCTTTCTTGGCTTAATCTGAACAAACTTATTTGTACCAACCTCATGTCTGATTATTCGCTCAACACGATTAGCATAATCATCACGACTTGGATTATTTATCTCCAATCTAGCCAAGTCACGTATCTCATAACGTGGTAAAGAGCTAAAAACTACAAGCTTTCGCTCAAAATATTGAGCTCCATTAAACCTTTTGATAGCAAAAAGCTTCAGCTCAGAGTCAAAGTACCATCCAACAATCCCTTTACGAGGAACACGTTTTCCCGTAATATCTACTTCTGAAACTCCAATCTTCTTCTTCAGCTTTGGAAGTTTCCTAAGAAAAACAGCAGGATTCTTGGTCGGAATCAAAGTTTCATCTTTTTCAGAATCGGTTGAGTCGTCGATTTCTTCATCTACATCGACAATCATTGGACCTTGTTCATTTTCAATAATAACTTCTGTCCTAGATGGGCTCACATGGTCTTCATCAATATTTGCATCAGGATCTACACCAATGTCTTGCACAATCTCAGGTACAGCAGTCCAATCAGTAGGTGGTAGAAATTCTCCATCCTCAAGATTAAAATCAATGTCTTCATCTATCTCATCAAAAATATCATCTTCCGAATCAGATAGATCAAGCATTTCCAATCCTAAGAGAAAACCACAAATACAAATCAATATTAATAATTAAAATTCTCTTATCGATTTCCCTGAATCAACCTAAGAATTTCTTTATTAATTCTTTTGTATATTTTAACGCAATTTACAAATAACTTATAAAATCTTTTATTGATTACCCTGAATCAATCCAAAATCTCTTAAGTCTACTTAACAAATATTAATTAATTTTAAATTCTAATGCATTGTGAATAATCACCAAACATTTAAATTTACTATTAATTACCTTATATAATTTCCAAGTGTTAATTGATCTAATTCATTATCAAGTTAACCTTTAAATTATATATCATTTGTCTAGTTAATACTAATACATTTTTAACTTGTCAGTATACAAACTCTCAAGTCTAAAATGCATATGTTATTATAAAATTTTGACCGCCGAAACTAATCGGAACACGCCGCTCGACTTCTCAATGAGTCGAAAGTCTTTCGATCACTATTTTATCTTAACATAATTATATAAACTTAAATTACATCAAACATATTTTACTTAAAATAATAATAATCCTAAGCCGAATATATTTACACAATAATATTAAGTTTACATTTGTTCACTACAAACTATTACAAATATTACAGTACTATGATAATACTAAGCTATCTTACCAGCTTCAGTATCACCCGGTACAGTCTTATCTGCACTTGTACCCACTCCCGAACCACTAGCACCAGCATTTCCATCAGACTCCCCCTGAATCATAGCTTGCTCACCAGTCTTTGAAGGACCAGTCTGCTCACCACCTTCTGGTGCATTGGGATCATCGTCTTTGTCAGAATCTCTCTTTCTCTTCAGCTCATTTTCTCTGCAAGACTCCAGATATACCAATATCTCCCCCTAAGTAGACTGTCCTGAATGCGATCTCAAGACCAGACTCTCCAAAGAAGATAACTTCAGTCTCTGCACATAGAAGTCTTCATCAGTAGATTGTAAGATTCACTCTGTTTAAGCATCTGCTGAGCAAGAAGAAGATTATTCGACACCAGCTCTGGAATCTGAGAAGTAAGCTTCTCTAAATCCTTTACCCTAGACTCTAAGGATGTAATCCTTTCAGCATCAGTCATCGGAGTAACAGGTATCGTTGTAGGTCCAGGCGGTGTAAGAGACTCTATATACCAGTCTCTGGTCAGCGGTGTATGAGGTTGAGACAAAGCTTGCGTAAGCAAGTTCGTCGCAAATCTAGCTGCTTTATTCGTCGGAAATTTTGCCGAACGAACTAGATCAGCAACCTCATGCTGTAAAGTTAAACACAATTAAAATCAGTTATTGTTACATATTACTCTATCTCAATCTAATTAATTGCATAACACTTATAGTTATAGAACTTATATCTCATACCTGAAGCGGTATAGACATCTGTTCAGAAACCACCGGTGTATCCTTCTCCACCTGTGGTGTATCTTGAGCAACTGTATACCGAATTAACTGTCTCAGTTTAACTCCTGATAAACAACAAGTTAAGATTATTTAACTTTTATAATCAATACTAACCTTCTCGAATAGTTAGCGTTCTCGGACGCTTCATCAATTGAGTATCAATCTCCTCAATATCTTCCTCCATAACACTCTTACCCTTCCTCTTCTTTTCAGAAGCAGATGGAGGAGGAGAAGATGTATTCTCAGAATCATCATCAGAAGCCGTCTCACCATCACGACCTCTAGATGATCTAAAAGGATCCTAAATTTTGAATATATTAAACATTTATGATTAGCATAAGCTCTATCATACAAGTTCTATATATTTAAGATTAATCAGATATAATACCTCAGTCGGTACAACAACTGATCTATCAAGCTGTATCTGCTCCCCCTCAAGTATTACAACTTCTGGGTTTGCAGTCTCAGCCTCAGCCTCAGCTTCCTGTTCGTTTAATGATATTTATATTTTAAAATTAGAAATAATATCCAATTAACTAAATATCTAATATCATAATCATTAGATAATAATATTATGCATCTATGATTAATTAAAAACAATCTATCAACTAAGCATCTATATTATTACATAAATAAAAGATTACCTCAGGTGGTGCAAAATAACTATCAATATCCTGGAGCAATGGATTTGTCGCATCATCATTATGCTCCAACACCTCCTGAACAATCTGAGCAGCAACATCTGGGTTCACCTGTTCCCCAGCATGTGCAGGTTGTTCCAAAACATCCTCTAAAAGCTCTTGTGGATCTTCAGGATGAACCACGTCAGCTTCAGCAGGAGCAGCAGCAACAGCAGGAGCAACAACATCTAGCCAACCATGATTTGGTGACGTAACGTAGTTTGGGTTAATAATATACCCAAAGAGTGGTCTAATCTCAGGTTTCACCACTCCCTCCTTCCTAACCGTCTGCATGAACATGGCGTTATACCCACGATGGTCAATCCTATTAACCACTAGATGTGGTTCTGGTATAGCCAAATCCGGTAGACGTGCACGGATAATCAACATACAAAATCTCGGGTAGACCAAAAATCTTGATCTAACAGAACCCGATATCTGTTTCGCAATCTCACCGAAAAGATAATCACAAAAACTGTATGGTTTATTATAAACCAGTGACAGTGCAGCCGATAAAATCGCAGGGCTCAACTCATCAAATCCACCCTTCTTTGCTGCAAAAACGATATTCATCACGTGCCAGAGAAACCTCCACTGACCAATAACAAGAGGTTTATGGAACTGACGTCCACGTCTATCTCCTGTATAACCCATACGTCCTATAGCACCCTCTATAAAATCCATTGGGTACTCAATATCCCCATTCTCCTGTTCTTCTGTACCTAGCTGTAAAATCTCACAGAGATTTCCAGCCGAAAATGTAACAGGTTGGCCACTAACCGTTGCTCGAATCTCTGGTGGGTTGACAGATTCGTCATATACTATATCCGTCCAGAAATCGTTCAATATAGCCTGAGAGATAGGAGGATTGGCCGTAATGGCGAATCGAATACGTGATCGTGCAAGGAATCTAAGAATATCAGCAACCCTATCAGCCCGCTTGGCTTCAAGGTTCAGATCCACCAAAACATTGTGGCCCTTGTCAAATGCTCTAGCCATATCCGTAAAATAAACACAAACAACAGATATAATTTTAATGCACGATTAAAAATCTTTAAACTACAACGTATTATGAATCGAGATTCATCAAACATCTTAGTTTAAAATTGAAATTATATAACTTGTTACAAAATAGTCTCAAGTCGTATATAAAAATTTAACTTATAACTAAAAAGTCTTAAGTCTAATTTGAATCCATTATATAAAAGTTATTACTTAAAAAGTCTTAACATTTATATCACTACTTTAAAAATAAATTTTTTCTAAGTACGGGACTCGCATAAACTGGCCTAGCGAATCGAGATCAACTCGTTTCGCTTATCAACTCGCTTCACTGATCAACTCGCTACACTTATTAACTCGCTATTGAAGTGAACTCGCTAATCATGTCGATCCGCTAGTCAACTCGCTGCGAGTTGAGTCAAAGTGTCAACTCGTTTGATGAACAGCCGTCGCGAGGTTGTTTTCAAAATCGATTAATCCGTTGATTTTAACGTGATCTATTGATTTATTTACGTTCATTGATGTTCGTTTAACATAAACCCTAAAGATTCATGTCCAATAACATCGTAAAACTATGTGAATCGTTTAAACTTCAAACCGAAACCCTAAGTTCAAAAAATCTTCGATTTCGTGCAAATTAAACGGTGAAATCCGTTGTTATATACCTCAAAATGTGCGCAAAGTGAAGATGTAATAGTTACGGATTGAAAAACTCGTTCCCGTACTCGTAAAATCAAAATCAAACGAAAACTAAATATCACCTCGTTTCGCCTGTAAAACGGATTCGCAAGCTTTAGTGAACTCGCGAATTCTGTGGGTTCGGTGGGTTGGCTTGACTCGTTTGACCCCCTTTATACCTTGTATCCGATTCGCGAGATTTCAAACGGATCCGCAGGTTGACTTAGTCAACTCGCAGGAATAAATAAAAATGCGAATTAAATACGTAGTATAAATTAAAAACCCATTATTTGTACAAGTCTAAAATAAAATTATTTTTCACTTGTATTTGTTACGTTTGTTCAACTCAAAAATATTCAGCATAATTTAATTCCGAAGGGTAAAGCCTAATAAACACAAAAACTTAAATTAAAAACAAATAAAAATAAGATAAAAACACAATTATAAACTTTGGTATCAAGTACCATTTTATTAATCACTCAAAACAAAGTAAATATACAAACTAAATAAGATTTTATCTGCTTAGGGATCATATTAGTAAGAATAAGCAATTAATTATATATTTAAAAGTCTAAGCAGATTGGTAGTATACATACCTCATGAAATTCAAGTAAATTACTATAAAATTACAACTAAATTTATCATTTATACATTTATATTTATAAAAATATATCTTAGGTACCTTTATCCACATAGCATAATTAATAACTGCTTTACTTACATAGAGTGAATATTTTTATAGATAGTCCAAGACAATTACCGGTATTATGATCCACATAAACAAATTATACTCAATTTTCTAAGCAAACAATTTATTGTTAGTATGAATATTATCAAGTGTTTCCTATTATATGACATACTGAAGAATTCAAGTAAAACTCATAACACTGCATCATTAAATTTCAAGGTAGCGGTTACTAAATGATGTATCTTTTCGAAACATATAACATACACTTGAATTTTTAAGGTTAGACAAATATTAGACATACTTTGAATATGCTATGTTATCTAAGTCTGTACGTAGTACAACAGAAGATCTCTTCTAGCATAATTCAAAATATATTTGAGAATATTAATTTAATTAAAGGTTTCAGTTCTGTACTTAGTACAACAAAGTTACCAGTAATTAAGTTAATACCCATATTGCTACTATTTGTCACTTCAAATTATAATGCATGATAACAGTGTATGGTAATACCATCGTTCAACAATTAAGACTTAATGTCATACATCATAGAATAGTAACACAAGATAATAAACAAGTAGTTAATTAACTTCTTAAAGCTTGGAAAATTTCATATAATTTGCCTACCAGTACATCATATGATGAAGCCATCTAAAGTTTTCACTAAAACTAGACAAATTATAACTTGTGGACATAGGTGTATAATCAAATAAATATAAACACATACCTGATAGAACCGCTGTAGTTCTAAAGCAACTTTATTTGAACCTACTACCATATCATACTTAGGACTTAAGCTTATTATTGTGAAGCTTATTCTCCTAATGTACTATCATATCCCTTAGTTTTTGCAAATAAAAACTTAAATGAATTTCAAAGAATATTTTGTTTATATTCTTTAATGAATACGATTCCCCTTAGGTAACAAGCAAATGAATGTCATACGCCCTTTTTTTTTTTTAATGAACACAGAAATACTAACTATTACAAAAATACCCTTGGAAGACTAATCACTCTGGATTTCTCATTCCGTTTAGTTGAACCAACGTCTCAAATCTTGCTCTGTCGAACGCCTTTGTGTATAAGTCTGCTAAGTTATCCAATGATGGAACCTTAACTAACTTTATCAACTTTTTCTCAGCACAATCTCTAATAAAATGATGTCGAATATCAATATGCTTAGTTTTACTGTGCTTCACCGGATTATTGGTGATCGACATAGTAGATTCGTTATCAATCATCATAGGAGTATTGGTTATATTTAACCCGTAATCCCGCAGTTGCTGTTGAATCCATAGAACTTGAGAGCAACAGCTGCCAGCTGCAACATACTCAGCTTCACATGTAGAAATGGCTACCGAGGTTTGCTTCTTGCACTGCCAGGATACTAATCTACCTCCTAGGAATTGACATCCTCCGGTCGTAGATTTCCTATTCTGATTGCATCCTCCATAATCCGAATCAGTATAAGCTACGAGATCTAAGTCTCCATCAATCGGATACCAAAGACCCTGCTTAGGTTTCCCTTTGAGGTAACGAAAGATTCGTTTAACAGCTTGCATATGTGACTCTTTCGGATTAGCCTGATATCTTGCGCATAAACAAACAGCAAACATTATGTCAGGCCTAGAGGCTGTTAGATAGATTAGTGATCCGATCATGGCTCTATAAAGAGTTGGATCCACGTCGCTATCACTCGATGTACCTGGACCTAGTCCATGATTGACTGGAATTGGAGTATTGTAGACCTTACTTGCATCCATCTTAAAGCGTTGAAATAGCTCATATGTATATTTAGATTGATGAATAAAGAATCCATCCTTCTTTTGATCAACTTGTAATCCTAAGAAGAAATTCAACTCTCCCATTGCAGACATTTCAAACCTTTTTCTCATAACTTGTTCGAATTCTTGACACATCTTATCATCAGATGATCCAAAAATAATGTCATCAACATAAACTTGTACGAGAAGAAAGTCTTTCTTTTTCCACTTCACAAAAAGTGTACTATCAATCGATCCTCTTGTAAATCCATTCTCAAGTAGATACGTTGATAGTGTTCCATACCATGCCCTAGGTGCTTGATGTAATCCATAAAGAGTCTTATTCAAACGATATACTCTATCTGGATACTCAGGATCAGCAAACCCTGGCGGTTGTGAAACATACACCAATTCTTCCACTTTGCCATACAAAAAGGCACTCTTAACATCCAACTGATACACTTTTATACCAAAATATGATGCAAATGCTAAGAATACTCTAATTGCTTCTAGCCAAGCAACTGGTGCAAACACTTCATTGTAGTCAATAAATTCTTGTTGATTAAAACCTTGAACCACCAGACGAGCTTTATTGCGAGTAACGATTCCTTTATCATCTCTCTTGCACTTAAATACCCATCTAGTTCCAATTGGATATTCTCCCTTTGGTAGGTCAACCAACTCCTATACTTGTAATTTAGAGAACTGAGATAGTTCTTCTTGCATTGCTTCTACCCACGAGCTTTCTTTTAAAGCCATTTGAACATTTTTAGGCTCAACTTGTGAGATAAAGCATGAATATAGACATTGATTAGGAATCCCTGTCTCTTTCATTGCAGTATACAAGCTTTGGTATTCTGAATTCTCAGACGTACTAGCTCTGGATTGATGCCTAGTTTGAACCGGAGTATTAATATCACCGATGATGTTTTCAACGGGATGATTCTTACTCGTTCTAGTTGAAGTAACAGGCTCAACCGGAATCTCATCTTCTAAGTTAGTACCAATCTCTTCCAATGAAGGTACATCTTCCGTTCGAGCAGAAGATATCCTTAAGTGTTTCAAAGGAGTAAGTATATCATCAAACTTTGTAGTAAGATCATCAAGATCTTCTGTTTCTTGAGACTTATCCTCTGAAGGTTGTTGTGACTCACTTGTGGAAGCTTTATCTGAGTCAACATTAGTCTTAATTCCAGACTGCTTAACACTTGATGTTGAAGCGGGACCAATATTCCCATCTTCAAACAATAAATGTTCAGCTATCTCTGAATCACTGACATAGTCATTAATAGGAACTTTAAATGATGCAAAAAGATCAGAATAATCAAATTGCCAATCTAATCCCTTATGAACATCAGGTGAGTAGCTCGTAACCTCAATATTATAAACTACCTCCAAACGTCCTGTGATTTTATTAAAGACTCTCTTGTTTGGCGAATTGGGCATATAACCTAGGAAAAATCCTTCGTTAGCCTTCTCACCAAATTTTGCTTGATGTCCAGTCTTTAATATGGTGCATGAAACTCCAAAGGGTTCAAACCCCTTTAAGTTAGGTTTCTTATTGTTCAAAAGTTCATAACAAGTCTTGTTATGTCTCTTAACCGTAAGAACTCTATTAAGAACATAACATGATGTATTCACTGCTTCTGCCCAAAAGATGACCGGAAGCTTTGAATCAGCAAGCATTGTTCTAGCTGCTTCAATCAACGTTCTATTCTTCCTTTCAGCAACACCATTCTGTTGAGGTTCATAAGGTGCACTGAATTGATGTAATATCCCTTTGCTTAAGTAATAGATATTCAACGTTGAATTCTTGAACTCTGTTCCATTGTCACTACGAATACGCTTCACTCTCTTTTTATAGACATTCTCTACTAGATCAAAGAATTCAATTAGAATTCCAGGAGTCTCATCCTTTGATCCCAAAAAGAATACCCATGAGAATCTAGAGTAGTCATCTGTGATAACCAAACAGTACCATTTGCCACCTAGACTTCTCTTGCTTATAGGGCCGAAGAGGTCCATATGTAGCAATTCAAATGGCGAGGAGATAGAGTTTTCAGTCTTAGGTCTGTGTGGTTTCTTGTGCTGCTTTCCTTTCATGCAAGGAACACACTTATCCTCAGACTCGAAACGTTTTTGTGGTACACCTAGAACCAAACCATTCTTGGTTATGTAGTTCAATTTTCTCCAATTCAGGTGTGCCATTCTCCTATGCCATAATAAAGCGTCTGTTTCCGAAGCCTTGGATAATAAACATGTAGACACCATTGAAGAGTTAGGAACACCCATGTTGATAGCATAGATGTCCTTCTTCCTTAGAGCCCTCATCAATATCCATTTATCAGGAATTTTGAAACCTGGCTTCAGGACTAAGGCCTCCTTTTCATTGAAATAAACTGGATGACCTTTATCACAGACTTGGGAAACACTCACTAGGTTGTGAGTTAGTTCTTCAACATAGTTCACATCCTCAAGAGTCAAAGTTCCATTTGAAACTTTTCCTTTTCCCGAAATTACTCCTCCTTTATCTCCTGCAAAATTTACTTTTTGCTTGAGACTCTCCTTGAAGTCCTTCAGTAGACTTCTTTCTCCGGTCATGTGCCTTGAGCATCCACTGTCTACATACCACCAGCTGTCCTTGTTCACAGCATGCTCCTGCACATAACACAAAATACGATCAGTTATCAAGAGGGACCCAAGCCATTACGGTCTTGGTTTGTCCCTTATCATCAACAAACTTAAGCTCTTTAAAATAACCATCCTTCCCATTAGGAGCTTTGGTTACTTTCGAAGTAGCTTGAGATTGTGGACGATCAGCCTTAAGAGGTGAATTTGAGGATAACCTCCTAGGCACATAATTATGAGTTTTATTATGATAATTATAATTAAACTCATGTGATCGCGAAGTAGTACCACTCTCATAATGACTATGGCCTCTACTTGGAGTTCTAAACCTCGACGGTGTCACATCTCTAGTCTTATAGACAGAATTATCACTTTGAGTATATGGCCGTTTAGGTTTAGGTGGGGAGACACTATGTTTACCGTATCTTTTAAGAATGTTAACAGGTTTATTACCTAACTTAGGTTTGGTATCTAACCTATCTACAGTCATACTAGAGTCAGTCTGTGTCTTTTCATCAATCACAAGCTTATGTGGTGTTTCAGGCTTTTTGTTAGGACAACACGAAGCCACGTGTCCCTTTTGGCGACACTTGAAGCATGACATCTGCTTGCGTGATTTAGGAACTTTTGCATTACTACTCGGAGTCTTAGGCACTAAAGGTTCAGGTATTTGTTCTTTATTAACCTTATCATTAGTCTTAGCATCGTTAATCACTCCACCCGATACAAATTGTATTTTGGTGAAATGAGAAGCCTTACTATTATCTGATGAAGGGTTCTTAATAACATCCTTCTGTGCCTCTGACTGTTCATGGTCATTAGTTACTGAAACCTCAGGATTAACTTCAGTCATTTCAGAATCTTCAGGAATAGGAGTGTAATTGGCATTAAAAGGAGGGGATACATCATTGTAACCTAACCCAGTCTTGTCCTTTACACTACGTTGAGCATCTAACATTTTATCCATTTGAGATGTCCTATAGTTCTCAAGTTTACGGTTTTGCTCAATTAACCTTAAGTTAAGGTTCACTATTTCCTGATCCTCACTAGCAATTGTCTCATTTAAGTCTTTGATATTCATATAGAGACCATCTATGACAACAGATTTTTCACTTATGGTATCTCTAAGCTTTGTTTTATCCGAAGCATCAGACTTAATTTTATCTTTTAAGGCCTGTTTATCATCACTTAATCTACGAATATCCATAATAGCTTGATCAAGTTCAGATCTAACAGTCTTATAGGATTCCTTATCCACATTTAATTGTGATGACACATTGCTATTTGACACAGTTAAAACACTATTCTGAGATTGTAAATCAGTAACTAAGTAACAAACATCAGCAAGATTAAGAATATCTAAACATACCTTCTTCTTGTCAGTTTGTACTTCAGCCATGCGTGCCACGAATTCTTCAGGACTCATATCTGGAATTGAATCCATATATAGCACGTCATCATCACTTGCCTTCACTTCAGACCCAGGCACCTCTACTCTCTGTTCCATATCAGTGGGCATTTATGACATTGATCCAGCAGCTGTCTCATCAATCTCGGCCATCAAAGCTTCCTCAGAATGAGCTTGCCAATCATAAGAGCCATCCAACTGCTTCACCACTAAGGCTTTGGAAGCAAGAGTACTTCCCGAACCTTGTTTTCCTTGTGCTTCTACTTTAGGTTTTGGCATTCTCTATCAAAATGACCAATACCCTGACAGTTAAAGCATCTGACCTTGGTTTTATCAAACCCTGATCTATTGCCCAACACCTTTCTACCAGTTCTCTTGAGGAAATTTTTAACTTTTCTTGAAACCAATGCTAACATCTCTTGAAGTTCACATTCCTCAACATAATCCGGATCTATCTGCTCATAATCCTCGTCAAATAGAACAGAATGATTGATCTTTCCCTCTATGTAATTCTCATATGATGCCACAAAGGAAGCAAGAACAGACAATTGTTGTTCAGCAGATTTCACACTCATTGGCATCTTCTGATGTTCTTGAGGTGACTTCTCAGAATTCTTTCCCTTTGTCTCATCACTAGAGGAGGAAATAAAGCATAGATCTTCAGTAATCATTTCTCCATTTTCACCAGTATCACCAACTAACAGCGCAGTTGTCGAACTAGAGGACGCAGTCGAAAGATTTGACTTTCCATGATACAACCCAGGGTTCTGAACCTGATCAGAATCACTATCTCTTGACTTTCTGGAGAAATCATAACCTTTCAGCTTGTCAATGACTTGCTCTAAGGTCATAGTAGAATACCTGGTTTCGTTATCCTTAATCATAACGCCATACATTTCCCATTTAGAAGGCAAACCCTCAAGAAACTTGTCGGTTTTAGCTACTTCTTCTTCAACAATCTCATAGTATTCCAGTTCACTTAGCAGATGGTAGAAACGCGTGACATAGGCATCAAGATCTTCTCCTTTTAAAGCTTTAAACATAGTAAACTGCTTTTTGAGAAGACTCCTCTTGCCAGCTCTCACCTGTGGACTTCCCTCACCTCTTTTCTCTAGAGCTTCCCAGAGCGTCCTAGCAGTATGAAAAGACTTCAGTTGATGAGCGATTTCCTTAGGAAGACACATCTTTATGCATGAATGTGCTTTATTTTCATTTCTGTAAGCTTCCTTCTGTTGATCACTCATGTTTGGATAGGTAAGAACCACAGTGGCATTTTGAACAATTTGAGTAGGTGCGGTGTATCCACTCTTGATACACATCCAGATTGACAGGTCATGGAATCTACAGTAAGATTCAAATCTGTCCTTCCAATTGTAGTAATCTTCGATCCTTAACAACTTAGGTGGAACGTTTGATTTTCCCACCTCGTGATCCATCTCGATCATTCTACTTAACTCAGACATCTTAAAAACGTAAAGTAAAACTGTTTCAGCGAATTCAGAAAACTCAACTCGCAAGACTCAGCTCAACTCGCAATCTCAGCTCGACTCGCAGAATACGTCGATTCACAAGCCTCAGTTCGGATTGCTAAAGATGTCGATTCGCAAGTGATTTGGATTCGCGAGGGATCTCGGTTCGACTCGCAAGCCTCAGTTCGACTCGCTAGTTCAACTCGGTTCGCAGGCGAAGCTGGAACCCTAATCTCGACTCGCGAAACGGCTGTTAAACCCGAAAACGAATGTTTAAGGTATTTTTACGACTGAAACTAAGAATTTCGACCGTAAACAAACCCTAAAACGTCCAGAGAATGATTTTTATCGTTAGTATTGCAAGAAAGCACGTAAAAACGACCCGAATCAAAAACGCAATAACACTAAAACTCACGAACACACTCGTATTTAGCCCGAAAGCTCTGATACCAGATGTAAGTCCCTAGTTCTAGGATCGATAACTTCGTTATCTGTAGTATTAAGGTGCGGAATCCCTCAATACGGTGTTATCTTACTAACAACGAATATGTTCGTAATTGCGTATACTAATACTTAACTTTAAACGATAATACGTCAAAGCCTAGCCGTTAGGTTTGTTTTCTCTGGGTTATTCGAATTCGCAGATCAGAATGAATGCCAAAAGTTGTTGTGTTTTTCATCCGTGAAAAACAACTTATACGTCAGTTCGTCTCGGCTCGCATGGGCTTGCGAGTTCGGTCCAACTCGCAGCCCAAGCCCAACTCAGGACTCGGGTCGCCAGACTTATGTAATACGAGTTAAGTTCTCATCTCACTAAAACTCCTAACCAATGTACAAACATAATAATAATTACACCAGTCCTATTTCAAGCTAGATCTGTTGTCACAATCTATGTCCCAACAACTTTGGTATTGCATTGTGTAACGTTCAAGTAATGTAAATCCTAGTGGATGTAATCCCCAAGTGTACGGGTGAAATCTCGTATGTGTTCGAGTGTAAGTTCGTATCAGTTAGCGTGTAATCCCACACGTAAGTATTTGGAGTGAACTCATAAGTTCGCATCGGGTGCAATCCCGTGTAGTTGTACAAGTTTAAGTTTGTTGGAATGTAATCTCGTGTGTGTGCGTGAGTGAAATCTCACGTTCGGTTAAGTATAATCTTGTACGTATTCGAGTATTTGTGTATACTTCCAAAAGTATAGTATTTTCATGTATAAATCGTATCGTATTTGATTTGGTTGTCGAAAAGTGGTTTTTAAACACTTAGAATGTTTTTAGCTTCTATTTTTGGGTTTTTGCGACACTAAATGCGACACGGTGCTTGTGTCTTATGATACGCAACTTAATGCGACACAAAATGCGACACAATGCTTGTGTCTTATGATTTATGCGACACAATCCTTGTGTCTTATGTATTATGCGACATAATCCTTGTGTCTTATGTTTTATGCGACACAATCCTTGTGTCTTATGTATTATGCGACACAATCCTTGTGTCTTATGTTTTATGCGACACAATGCTTGTGTCTTATGCTTTATGCGACACAACGCTTGTGTCTTATGCTTCTATGCGACACAAGCCTTGTGTCTCATAGATTTTTGGCCTGACGCAACACAAGGGCTGTTACGTTTTTGGGGTTCGGTTTTTAGGTCAAACGACCTCGGTTTGACCCGAAACTTTTACACTAGTTTTAGAATGTTATAATGAGTTCATAAAAATTATTAGTTGACGTTTTTAGTGTTCGAGGTGTCGTTTTCTTAAAAATGACCAAAACCGACATTTTCGATAATGTTTTCAAAAACGAGTTTTAATTATATATTTGGACATCATTTAGCTAGGGGAACAATAATCTAGTAAAATAATTGAAATCGGAAAAGTTCGAGAGTCGCCGGAAAACTTATAAAGTCATCGGATCGAGAAACCGAAAAGATGAACGCGTAGCCCTCGTTGCGGTGATCAACTTTGCTCCTTTCCTTTTTGTAATCCAAGCTCGTTTTGTGGGTGTTTTTCTAGAGAGAGAGTGAGCCGAGATAGAGAGAGACTAGAGATTAGAGAGAGATATGAGAGTTTGAGTGAGGGAGTGTGTTTGGTTATGTTTTTGATCAAAGAGGCATGGGGGTGATGCCCCATGTCTTGGCCGGTTTTGGTGGGGCCACCATGGTGTGGTCTCACCAATTTTCGTTCCCTCGCGTTTGCGCTCCGTGCGGTGTTCGTTTCCCCGGTCGTTTAAACGTGAATATCATTTTATACGCGTTTATGTATACGTTTTAAAATATGAAATGTTACTCGATATTTTGTTGGAGTATTTTATCAAAATACTTGTTTTTAAGTTATAAAATATAACTTTGTTTTGTTTTTATCGGTTGGTCGCGTTTCGTAGAATTCGGTAACGTTTTAAATAAAACGTACGCATTTGTTATATTATAAACATAATATAAAGTATAAGTAAATGTTATTAAATAATTCTACATTATTTAATAATTGTTTTCACCAACGTCCGTATTTTGTACTTTTGTAATTTCATACGATTTGAACGAATCGTATACATGTATATATATATCACCTATATATGTATATAGTAATTAATTATCGTATTTAATCCTATTTCATATTAAATACACGTAATAAGCACGTAATTAGGAAAATTTTAAATTGACCCTAATTTTGCGGTTGTTACAGATACACGGCACCTACTCAAACTGTTCAAAATGCTATTGTGGTACTTACTTATCAGAACATGAGTGACCAACAGAAGGAAGAATACAAGTCTGAAAATCGAGCTCATTCTTGTATTAAGATGTGTCTTCTAAAGGAAATCGCTCATCAGCTGAAGTCTTTTCATACTGCAAGAATGCTCTGGGAAGCTCTTGAGAAAAGAGGTGAGGGAAGTCCACAAGTGAGAGCTGGCAAGAAGAATCTTCTCAAGAAGCAGTTTACTATGTTTAAAGCTTTGAAGGGAGAAGATCTTGATGGTTATGTTACTCGTTTCTACCATTTGCTAAGTGAATTAGAATACCATGAAATCACTGTAGAAGAAGTTGATAAAACCGACAAATTTATTGAGGGTTTGCCTTCTAAGTGGGAAATGTATGGTGTTATGATCAAGGATAACGAAACCAGATATGCTACCATTACCTTAGAGCAGGTCATTGACAAGCTCAGAGGTTATGATTTCACCAAAAAGTCAAGAGATACCGATTCTGATCAGGTTCAGAACCCTGGGTTATATCATGGAAAAACAAATCTTTCGACTTCGTCTTCTAGTTCGACCACTGCTTTGTTAGTTGGTGATACTGGTGAAAATGGTGAAATGATATCTGAAGATCTGTGTTTTATTTCCTCCTCTAATGATGAATCTCAAGGAAAGAGTTCTGAGAAGTCATCTCAAGAGCATCAGAAGATGCCTATGAGTGTGAAATCTGCCGAACAGCAACTGTCTGTTCTTGCATCCTTTGTTGCATCTTATGAGAACTATATTGAGGGAAAGATCAATGATCCTGTCCTGTTTGACGAGGATTATGAACAGATCGATTCGGACTACGTTGAGGAATTGGAACTTCAGGAATTACTAGCATTGGTATCCAGAAAAGTTAAGAATTTCCTCAAGAGAACTGGTAGAAAGGTTTTGGGCAATAGATCAGGGTTTGATAAAACCAAGGTCAGATGCTTTAACTGTCAAGGTATTGGTCATTTCGCTCGTGAATGCCAAAGACCTAAAGTAGAAGCAAAAGGAAAACAAGGTTCGGGAAGTACTCTTGCTTCCAAAGCCTTAGTGGTAAAGCAGTTGGACGGTTCTTATGACTAGAAAGCTCAATCAGAAGAAGAAGCTTTGATGGCTGAGATTGAAGATCAAGAGACAACTGCTAGATCAATGTCCTACATGCCCACTGATGTAGAACAAGGAGTAGAGGTGCCTGAGTCTGAAGTGAAGACAAGTGATGAGGATGTGCTGTACATGGATTCAAATGCTGAGATGAGTCCAGAAGATTTTGTGGCACACATGGCTGAAGTACAAACTGACAAGAAAAGGGTATGTTTGGATATTCTTACTCTTGCTGATGTTTGTTATTTAGTTACTGATTTGCAATCTCAATTAAGTGTTTTATCTGTTTCAAATCAAAATCTACTATCCCAAGTTAGTGCTTTAACTGATTCTAATAGGTCTATGATATCTGAATTTGAACAAGCTAAATGTGATGTCCTGAGGTTAAGTACAGATAAGGTAGATCTTAAGAATAAGATTAAGTCTGATGTTTCTAATAAGATCGCTCTTAGAGATACCATTAAAGAAAAGGCTGTAATCATAGATGGACTCTATATAAACATCAACGACTTAAATCAAACAATAGCTAATAAGGATAGAGAGTTAGCTGAGCTTAAACAGAAGTTAGTAGAGCAAGATCGTAAGATTGAAAACTACAGAACTTTAGAAATGGACAAAATGTTAGAAGCTCAACGTAGTGTAAAGGACAAGACTGGGATAGGATACAATGATGTGCCTCATCCTTTTAATGCCAATTACACTAGTAACTCTATAGATTCTGAAATGACAGATGCTAATCCTGAGATTTTAGTAACTAATGACCCTGAAAAATCAGAGACACAGAAGGATGTTATTAAGAACCTATCACCAGATAATAGTAAGGTTTTTCATTTCACCAAAATACAGTTTGTATCGGGTGGAGTGATTAATGATACTAAAACTAATGATAAGGTTGATAAGGATAAAACATCTTATCCTTTAGTGCCTAAGACTCCTAATGAGAAAGCGAAAGTTAGTAAATCACATAAACAGATGTCTTGCTTCAAATATCACCAAAAGGGACATGTAGCTTCGTGTTGTCCAAACAAAAAGCTGGAAGCATCACATAAGTTAGTGATTAATGAACAGACACAGACCAATTCTAGTTCAGTTATGGACAGGTTAGGTATCAAACCTGGATTAGGTAGTAAACCTGTAAATATTCTGAAAAGAAATGGTAATCATAGTGTCTCTCCACCTAAACCTAAACGACCTTATTCTCAATCTGAAAATGTATTAAACAAATCTAGAGATAAGACACCGTCGAGATTTAGGACCTCTAGTAGAAACCAAAGTCAGTTTGAGAGTGGTTCTACTTCACGTGCACAAGGACAAAGTTATGTGCCTAGGAGGTTTTCTACTCACTCTCCTCATAGGCAAAAGACTTCTGATCATCAACAGCCTCAAATTCCTGTGAAAGTAACCAAGACTCCTGATGAGAATAGTTATGGTTATTTCAAGGAAGTTCAGATTGTTGATGATAAGGGACAAACCAAGATCGTAATGGCTTGGGTCCCTCTTGAAAACTAATTGTGTACAACTTGTTATGTGCAGGAGCAGACTGTGAACAAGGACAGCTGGTGGTATGTAGACAGTGGATGCTCAAGACACATGACAGGAGAACGAAGTCTATTGACTGACTTCAACGAAGGTCTCAAGCAAAAAGTCAATTTTGCAGGAGATAAAGGAGGAGTAATTACGGGAAAAGGAAAAGTTTCAAATGGAACTTTGACTCTTGAGGATGTGAACTATGTTGAAGAACTAACTCACAACCTAGTGAGTGTTTCCCAAGTTTGTGATAAAGGTTATCCAGTTCATTTTAATGAAAAGGAAGCCTTAGTCCTGAAGTCGGGTTTCATAATTCCCGAGAAATGGATATTGATGAGGGCACCAAGGAAGAAGGACATTTATGCTATCAACATGGGTGTTCCTAACTCTTCAATGGTGTCTACATGTTTATTATCCAAGGCTTCAGAAGCAGATGCTTTGTTACGGCATAGGAGAATGGCACACCTGAACTGGAGAAAGATGAATTACATAACCAAAAATGGTTTGGTTCTAGGTGTACCACAAAAACGTTTCGAGTATGAAGATAAGTGTGTTCCTTGCATGAAAGGAAAGAAGCACAAGAAACCACACAGATCTAAGACTGAAAACTCTATCTCCTCACCATTTGAATTGCTACACATGGACCTCTTCGGCCCTATAAGCAAGTGAAGTCTAGGTGGCAAATGGTACTGTTTGGTTGTCACAGATGATTACTCTAGATTCTCGTTAGTATTCTTTTTGGGATCTAAGGATGAAACTCCTGGAATTCTAATTGAGTTCTTTGATCTGGTAGAGAATGTCTATAAAAAGAGAGTGAAGCGTATTCGTAGTGACAACGGAACGGAATTTAAGAATTCAATGTTGAATATCTATTGCTTAAGCAAAGGGATATTACATCAATTCAGTGCACCTTATGAACCTCAACAGAATGGTGTTGCTAAAAGGAAGAATAGGACGTTGATTGAAGCTGCTAGAACAATGCTTGCTGATTCAAAGCTTCCGGCTATCTTTTGGGCAGAAGCAGTGAATACAGCATGTTATGTTCTCAATAGAGTTCTTACGGTTAAAAGACATAACAAGACTTGTTATGAGCTTTTGAACAATAAGAAACCTAACTTAAAAGGGTTTGAACCCTTTGGAGTTTCATGCACCATATTAAAGACCGGACATCAAGCTAAATTTGGTGAAAAGGCCAACGAAGGATTTTTCCTAGGATATATGCCCAATTCGCTAAACAAGAGAGTCTTTAATAAAGTCACGGGACGTTTGGAAGTAGTTTATAATATTGAGGTTACGAGCTACTCACCTGATGTGCATAAGGGAGTTGATTGGCAATTTGATTATTCAGATCTCTTTGCATCATTTAAGGTTCCTATTAGTGACTATGTTAGTGATTCTGAGATAGCTGAACATTTAGTGTCTGAAGATGTGGATACTGGCCATACTTCAACATCGAGTGTTCCGAAATATGGAATTAAGACAAATGTTGATCCAAATCAACCATCTACTAGTGGATCTCAAAAATCTAAAGTAGATACACCTCTAAATGAAGAAGAGCTGACTGATAAATTAGTGGATGAAATCCTCACTCCACTGAGAGAGTTAAGGATATCTATGGGTATTGATAACTCACAGCTATCTAGAGAGGGAGTACCAGATTTGGAAGAGATTCCTGAACAACATAGTGTTCTTGAGGAAATCAGTACTAACTTAGGAGATGAGATTCCAGTTGAGCATGTTGCTTCAACTAGAACGAGTAAGAATCATCCCGTTGAAAACATCATCGGTGATATTAATACTCCGGTTCAAACAAGGACTCAATTAAAAGCTAGTACGTCTGAAGATTTAGAATACCAAAGCTTGTATACTGCATTGAAAGAGACAGGGATTCCTAATCAATGTCTACATTCATGATTTATCTCACAAGTTGAGCCGAAAAATGTACAAATGGCTCTAAAAGAAAGCTCGTGGGTAGAAGCAATGCAAGAGGAACTATCTCAGTTCACAAAATTACAAGTATGGGAGTTGGTTGACCTACCAAAGGGAGAATATCCAATTGGAACTAGATGGGTATTTAAGTGCAAGAGAGATGATAAGGGAATCGTTACTCGCAATAAAGATCATCTAGTGGTTCAAGGTTTTAATCAACAAGAAGGTATAGATTACAATGAAGTGTTTGCACCAGTTGCTAGGCTAGAAGCGATTAGAGTGTTCTTAGCATTCGCATCATATTATGGTATAAAGGTTTATCAGTTGGATGTTAAGAGTGCCTTCTTGTATGGCAAAGTGGAAGAATTGGTGTATGTTTCACAACCGCCAGGGTTTGCTGATCCTCAGTATCCAGATAGAGTATATCGGTTGAATAAGGCTCTATATGGATTACATCAAGCACCAAGGATGTGGTATGGAACACTATCAATGTATCTACTTGAGAATGGATTTACAAGAGGATCGATTGATAGTACACTGTTTGTAAAATGGAATAAGAAAGACTTTCTTCTCGTGCAAGTTTATGTTGATGACATTATCTTTGGATCGTCTAATGAAAAGATGTGTCAAGAATTTGAGAAAGTCATGAGAAAACGGTTTGAAATGTCTGCAATGGGAGAGTTGAATTTCTTCTTAGGATTACAAGTTGATCAAAAGAAGGATGGATTCTTTATTCATCAATCTAAATATACATATGAGCTATTAGAACGCTTTAAGATGGATGAAAGTAAGGTCTACAATACTCCAATTCCAGTCAATCATGGACTAGGTCCAGATACATCGAGTGATAGCGATGTGGATCCAACTCTTTATAGAGCAATGATCGGATCACTAATGTATCTAACAGCCTCTAGGCCTGACATAATGTTTGCTGTTTGTTTATGCGCAAGATATCAGGCTAATCCGAAAGAGTCACACATGCAAGCTGTTAAACGAATCTTTCGTTACCTCAAAGGGAAACCTAAGCTGGGTCTCTGGTATCCGACTGATGGAGACTTAGATCTCGTAACTTATACTGATTCGGATTATGGAGGATGCAATCAGAATAGGAAATCTACGACCGGAGGATGTCAATTCCTAGGAGGTAGATTAGTATCCTGGCAGTGCAAGAAGCAAACCTCGGTAGCCATTTCTACATGTGAAGCTGAGTATGATGCAGCTGGCAGCTGTTGCTCTCAAGTTCTATGGATTCAACAGCAACTGCGGGATTATGGGTTAAGTATAACCAATACTCCTATGATGATTGATAATGAATCAACTATGTCGATCACCAATAATCCGATGAAGCACAGTAAAACTAAGCATATTGATATTCGACATCATTTTATTAGAGATTGTGCTGAGAAGAAAATGATAAAGTTAGTTAAGGTTCCATCATTGGATAACTTAGCAGACTTATACACAAAGGCGTTCGACAGAGCAACATTTGAGACGTTGGTTCAACTGAACGGAATGAGAAATCCAGAGTGATTAGTCTTCCAAGGGTATTTTTGTAATAGTTAGTATATCTATGTGTAAAAAAAAAGGGCGTATGGCATTCATTTGCTTGTTACCTAAGGGGAATCGTCTTCAGTAAAGAATATAAACATAATATTCTTTAAAATGTTTAAGTTTTTATCTGCAAAAACTAAGGCAGATGATAGTACATTAGGAGAATAAGCTTCACAATAATAAGCTTAAGTCCTAAGTATGATATGTTATTAGGTTCAAATAAAGTTACTTTAGAACAACAGCGGTTCTATCAGGTATGTGTTTATATTTATTTGATTAGACACCAATATCCACAAGTTATAATTTGTTTACTTTTAATGAAAACTTTAGATGGCTTCATCATATGATGTACTGGTAGGCAAATTATATGAAATTTTCTAAGCCTTAAGAAGTGATTTAACAACTTGTTTATTATCTTGTGTTACTATTCTATGATGTATGACATTAGTCTTAATTGTTGAATGATGGTATTGCCATACACTGTTATCATGCATTTTTAATTTCAATTGACAAATAGTAGCAATATGGGTATTAACTTAATTACTGGTAACTTTGTTGTACTGAGTACAGATCTGAAGCCTTTAATTAAATTAATATTCTCAAATATATTTTGAATTATGTTAGAAGGGATCCTCTATTGTACTAAGTACAGACTTGGATAACATAGCATATTCAAGGTATGTCTGATATTTGTCTAACCTTAAAATTCAAGTGTATGTTATATGTTTCAAAAAGATACATTATTTAGTAACCACTACCTTGAAATTAAATGATGCAGTGTTATGAGTTTTACTTGAAATTCTTCAGTATGTCATATAATAGGAAGCACTTGATAATATTCAAACTAACAATAAAGTGTTTGCTTAGAAAATCGAGTATAATTTGTTTATGTGGATCATAATACCGGTAATCATCTTGAATTGTCTATAATTAAAAATATTCACTTTCAGTGAGTAATGCATTTATTAATTATGCTATGTGGATAAAGGTACCTAAGATATAGTTTTATAAATATAAAGGTATAAATGATAAATTTAGTTGTAACTTTATAGTAATTTATTTGAATTTCATGAGGTATGTATACTACCAATCTGCTTAGACTTTTTAAATACATACTTAATTGCTTATTCTTACTAAAATGATCCCTAAGCAGATAAATTCTTATTCATTTTGTTTATGTATTTTGTTTTGCTCAAGTGATTAATAAAATGGTACTTGATACCAATGTTTATATAATTGTGTTTTTATCTTATTTTATTTTATTTTTATCTTTATGTTTAATTAAAGTTTTTGTGTTTATTAGATTTTACCCTTTGGAATTAAATTATACTGAATATTATCTATTTTGAGTTGAACAATCGTAACAAATACAAGTGAAAAATGATTTTATTTTAGACTTGTACAAATGAGGGGTTTTAATTTATACTTGGTGTTTAATTCGCATTTTAATTTAATCCTGCGAGTTGACTTAGTCAACCTGCGGATTGAGTTCCACTCTCGCGAATCGAATACAAAGTATAAAGGGGAGGTCAAACGAGTCAACCAGACCACCGAATCCACAATATTTGCGAGTTCACTTATACCGTGCGGATCCACTTACTGGCGAAACGAGGCGAAAACTTTATTTTCGTTTGATTTCGATTCTACGAGTACGAGGAACGAGTTTTTGATCCGTAACAATTATTCATCTTTAGATTGCGAACATTTTGAGGTATAAATCAACACATTTCACCGTATAATTAACGCGAAATCGAAGTTTTTATGATACTAGGGTTTCGGTTTAGTTTTTGATCGATTCATGAAGATTAATGGACTGTTAGAACACGAATCCTTGTGGTTAATGTTAAATGGACCTTAATAAACGTGAATGTATCGATTGATCGTGTTAAAACTAACAAAATCATCGATTTTAAGTTTAAACTCGCGAAGGACGTTCATCAAACGAGTTGAGTTTACGATTCAACTTGCAGCGAGTTGACTAGCGGATCGAGTTGATTAGTGGATCGACTGGCGAGTTGATCTGCGGATCGACTTGATTAACGAGTTCAATTGGATGCGAATCTAATTGCGAGTTGACTGGCGAATCGAGTTATACTAAATTCGCATGTTATTACTCTGCGAGTCCAGGATTTCGAATTTTTTTAAAAAAAGGGTTAAGACTTTTTAAGTAATAACTGGTAAATTTTGGATTCCTATGACAATGTATATATTTATATCGAAAGTCTACTGATTCAAAAAGTAATCGAGTGGCGTGTCCTAATTTTATATTAGCGGTATAATATATATATATATATATTGGTTCTATAAAACGTTAATGACTTGAGAATCTTGAATTAACAAGTAACTAACGAAATTTACATATTGGACTTATGACTTATTAGTTATAAGTTATATATGTTACATATTTATGTATACGACTTGAGACAATTATGTAACAAGTTATATATATAATTTAAAACTAAGACATTTGATGATTACATTTTCCTAATATGTTATAGTTTAAAATCTGTTAACGTGCTTTAGATTGTTGTTGTCATTTGTGTTTTTACAGATATGGCTCGACAATTCGATAAGGTCACAACATTCTTGTTGATCTGGATGTACGTGCAAAGGGAGCTAATAGAGTAGCTCAGGTGCTTACATTTTTGGCACGTTCATGTATTCGGTATGCAGTTACGGCATCTCCACCTATTTCTCAGGCGATTCTTACTGATTTCTGGACTGATATACATTATGATGAATCGGTCAATCCATCAGAGATTAGAACAACGGTCAATAATCAACCGATTATTTTTATGGCTGGTAATCTTAGGGAGATTTTACAGCTTGGTACGGAAGAGCAAGAGAATGGGGATTTGGAGTATCCCATGGATTTTATCGAGGGAGCTATTAGTCGTATGGGATATACTGGTGATAGACGCGGACGTCAATTCCAGAAGCCTCTGGTTATTGGACACTGGAGGTTTCTATGGCATGTGATTGTCACGGTTTTTGCACCAAAGAAGGGAGGTTTCGATGAGCTAAGCCCTGCCCTTGTATCAGCTGTACTGTCCCTGGTTTATAACAAACCATACAGTTTTTGTGATTACATTTTTGGAGAGATGGCTAGACAGATTTCGGGTTCTGTCAGATCACGATTTCTGGTTTACCCGCGTTTTTGTATGCTGATCATTAGAGCTCGTCTGCCAGAGCTTGTTATTCCTGAGCCACACTTGCGTGTTGATACTATTGGGCTCAGAGGGTACAATGCTATGTTTCTGCAGACTGTTAGGAAGGAAGGGGTGGTTAAACCGGAGGAGCGACCACTTTTTGGATATATCGTCGATCCTGCCTATGTGACGCCACCAAATCATGGATGGCTAGACGTTGCTGCTCCTGCTGTTGTTCCAGAACCTGTAGCTGATGTGGGTCATGCTGAAGGTCCACAAGAGCTTTTGGAGGACGTGTTGGAACAACCAGGACATGCTGGGGAATAGGTGAACCCAGATGTTGCTGCACAGGTAGTGCAGGAGGTGCTAGGTCATAATGACGAGGCACAAGATCCAGAGATGAGGGAAATTGATTTGTTCTTTGAGATTGCACCGGAACAGGTACTATTTTCATTATATAATAGTATAGATACTTAGTTGATAAATTACTTTTATTAATCATATAGTATAATATTATTATATATTTATACTGATATTAGATATTTAGTTAATTGGATAATATTTCTGATTATAAAATATAAATATCATTATATAAACAGGTAGCTGAAGCTGAGGCTGTGAACCCAGAGGTTGCAATACCTGAGGGGGAGCAGAGACAGCAACATAGATCAGTTGTTGTACCGGTTAAGGTATTATATTTGATTAATCTTAAATATATAGAACTTGTATGATAGTGCTTTACGCTAATCATAAATGTTTAATATATTCAATATTAGGATTCTGTTAGATCATCTGAAGGTCGTGATGATGAGACGGCTTCAGATGATGATTCTGAGAATACACCTTCTCCTCCTCAGTCTATTTCTGAAAAGAAGAGGAAGGGCAAGAGTATTCTGGAGGAAGGTCCTGCGGAGACTGATACTCTATTGATGAAACGTCCGAGGACGTTGACTATCAGAGAAGGTTAATATTAATTATGAAGTTAAATAATCTTAACTTATTGTTTATCAGGAGTTAAACTGAGACAGTTCATTCTGTATACAGTTGCTCAAGATACACCACAGGTAGAGAAGGATACACCGGTGGTTTCTGAACCGATATCTTTACCACTTCAGGTACGAGATATAAGTTTTATAACTACAAGTGTTATGCAATTAATTAGAGTTTGAGACAGAGTAATCTGTATCAATTACTTATTTTAATTGTGTTTAACTTCAGCATGAGATTGCTGATCTAGTTCGTGCGGCTAAGTTTCCGACGACCAAAGGAACTAGATTTGCAGCAGGCTTGCTTACGCATGCCTTGTCTCAACCGCATACACCACTGACACGCGATTGGCATATTGAGTCTCTCACACCGCCTGGACCTACAACGATCTCTATTACTCCAACGACTGATGCAAAAAGGATTACGTCCTTAGAGTCGAGAGTAAAGGACTTAGAGAAGGTTGTTTCTCAAATTCCGGAGCTGGTGTCGAATAATCTTCTTCTTGGTCAGCAGATGCTCAAACAGAGTGAATCTTACAATACACTGCTGAAGACTCATGATACTTTGCTTTCTGACTTCAATATTCAAAGACTGGAGATATCTTCCTTAGAGCGTTTGGTCTTGAGAGCGCATTCAGGACAGTCTACTCAGGGGGAGATATTGGCATACTTGGAGTCTTGCAAAGAAGATGAGCTGAAGAGAAAGAGAGATTCAGACAAAGACGATGATCCCAATGCACCAGAAGGTGGTGAGCAGACTGGTCCTTCAAAGACTGGTGAGCAAAATACAATTCAGGGGGAGTCTGGTGGTGATGCAAGTGGTGCTGGAGCTGGAACAAGTGCTGATAAGACTGCACCGGTTAATACAGAAGCTGGTAAGATAGCTTAGTATTAGCATAGTGTAGTAATTATTTGTGTTAATTTGTACAGAATAATTGTAAATAATTGTAACTTAATATTTTGGTAATATATTCGGTTTGAGATTGTAATTACAAGTTAAATTTATTAGAAATTAGTTAAGTTATTTGATTTTGAAAAGTTAAATAAATTAATGATCGAAAGACTTCCGACTCATTGAGTAGTCGAGCGGCGTGTTCTGATTTATATCAGCGGTCAAAATTTATTTTAACTTAGACATTTTAGACTTGAGAGTTTGTTAACTGACAAGTTAAAAATGTTATAACTAGGTAAATGATATATAATTTAAAGATATAGTTGAAAGTTAAGTTTTTGGAAAATATAACAGTTCAATTAAGTCTTAGAAATTATATAAGTTAATTAATAGTAAACATAAATGTTTGGTGATAGTTCACAAGACATTAGAGTTTAAATTTAATTAATATTTACTAAATGTTTGAGATAAGACTTTAGAAATCTTAGTTTGATTCAGGGTAATCAATAAAAGATTTAAAAGGTTATATAGAATGCGTTTATATTATTAGGTTTAATGATACAAAAGAATTAATAAAGAAATTCTTAGATTGGTTCAGGGAAATCAATGAAGAATTGGAATTATTAATATATTTGTACTTATGTTTTTCTCTAGGAATGGAAATGCTAGATCTATCAGATTCAGAAGATGATATTTTGGATGAGATAGATGAAGATATTGATTATGATATTGAAGAATGAGAGTTCAAACTTCCTGAAGACTGGACTGCGGTATTTGAATCTGTGATAGATGAAGGTGTTGATCTGGATGCAAATGTAGATGAACATGTTGTGAATCCGTCAACGACTGAATTTGTTTTTGTGAATGAACAAGGAGAATCAGTTATTGATTTAGAAGCTTTTGAGAATGCTTCTGAAGATTCAGATACTGAAGTTGAAGGAATAGAGGACAAATACAAACATTTGGTTGGTAATCCAATGTTTATCCAAGAAATGCTTAAGAAGAAAAAGGAAAAGAAGCCACGCATTTTGAAAGAAGTTGATATTACTGGAAAGCGTGTACTTAAAACTGGCATCATTGGATGGTATTATGACTCTGACCTGAAGCTCTTTGCAATCAAAAGGTTTGACGGGGTTCAATATTTTGAGAAGAAGCTTGTAGTGTTTAGTTCCTTGCCTCGATATGAGATTCGAGACTTGGCTAGATTAGATATGATCAATCCGAGTAATGATGATTATGCTAAGTATGTTGAGCGTATCATTAGGACTGAGGGATTATCTATGAAGTTTTTAAAGATTAAGCCAAGGAAAGGAAAAACGATAACGCTGAACGAGAAAAGTCAAAGAACAGGAAGAAGAAGAAGGAAGAAGGTTTATCCAGCGGTCAACTGCATTAAGCAAATACCTATGAAGACTATGCCTCAGAATATTTTAGGAAAATTGAAATATTGGGGGGTAGATGCTGGAACAGGTGAAGCCTTTATGATTGAAGCTGATGATGATTATCCTGATGGCGAAAGAGAGATCCTTCGTGTTTATGATCACCGACATCTTATGAATTTGTCAAAGGAAGATCTGATTATGTTATACAAGAACAAGATCATATCTACTATTGCTTGGGGTGATTTAGCACGAGATTATCACAGGATGGTTAAAACATGCATCAAGCTTAGATTTTTGCAGGTAGTAGGATTTACACTTGAAAATCAAAGACAGCGTGAAGATAAAGACTCTAGAGCTATTGTCAAGGGGGAGTCTGTTGAAACATAGTTTGTGACAACAGATCTAACTTGAAATAGGACTAGTGTAATTATTATCATGTTTGTACATTGATTTAGATTTGTAAATGGATATTTGTTTTGTTAATAATATTCGTTAAATATATTAGCATGTTAAACTGTTAGACGAATATCGTAAACGAAATAAATAAATGTACGTTTGCTGCGAGTCAAGTTCTCAAGTCGCTGCGAGTTGAGCAGCGAGATGAGAACTGAACTCGCGAGGATCATAAGGATCACAACGTATTGAATCTGTGGCGAGCCGAGTCTTGTTGGGCTTGGGCTGCAAGTCGAGTTGGAATGGACTCGCGAAGCCCATGCGAGCCGAACTGGGATTTAATATATAAATGATTTTCGGTTTAGAAAATTTTAACACCTTTTGCATAACTCAGACCTGCGAATTCAGTATATCCAGAGAAAAATAACCTAACGGCTAGGCTTTGACGGTTTATACGTTTAAAGCTAAGTATTAGTAAACCTAAAACGCGAACTTATTCGTTGTTAGTAAGATAACATCGTATTGAGGGATTCCGCACCTTAATACCTACAGATAACGAGTTTATCGATCCTAAGAACTAGGGACTTACATAAACCAACCGTATACGGTTGGTGTTCACCCGTATTTGCCCCAGCTCACCCGTATACGGCTGAAACCACCCGTATCCCATGTTCAGTCATACAAAATGTGATTTTTATATGGTTGTGCAATACGGTTGTGCGCTTGAAGGTTAGAATATGGTTGAAGAATACGGTTGAGCGTTATCTATAAATAAAAGGCTTCCTCCTCCATTTTTCAACATAATTCACACTTCACATTCTCATCCATTCTCACCAACACTTCTTCACTTCTCTTTACGTTTTCGCATTTTTTACTTTTAGTTTCTCTCTCTAGCCTCTCTCTCTAGGAACTAGTGGGAAGATTAGGGGGAGAATCCGTCGCTTTTAAAGGAGTTATGTAATTTAGTTCGTTGAAGCTAGCATTTGTAATACTTGGGATATTATTCGACGAAATACAAGTGTTATTCTGCTCGAAATAATTTACGGGTAATATCTATCCTTTCTTATATTAATTTTTCATAATGTTCTTGTTTGATGTTTGTGATTTATTAATGTTGGAAATGTTTATTGCCATACTTTGTGAGTAGTTGCTTGTATGTTTTCCATGATTTAGATAGTTGTAATTAGGTATGATTAATGGAATTTTTTATACTTTGTATCTGTCTAAAGTTATCATGCATCTAGACTTAGTTTACGGATCACCCTTTCCAGTCCTTCACGTGACTATCACCTTAGCTTTAGGCCTAAGTTACGGTAGATATTTATCTGTGTTATAGTAGAAGCAATGTTTGTTACTGTAATTCGGCTAAAGTACTGGGTATAGCGGTGGAAACACCACTGGTGTAGTACAACGTGGAAGCCCCGAAAAAAACCGTCGGTACCGACATTGTGAACTACCTAGAAAAACTAGAATATGGTCTAGGAACCGTAAAGCTGTGGAAATTCTATAGTACACCGTAAGTCTACCTCTGGTTATAAAAGCTGTGAAAATACCTCAACCAAAGTACACCGTAATTATACCTAGGGTTAGTTATCTGTGGAAAAGCTGTAGTGCATCGTAAATCTACCTCTAGTTATAAAAGCTCTGGAAATGTTTAGAGCATTGTACACCGCAATTATAATAAGGGTTAGTAAGCTATAGTACACCATGAATCGACCTCTGGTTATAAAAGGCTGTGGAACCGGTTAAAGTATTGTACATCGTAAAAATACCTAGGGTTAGCAAGCTGTGGAAGTATGTAAATGCACTGTACACTGCTAGTGTACCTAGGGATGAATGACTGATCGCAAAGGAGAGTCTAGATCATGACAGAAGTATTTGTGCTATAAAAATATAAGGTAATGAGTCTAGAAACGAAAGTCAAGCCCAGCAGTGGTTCAGGATTCTTAAACCCCTAGACTCTACAAAACTGATAGTTTAGAATATAAAGTTAACAATCAGTACACAATTAGATAATAAAATTAAGACTTAGGTGTTAAGAAATGTCTGAATAACCTAAAAGGCAGTATGTTACCTTATTTGTAACAACCCCAAAATTAGGGTAAATTTAAAATTTTCCTAATTACGTGTTTATTACTTGTATTTAATATGAAATAGGATTAAATACATTACTTACTTATATATATATATATGGATGGAATATATGTATATATACGCGTATACGATTCGTACATATCGTATAAAACAACAATTGTACAAACTTACGTACGTTGATAAAACGATTATTAAATAATGCGAAATTATTTAATCACTTTGATGACTACATTATATTATGTTTATAATATAACCAAAACGTACGTTTTAATTAAAACGTCACCGAACTCTCCGAAAACTCGACCAACCGACAAACCAAACTAAGTTATGATTTATAACTTGAAAACTAGTATTTTGGTAAAATACTACAACTTAATAATCGGGCATTATTTCGTATATTCAAACGTATATTTAATCGCGTATAAAACTATTTTTACCTTTAAACGACCGGGGAAACGAACACCGCACGGAGCGCAAACGCGAGGGGACGAAAACTTGGTGAGACCACTCCATGGTGGCCCCACCCAACCGGCCCAAGGTGAGGGGATGTCAAACCCTCACCTCACTTATACACTTACACACACAACCATACCATACTCCATCTTTTCTCTCCCTCTCTCTCTCTCAATCGGATTCTCTCTCTCTCTCTCTAAAACCTTCACTTAAACACCCTAATAACACCATTAAAACACCTTGAAGGTCCATACCCGTGTGGAGAAAAGTGATCACGAGAACGAGGGCTACAACTTCATCTTTTCGGATTTTCGTTTCGACAACTTTGTAAGTTTTCCGGCGACCCGAAACTTTTCCGATTACCTTTATTTTGCTAGATTATTGTTTCCCTAACTTAGTAATGTCCAAATATGTAACTTAAACTCGTTTTTGAACATTTTTACGAAAATGTCGGTTTTGGTCATTTTAAAGAAAACGACACCTCGAACATTAAAAACGACATCCAACAATTTTTATGAACTCTACATAACATAATATAACATGTGTAAAAGTTTCAACTTGAACGGAACTCGCTAAATACGTTTTCGACACGAATCAAAAACTGGCCAGACGCTAGTGTCGCATGGCTCACGCCAGTTATGCATCACTACGTCTGAGTGACGCATATGTCACGAACCGTCCATACGCGACACTTCTTAAGTGCCGCTAAAACACTATACCGTCACTTCACAAGTGACGCAGTCATAACGCCTTCGGCAGAAACAACACGACACTTACATAGTGACGCTACCATATAACTTTCAGTAGTAACGAGCGTCAGTAGTAACGAGCGTCAGTAGTAACGAGCGTCACTCCTTTAGTGACGCCACCATATAACCTTCAGCAGAAACAAGCGACACTTCGTTAGTGCCGCTATCATCGGTAGAAACTTAACACTTTCAGTAGAAACGAATGACGTCCGGTTACTACTGATGACGTCACCGACCCTCATACCGTCACTTCATCAGTGACGCATAAATACATATACCGACACTTGTCTAGTGTCGCCCTGATATTAATTTACTCACCTATACCGTCACTTCGTTAGTGACGCACTGATTAACCACGACACTTTATACCGTCAATATCATAGTGACGCACTGATGAAAAACAATACTTACTAACGTCACTTACAAAGTGACGCACTATCCGAATACCGACACTACTTAAGTGTCGCATACATCATCAAACAGATAACATAACACGACACTACCTAAGTGTCGCATGATACACAGAAGTGACGTATACAAGTGACGCTATAACAGGCTGAGTGAAACTTACATTTTTATACAAGTATAGAATATACTTAAAACGTAAACGTACTTTACTCGGCGTTACTTATACATGAAAATACTATACTTTTGAGAGTATACAACGATACTTGAATACGTACAAGTCTATACTAAACTGAACGTGAGATTTCACTCACACCCGCGTACGAGTTTTCACTCGGAAATACTTAGGAGATTACACTCCAACGAACTTACACTTGTACACTACACGGGATTGCACCCGATACGAACTTACAAGTTCACTCACTAGTTACGTGCTGGATTACACGTTAACTGATACGAACATACATACGAATACTTACGAGGTTTCACTCGTACCCTTTGGGGACTAAGCCCATTGGAACGTACACAAACGATACATGTTGTAATACAAACAAACGATCATACGAGTATACTTTACAACTGTACCACTACTATGAATACATAATAATAATGGATGGAATTATTATTATACACCGATAACAAACGAACCGTACAACTTTTATACAAACTACGATTTACAAACGATTACAAACTTACAGACAAACTAATGGACATTAACTAGTTTGGGAACAACTAGCATGGATACTTTGCAAAGTATTCCATTTACTTACTGAACCTTATGCGTATTAGGACGCTAAGGATTACTAGTTCGGGATACTACTTGCTTACTTACCGCTTTGTCTGCTAGACTCAGGTGAGTCTCACAGCCCCTACTTTACTGTTTTATACTCAGGGGTGAGATGCATTACTGTTTTACATGAACACACAAAACTTACTTGCTGCCACGATTTACTTACTGTATGAGATTAACGATACGCCAATTGCATGAGTTTACGACTAATCCAATGAAATCCTCCTGAATCATAGTTGTTAGTTATGTGATAAGCGCGAGTTTTAGTATATGGATCCATATGGGACTGACAATCCCCGCCCGGGGTAGCAAGCACTACCACGAACCGTTCCTGTAGAAACGGGCGTTTCTTACTCGTTCCGTATGAATGTTTTGGATTACATTCATGAGGGGGTACCGATATTTACTGTACGTTAAGCTTCAACTATGGTGGCTCATGGCGATTGTATCAAACGGTTTGCAAGACTTGCAACCACCCACTTATTAAAACTTAAGTTAACGATGAACATAACCTGCGATCGTTAATTACTGGCTGGCTATGATTTACAAATACTACTTGTGTGTTCAAACTGTTTACTTATTTACAAACCTGTGAGATTCACCAACCTTTTTGGTTGACCGTTTTAGTAATGCTTCTCAGGTACACAGCATCAGTAGGGATGCCCAGCAGGATAAGCTTACTTAGCTCGAGTCACATGCATTTACAAGCTTGGAGATTTTCATACATTACTTTTGTACTAGTTGTTATGTATTAGAATCTCTAGGAATTTACTGAACTCGAGCTTGTATTTTGAACTACTTATGTATTAATGTAATAACTTTTCGAACGTCTCTTTTAGAGTCGTTCACTGTATCCTTTGTGCTTGTGATTGTTGATTAGTAACACCCAAAACATCGCTTCCGCAAACTGTTAAATTTGGGGGTGTTACAGATTGGTATCAGAGCCTAAGGTTATAGTGAACTAGGTTGCATTTAGTGGGCCTAGACTATGACCGTTAGGCAGTATTCCTCATTAGGTATAACTGGTTCAGGAATTACAGCATACAAGTTTAATTTAACATAGCCTGATCAACTATGTACAATTAAATGAAGATGATGTGAGTTCTGAAAGGGGTTATGTTGAACCGGAATGCATTAGCTGACTCTGACCTCGAGAGAACCGGGACTTTTACGTGATTGTGCTAGACACGAACTAGGCGGTTATGTGATATATATATACATATACATAGGCCTCTTTCCCCGATACGATACTCTCTCTCGACCACTACGAAATTAATATTCCTTAAAAATATCATCAAACAAACGACAACTCGATTCTCGTCATTCTGTCCTTATTTAACTTTTATGAATTCACGACTACCGGCTTACGTCCGAAGACTTCCACACCGTTATAACCGACAACCATAGTTACTCGAACAGTCTTCGATATGAAGATCGAGACCTTGTTTTCATTTGCTATTCCTACCAAATTCTGCGTTATAACATTCTATTACGTGCCCCACCATACCGTTAGATGTATCAAAATAAAATCATTTTCAACCCAAGTCTCCAGCAGACTTCAAAATTTTACAAACAACTCTTATTATCAAATTTTATCACAAATATATTTTTATCGAACATGTTACAAAATTTCTTACAAAATGTTTTATAAAACTCTCAAAAATTTTGAAACTGTATAAACTTATTTATAACCCACAAACTTTGAACAAATTTCAACCTTTGACGAAATTTTCTTTGAACTTACTAAATCATCACCGTCATAATTCTTATTCAAACCCTCACATGTTCTTTATTTATTGTTTCAAGGAACATGCCTCCTCGACGACAAATCACCCTTACTGAAGCCGAAATGGCGGGTATAATTGCCCGTAGTGTGGCTCAAGCTCTAGCTACCCGAACTTCAGCCCCTGGTAGCGAAGATACCGCTAATACTGGACCACAACCCAAAACCTGCACCTACAAAGACTTCCAAAACTGCAAACCCTTAGGCTTTGCAGGTACTGAAGGAGCGATCGGTCTGATTCGCTGGACCGAGAAAATAGAATCCGTGTTCCTCATCTGCAACTGCAAAGAAGAGGATAAAGTTAAGTTCGCCACCAGTACCTTTTCTGACATCGCCCTTACTTGGTGGAACACATATGCACAGACGGTGAGCGTTGCTGAGGCTTACAAAATACAGTGGGATGAACTGAAGCTTATGCTGAGGGGCGAGTACTGCCCAAGAGATGAGCTGAAACAGCTAGAAATGGAATTCTGGAATCACAAGATGCAGGGTGATGACATCACCGGATACACCAACCGCTTTCACCAGCTGGCACTTTTGTGCCCAACCATGGTTGATCCAGAGTACAAAAGGATCGAAAAGTACGTTGATGGACTCCCTGAACGACTTCAAGATCTAGTGACTTCGTCCAAACCGGGAACTATTCAGAGCGCCATTCGTATGGCTCATGAGTTGACGGCCAATTCTGTCCGCCGTGGCTCGACTTCAACCCCGTCTGCGAGTAACAAACGTAAATGGGAAGTGAGTCCCCACTCATCCAACCCGATTCCTGACAAGAAGCTTGCAATTGTCAATACCAATGAGCCAAAGGCTTACAAGGGGAGCAAGCCTTACTGCTCCAAATGTAGTCGCCATCATAACGGCTCCTGTCCTTGCACCAAATGCAAGAAATTCGGGCACCTGGCCCAAGACTGTAGAACCAACCCCGCTGGTACCGATACTCCTGCACCCAAAACCTGCTATGAGTGCAACGGTACCGGGCACTTCAGGAAGGATTGCCCTAAACTGAAACTCCGAACCAACAATACGAGGAGTAGAGCTTATGTAATTAACGCTAGGGAGGATGACCCAAATCCGAGACTCTGTGATTTACTCAACCCGGGTACGCTCATTCTTTGATTTTCCGAATCCGTTTTCTCATAAATCTCTCGCTTAAGGATTTATGTATAACTATATTTTATTCTGTGTGTTTTCTTTGATCCTAAGTACACAATAGGATTAGGAAACGACCAACTACTTAAATCCCGACAACACAAATTGCCTTACATTTTAGATACAGTAACCCAAACTCCCTTCCCAATTATCTCACACTGGTTGAGACCGGGAACTCGTATGCTATTCGTTACTTTAAACAGATAAATTAATATAACTTCACTTACTTGAGGCAAATTCTTAAATAGAACATTTATTTCGTAGGAAATGACAACTCACTCCGTCAACAACCCTACACTGCAAAATGAACTGCTCAGTGAGGAACCCTCGATGTTTCCTTACCTCCTAGAGCTCGAGTGTGATACAGAACACTCCGCTGAATCAGCAGCAACACCTGCCTCTCCTGCTGCTCTAACTGCTGCAAAAGCATCAGTTGATGAAACCTTGACTGCTAAATCGGTCAGCCACCTCAATCAAACTATTGATTCGCTGCGAAAACAACTGACTGAAGCACGGGAAGACATCGATGACCTACAACGAATTGCCTTCCAAAGTGACCTGCGTATGCGTGAGTACGAGCTACGTTTAATAGCTTTAGAAAACCCTACTCCACCACCAACTTCACAAAGTAATCCTACTGAAAAGGATACCGACACTGATGGTGCACCACCTCCAGCAAAAAGGGTGAAAGTTTACTTGGGAAATAAACCTTACTGTGCTCGATGCACTCGACATCACGACAAACCGTGTACCACACCCACCGGTCAATGCAAGTCCGACCCTAAAAGTACGAACCCTCCTAAGGTGAAACTCTGCTTCAACTGTGGGAGTGCTGGCCATCTCAAGGCCAAATGCCCACTACCTTCAGGCAACAAAAATTAGGGTACGTTACCACCTAACAATTACTTTATTTCAAACACTGTAGGATCTACCCTACTACTGTAGGCTACTAGTGCGCATTGTAGCTACCTGACTAGTATCGAACTACCGACTACTACTTCGAACAAATTTCGGGACGAAATTTTATTAACAAGGGGAGAATGTAACAACCCCAAAATTAGGGTAAATTTAAAATTTTCCTAATTACGTGTTTATTACTTGTATTTAATATGAAATAGGATTAAATACATTACTTACTTATATATATATATATATGGATGGAATATATGTATATATACGCGTATACGATTCGTACATATCGTATAAAACAACAATTGTACAAACTTACGTACGTTGATAAAACGATTATTAAATAATGCGAAATTATTTAATCACTTTGATGACTACATTATATTATGTTTATAATATAACCAAAACGTACGTTTTAATTAAAACGTCACCGAACTCTCCGAAAACTCGACCAACCGACAAACCAAACTAAGTTATGATTTATAACTTGAAAACTAGTATTTTGGTAAAATACTACAACTTAATAATCGGGCATTATTTCGTATGTTCAAACGTATATTTAATCGCGTATAAAACTATTTTTACGTTTAAACGACCGGGGAAACGAACACCGCACGGAGCGCAAACGCGAGGGGACGAAAACTTGGTGAGACCACTCCATGGTGGCCCCACCCAACCGGCCCAAGGTGAGGGGATGTCAAACCCTCACCTCACTTATACACTTACACACACAACCATACCATACTCCATCTTTTCTCTCCCTCTCTCTCTCTCAATCGGATTCTCTCTCTCTCTCTCTAAAACCTTCACTTAAACACCCTAATAACACCATTAAAACACCTCGAAGGTCCATACCCGTTTGGAGAAAAGTGATCACGAGAACGAGGGCTACAACTTCATCTTTTCGGATTTTCGTTTCGACAACTTTGTAAGTTTTCCGGCGACCCGAAACTTTTCCGATTACCTTTATTTTGCTAGATTATTGTTTCCCTAACTTAGTAATGTCCAAATATGTAACTTAAACTCGTTTTTGAACATTTTTACGAAAATGTCGGTTTTGGTCATTTTAAAGAAAACGACACCTCGAACATTAAAAACGACATCCAACAATTTTTATGAACTCTACATAACATAATATAACATGTGTAAAAGTTTCAACTTGAACGGAACTCGCTAAATACGTTTTCGACACGAATCAAAAACTGGCCAGACGCTAGTGTCGCATGGCTCACGCCAGTTATGCGTCACTACGTCTGAGTGACGCATATGTCACGAACCGTCCATACGCGACACTTCTTAAGTGCCGCTAAAACACTATACCGTCACTTCACAAGTGACGCAGTCATAACGCCTTCGGCAGAAACAACACGACACTTACATAGTGACGCTACCATATAACTTTCAGTAGTAACGAGCGTCAGTAGTAACGAGCGTCAGTAGTAACGAGCGTCACTCCTTTAGTGACGCCACCATATAACCTTCAGCAGAAACAAGCGACACTTCGTTAGTGCCGCTATCATCGGTAGAAACTTAACACTTTCAGTAGAAACGAATGACGTCCGGTTACTACTGATGACGTCACCGACCCTCATACCGTCACTTCATCAGTGACGCATAAATACGTATACCGACACTTGTCTAGTGTCGCCCTGATATTAATTTACTCACCTATACCGTCACTTCGTTAGTGACGCACTGATTAACCACGACACTTTATACCGTCAATATCATAGTGACGCACTGATGAAAAACAATACTTACTAACGTCACTTACAAAGTGACGCACTATCCGAATACCGACACTACTTAAGTGTCGCATACATCATCAAACAGATAACATAACACGACACTACCTAAGTGTCGCATGATACACAGAAGTGACGCATACAAGTGACGCTATAACAGGCTGAGTGAAACTTACATTTTTATACAAGTATAGAATATACTTAAAACGTAAACGTACTTTACTCGGCGTTACTTATACATGAAAATACTATACTTTTGAGAGTATACAACGATACTTGAATACGTACAAGTCTATACTAAACTGAACGTGAGATTTCACTCACACCCGCGTACCAGTTTTCACTCGGAAATACTTAGGAGATTACACTCCAACGAACTTACACTTGTACACTACAAGGGATTGCACCCGATACGAACTTACAAGTTCACTCACTAGTTACGTGCTGGATTACACGTTAACTGATACGAACATACATACGAATACTTACGATGTTTCACTCGTACCCTTTGGGGACTAAGCCCATTGGAACGTACACAAACGATACATGTTGTAATACAAGCAAACGATCATACGAGTATACTTTACAACTGTACCACTACTATGAATACATAATAATAATGGATGGAATTATTATTATACACCGATAACAAACGAACCGTACAACTTTTATACAAACTACGATTTACAAACGATTACAAACTTACAGACAAACTAATGGACATTAACTAGTTTGGGAACAACTAGCATGGATACTTTGCAAAGTATTCCATTTACTTACTGAACCTTATGCGTATTAGGACGCTAAGGATTACTAGTTCGGGATACTACTTGCTTACTTACCGCTTTGTCTGCTAGACTCAGGTGAGTCTCACAGCCCCTACTTTACTGTTTTATACTCAGGGGTGAGATGCATTACTGTTTTACATGAACACACAAAACTTACTTGCTGCCACGATTTACTTACTGTATGAGATTAACGATACGCCAATTGCATGAGTTTACGACTAATCCAATGAAATCCTCCTGAATCATAGTTGTTAGTTATGTGATAAGCGCGAGTTTTAGTATATGGATCCATATGGGACTGACAATCCCCGCCCGGGGTAGCAAGCACTACCACGAACCGTTCCTGTAGAAACGGGCGTTTCTTACTCGTTCCGTATGAATGTTTTGGATTACATTCATGAGGGGGTACCGATATTTACTGTACGTTAAGCTTCAACTATGGTGGCTCATGGCGATTGTATCAAACGGTTTGCAAGACTTGCAACCACCCACTTATTAAAACTTAAGTTAACGATGAACATAACCTGCGATCGTTAATTACTGGCTGGCTATGATTTACAAATACTACTTGTGTGTTCAAACTGTTTACTTATTTACAAACCTGTGAGATTCACCAACCTTTTTGGTTGACCGTTTTAGTAATGCTTCTCAGGTATACAGCATCAGTAGGGATGCCCAGCAGGATAAGCTTACTTAGCTCGAGTCACATGCATTTACAAGCTTGGAGATTTTCATACATTACTTTTGTACTAGTTGTTATGTATTAGAATCTCTAGGAATTTACTGAACTCGAGCTTGTATTTTGAACTACTTATGTATTAATGTAATAACTTTTCGAACGTCTCATTTAGAGTCGTTCACTGTATCCTTTGTGCTTGTGATTGTTGATTAGTAACACCCAAAACATCGCTTCCGCAAACTGTTAAATTTGGGGGTGTTACATTATTCCTGCACCCTCAATGGGTCACTAGTCCTAATCGGACAGTATGGGGGGGTTGAGCAGCCTGTTCTGATCAGAATCACGATAGCTTAGGTACTCAGTGACATACTAATTTAGAATCTATCTAAAGAAGTAGGGTCCTAGTGTTTACACCTATAGTTTACTTGTCTGTTACCTAAATGTGTCCCATAATGAACATCATCCCAGTAATGCACTATTCCAAATCATGGTGAACCACGTCTCCGTCATCCTTAAATGTTACATATATGCTAGCTTCCCTTTTATTTTATGCTTTAGTAGTTTAATAAATTAGAAAACCAAATACAAAACATATTCAACTATCCAAAACCTAGCTTAATTACTAAGTTATCTGGACGAGCTCTGCTTCAATTCTACCGTCGTGAGGAACGACCCTGGATCATCCTTGCCACTTACTAGTATCAGGTACTCGTACCTAGTATCAGTACGTTGTTTGGAAGGTTTAGGTCCCGACAATTATAAATTTAAAACTATCCACCGATGTCGCCGCAAGCGGAAGGTCCAACGACAGGAAGCGATTCCTAAACCGACCGTTTGTGGCGCATCATTGGCCATGCGTCGTTAGACTATGTTATTCACACTTCCTTCTCAGGCTACTTCATATCATCAACTTCAATGTGACTTCTCTTTATTTATACACATAACACAACAGCTCAAAATAATCAGAAACACTTAATAACTTCTTAACAACAAATACATACTTAAGGACTAGCTTGCTATACATGTAGTCAACCTTACATGTGCAAGCAATTCCATATAATCACGTAACATCATTTAGTATGTATCTATTAACATAAAACTTTTTAACACAACAACTAACATAAGTCAGTACCCCTGATTATCTGAGACTCTAAACACATATTAATCTACTATAACATTATAATCGTCTAAACTCGTGAAATTATTGCCAATATATATTAGCAAGTATCTGAACATCTAATCACACTACAGCTAATATAAATTAGCTATTTTAATCACAACAATAGCTAACACAAGTTAGCAATTCTGATCACAACAACGATAGCTAATATAATTTAGCTAATCTAATCGCAACAATAGCTATCATAATTTAGCAATTCTGTCATCTGTCATTTTTCAGCATATGGTACAATGTCAAACACCAATACATTATCTGTCAACAACTGATCTTTACCACACTCGCATTGTGATACCCGTCAAATTATGACTATTAAATTAGTGCCTAATCATTTTAATACATGTAATTAGTTCTGTGTTAGGCTGATTAATGTATCGAAATATATATTGATGAATATATACGATTATGCGTTTTGATTAAATCGTACGCAATTCAAATCGAATGTAATTCAGTTCAATTAAATAAGGACGTTGGTGAACAAATTTTATTAAATAAAATAACTTTATTTAATAAAGCAATCATATTCAAAATATTATTTTTATAATATTTCGTACACAACTCGTAGCGTACAAATAAAATTTACGCGATTAAAATGTAAACATGCAAACAATCCAAAATAAAGAAAAGTTATAATTTGTAACTCCAATATTAGGTATTTTGGGTAAAATACTTCATTCAAAAATATCGAGTAATTATTTGCATTTAAAACGTATAATTAAATGTTTTTAATTAATTATTTAACTTTTAAGTAATCGGGAAAACGAACACCGCACGGAGCGCGATTGCACGGGACTTAAAGTGAAGACCCACACTTCGGTGGGCCCCCACCGAAATCAGCCAAAAAGGGGAGGGATCCCACCCCCTCACCCTCATTCTCCATCTCTATTCTCTTTCTCTTTCTCCTTTCTCTCTCAAACAAACCCCAAAACCACCAACACCTTAATCCGCAAAATAACACCCTCATACGACCTCGGATTCTCACACTCGTTTGGAAGAAAAGGACCACCGCGTCACGATCTACAACCCCATCTTTTCAGATTTCTCCGGCGATAAGTTTGTAAGTTTTCGACAAATCCCGAAACGCTCCGATTTCGTTCATTTTTACATACAAGTTGTTTCTATAAGTTCAAAATGTCCAATTATGGGTTGGGTAAAAGAATCGGACCAAACCATGGCCGGAAAACTCATTTTTGGCTCAAAAATCCGTTAACAGCTTGAAGTGACGCAACGACGACTGCAGTATAGCGTCACTTAAGTGACGCATTGAGTGTCGCTAAATGCCCTAATTTTGCGTCACTTGCCTAAGTGCTGCATAAAACCCCTTTTTCCCGACACTTGTCTAAGTGTCGCAAATTCAATGCCCGTCACTATGAACCGACACTTACAGCGTCACTTGTCTAAGTGACGCCTATAATCGAGAACTGATTTCACCCGTCACTAACCTTAGTGACTCATGACACAGGTACCGATACTTACAACCGACACTTCCTTAAGTGTCGCACTATATGCATCACTTGCACAAGTGACGCCATTAATCGGAATCCGTCATTTCATGCGACACTTCCTGAGTGTCGCCTAAGCCCTAAGTGTCGCTATAAGTGACGCTAAAAACAGAAGGTTTCGAACCAATTTTAACTAACTGTCGAGACCTAAATTTTATCCCTTGATTTCACCCAAATTCAAGTCCAGATGCGTTTTTTCCCCAAAGCAATTTAGTAGAAATAAAAAATTTTCGAGCTGACTTGGCATCTCGACCCCAACCAGGGGCTAGCCCCTTGGACCCCACCAGGGGTTGCCACCCTTGGAACCCCGCTAACCAGGGGCGCTGCCCCCGGACCCCCGTACCCAATTCCCCCACTTTGTTAAATACCATGAAATAAACTCAGAAACTATTATCATCATCAAAAACCGTCACCAACGGGCCGTACACGTTTTAAAACACAAACGATAACGAACCAACATTGGACATAACGAGTTGTGTAGACAACTAGCCTAGATGGTCTTGCGGGACATCTACTTACTTAACTTTATATGTTTAGGCATTTAAAGGTTACAGGTTCGGAGAACCTACACACTACTCGCGGTTTGATACTGCTTACTACTCGACTCAGGTGAGTCTTACACCCCACTTTTACTGTTTTACATACGGGGTGAGATACATTGCTTACTTTTCTTGAACACAAGTACAAACTTTACATTTTACTATACGGGATTGCATGAGTTACTTACTTTTCACTGAAGTCTCTCCATCATATATTGTTAGTTATGGACTTAAGCGCGAACACTAGTTAATGGATCCATTAGGGAAATGACCCTCCCCGCCCGGGGTAGTAGCGCTACCACGAACCGTTATGTATAAACGGGCGACTATTATTCGTTACTTATGCTTGCTCTGTTACGAGCATGTCACGGGAGCAAATTATTACTTACGGGTTAAGCTTCGATTACGAGCCTCATGGCAACGGTATAACTTATTTACTTTACATTTGCTGGATTTGCAAATACTTGATTTACGCCTGCGGGCACTACTGATGAAATCTTGTGTTCAAAATTGATATTACTTACAAACCTGTGAGATTCACCAACATTCGTGTTGACCCTTTTAGCATGTATTCTCAGGTACACAGACGGAGTAGGATTACTTCAGGACATAGCTAGAGTCGCATGATTTCAACTAAACTGCATTAACGGAGATTCTCAGCATTATCTTTTGTACATGTTGATTATGTAATAGAATCTCCCGCCATACGCGTGGACTCTAGGAAACTACATTTTGTATACGAAAACATTAAGTTTTCAAACATTTATTTCTATGAAATCGTTTTACAACGTCTCATTTAGAGGTCGTTTACTGTATATCTTGTGCTTTGTATATTGATTAGTAACACCCAAGTATGCTTTCGCAAATCATTAAACAACAACAACAACAACAACAACAACAACAACAACAACAACAACAACAACAACTACCGCAACAACAACGCCCGGAGCAGAGCCTTCGTGATCAGCTCAGGGGACGCCCGTCAAGACCCGAATGTGGTCTCGGGTATGATCCTCCTCAACAATTTATCTGCTTCTATTCTATTTGATACTGGTGCTGATAGGAGCTACATTTCTGATGAGTTTTGCCCACTACTTGACATCACCCCCGTGGCCTTAGATGTTAAGTACACCGTAGAACTTGCAAATGGTAAACTAATAGAAACCGATAGTGTGATACCTAATTGCACTCTAAACCTAGCAGACGAAATCTTCTCAATCGATCTTATGCCCGTTGAACTAGGAAGTTTCGACGTCATTGTGGGTATGGACTGGTTATCCAAACATTGGGCCGAAATTGTTTGTCATGATAAGATCGTCATGATAAGATCGTCCGCATCCCTCTCCTGTTTAAAAACCCGAAAATTTCTGAGAAAAGGTTACCCAGCAATTCTTGCGCACATCACGGAGAAAAAGTCAGAGGAGAAGCGACTTGAAGATGTGCCAATCATTAGAGACTTTCCCGAAGTCTTTCCGGAAGAACTACCTGGTCTACCTCCGCCTAGACAGGTTGAGTTCTCGATTGATCTCGTGCCGGGTGCCGCACCTGTGGCCCGAGCACCGTACCGACTAGCCCCTTTCGAACTTCAGGAGCTGTCCACTCAGTTACAGGAACTTCTGGATAGAGGATTCATCAGACCGAGTTCTTCACCTTGGGGAGCTCCGGTCTTGTTTGTCAAAAAGAAAGACAGTTCACTTCGAATGTGTATTGACTACCGAGAGTTGAACAAACTAACCGTCAAGAACCGATACCCACTTCCTCGAATCGATGATCTTTTCGATCAACTCCAAGGATCAAGCTGTTATTCAAAGATTGATATTCGATCAGGTTATCATCAATTGCGTGTTCGCGATGCCGACATCCCGAAAACCACATTCAGAACCTGTTACGGGCACTACGAATTCCAAGTGATGCCCTTTGGTCTAACCAACGCACCGGCTGTATTCATGGACCTTATGAATCGGGTGTGCAAACCTTATCTCGACAAGTTTGTCATTGTCTTCATCGATGACATCCTCATATACTCACGAAACGAACAAGAACATGCACAACACCTTAGAACCATCCTAGAACTACTTAGACATGAGGAGCTTTACGCCAAATTCTCTAAGTATGAATTTTGGATAAAAACCGTTCAATTCCTTGGACACGTGATTGACAGCCAGGGAATTCATGTAGACCCATCAAAAATAGAGGCAATCAAAAACTGGCAAGCGCCAACCACTCCCACCGAGGTACGCCAATTCTTGGGATTGGCGGGGTATTATCGCCGATTCATTGAAAACTTCTCGAAAATAGCACAACCACTCACGGTACTGACTCAGAAAGAAAAGAAGTTCGATTGGACTGATAAACAAGAGTCAGCATTTCAACTGTTGAAACTCAAGCTTTGCAGTGCACCCATTCTATCCTTACCCGAGGGCACTGATGACTTCGTGGTATACTGCGATGCTTCTCACCAAGGTCTCGGTTGCGTGTTGATGCAACGAGACAAGGTCATTGCTTACGCCTCCCGACAACTTAAAGTTCACGAGAAGAACTACACAACTCACGACCTCGAGTTAGGGGCCATGGTATTCGCTCTCAAAATCTGGAGACATTACCTTTATGGTACCCGAAGTACTGTATTCACCGACCACAAAAGTCTCCAACACATCTTCGACCAAAAAGATCTTAACATGAGGCAACGTAGATGGGTTGAATTACTCACCGATTACGACTGTGAGATCAAATATCATCCCGGCAAGGCAAACGTGGTTGCCGATGCTCTCAGTCGTAAGGAACGAACAAAACCACTTCGAGTCCGAGCCCTCAGCATGACAATCCACAACGACCTGAACATGCAAATTCTCACCGCTCAACTCGAAGCCCTCAAACCCGATAATGTCAAAAACGAGGCTTTGCGAGGCATGGATAAACAACTCGAAACCAAACCCAACGGAGTTAGATACTTCGCCAACCGAATCTGGCTGCCTAATTTCGGGGGTCTACGGGACTTGGTGATGGATGAAGCTCACAAGTCCAAATATTCTATCCACCCGGGATCCGAAAAAATGTATCACGGCATCAAAGAGTTATATTGGTGGCCGAACATGAAAGCTGAAATTGCCATGTACGTCAGCAAGTGTCTTACTTGTTCAAAAGTCAAAGCTGAATACCAGAAACCTTCCGGCTTAATCCAACAACCCGACATTCCTGAATGGAAATGGGAACAGATTGCCATGGATTTCATAACCAAACTCCCTAAGTCGTCGAGCGGTTGCGATACCATTTGGGTGATTGTCGATCGTCTCACCAAATCAGCTCATTTCTTGGAAATCAGAGAAACCGATAAAATGGAACGCCTCACACAAATCTACGTCAAAGAAATTGTTTGCCGACACGGTGTCCCTATCTCGATTATCTCTGACAGGGATGCTCGTTTCACATCTCGCTTCTGGCAATCACTCCAAAAATCACTGGGTACCCGTCTCGATATGAGTACCGCGTACCACCCTCAGACCGATGGCCAGAGCGAACGAACTATTCAGACACTGGAAGATATGCTACGAGCCTGCGTAGTTGATTTCGGTACAAATTGGGAAAGACATCTACCGTTGTGCGAGTTCTCGTACAATAACAGCTATCACGCCAGCATCAAGGCTGCACCTTTTGATGCACTGTACGGTCGTAAGTGCCGATCACCGATCTGTTGGACTGAAGTGGGAGATAGTCAGCTCACTGGTCCTGAACTCATACACGAAACCACCGAGAAAATTGTTGAAATCCAAAACCGACTCAAAGCCGGGCGTGATCGTCAGAAAAGTTATGCTGACATGAGACGCAAACCACTCGAGTTCCAAGTTGGGGATCAAGTACTATTAAAAGTATCGCCTTGGAAAGGCGTAATCCGATTCGGCAAACGCGGGAAGTTAAATCCCAGGTACATTGGACCATTCGAGATCCTCGAGAGGATTGGTCCAATGGCATATCGATTGCAGCTGCCACCCGAGCTCAGCAGCGTGCACCCCACTTTTCACATTTCTAACTTGAAGAAATGTCTGTCGGAGGAGACACTTATTATCCCACTCGATGAAATTCGTGTTGACAACAAACTTCACTTCGTTGAGGAACCCGCTGAAATCATGGACCGTGAGGTCATACAACTCAAACAAAGTCGTATTCCCATCGTTAAAGTCAGGTGGAATTCGCGGCGTGGTCCGGAGTTCACCTGGGAACGGGAAGACCAAATGCGACTCATGTATCCTCAACTCTTCACTGATTCTACATCAAACCCGACTTCGAACTAAATTTCGGGACGAAATTCTTCTAACAGAGGGAGAATGTGACACCCTTCAAATTAGGACTATTAAATTAGTGTCTAATCATTTTAATACATGTAATTAGTTCTGTGTTAGGCTGATTAATGTATCGAAATATATATTGATGAATATATACGATTATGCGATTTGATTAAATCGTACGCAATTCAAATCGAATGTAATTCGGTTCAATTAAATACGGACGTTGGTGAACAAATTTTATTAAATAAAATAACTTTATTTAATAAAGCAATCATATCCAAAATACTATTTTTATAATATTTCGTACACAACTCGTAGCGTACAAATAAAATTTACGCGATTAAAATGTAAACACACAAACAATCCAAAATAAAGAAAAGTTATAATTTGTAACTCCAATATTAGGTATTTTGGGTAAAATACTTCATTCAAAAATATCGATTAATTATTTGCATTTAAAACGTATAATTAAATGTTTTTAATTAATTATTTAACGTTTAAGTAATCGGAAAAACGAACACCGCACAGAGCGCGATTGCACGGGACTTAAAGTGGAGACCCACACTTCGGTGGGCCCCCACCGAAATCAGCCAAAAAGGGGAGGGATCCCACCCCCTCACCCTCATTCTCCATCTCTATTCTCTTTCTCTTTCTCCTTCTCCTTTCTCTCTCAAACAAACCCCAAAACCACCAACACCTTAATCCGCAAAATAACACCCTCATACGACCTCGGATTCTCACACTCGTTTGGAAGAAAAGGACCACCGCGTCACGATCTACAACCCCATCTTTTCGGATTTCTCCATCACGATCTACCATTATGGGTTGGGTAAAAGAATCGGACCAAACCATGGCCGGAAAACTCATTTTTGGCTCAAAAATCCGTTAACAGCTTGAAGTGACGCAACGACGACTGCAGTATAGCGTCACTTCGTGCGTCACTTAAGTTACGCATTGAGTGTCGCTAAAATCCCTAACTTTGCGTCACTTGCCTAAGTGCCGCATAAAACCCCTTTTTCCCGACACTTGTCTAAGTGTCGCAAATTCAATGCCCGTCACTATGAACCGACACTTACAGCGTCACTTGTCTAAGTGACGCCTATAATTGAGAACTGATTTCACCCGTCACTAACCTTAGTGACTCATGACACTGGTACCGACACTTACAACCGACACTTCCTTAAGTGTCGCACGTGCAAGTGACGCCATTAATCGGAATCCGTCATTTCATGCGACACTTCCTGAGTGTCGCCTAAGCCCTAAGTGTCGCTATAAGTGACGCTAAAAACAGAAGGTTTCGAACCAATTTTTACTAACTGTCGAGACCTAAATTTTATCCCTTGATTTCACCCAAATTCAAGTCCAGATGCGTTTTTTCCCCAAAGCAATTTAGTAGAAATAAAAATTTTTCGAGCTGACTTGGCATCTCGACCCCAACCAGGGGCCAGCCCCTTGGACCCCGCCAGGGGTTGCCACCCTGGAACCCCGCTAACCAGGGGCGCTGCCCCCGAACCCCCGTACCCAATTCCCCCACTTTGTTAAATACCATGAAATAAACTCAGAAACTATTATCATCATCAAAAACCGTCACCAACGGGCCGTACACGTTTTAAAACACAAACGATAACGAACCAACATTGGACATAACGAGTTGTGTAGACAACTAGCCTAGATGGTCTTGCGGGACATCTACTTACTTAACATTATATGTTTAGGCATTTAAAGGTTACGGGTTCGGAGAACCTACACACTACTCGCGGTTTGATACTGCTTACTACTCGACTCAGGTGAGTCTTACACCCCACTTTTACTGTTTTACATACGGGGTGAGATACATTGCTTACTTTTCTTGAACACAAGTACAAACTTTACATTTTACTATACGGGATTGCATGAGTTACTTACTTTTCACTGAAGTCTCTCCATCATATATCGTTAGTTATGGACTTAAGCGCGAAAACTAGTTAATGGATCCATTAGGGAAATGACCCTCCCCGCCCGGGGTAGTAGCGCTACCACGAACCGTTATGTATAAACGGGCGACTATTATTCGTTACTTATGCTTGCTCAGTTACGAGCATGTCACGGGAGCAAATTACTACTTACGGGTTAAGCTTCGATTATGAGCCTCATGGCAACGGTATAACTTATTTACTTTACATTTGCTGGATTTGCAAATACTTGATTTACGCCTGCGGGCACTACTGATGAAATCTTGTGTTCAAAACTGATATTACTTACAAACCTGTGAGATTCACCAACATTCGTGTTGACCCTTTTAGCATGTATTCTCAGGTACACAGACGGAGTAGGATTACTTCAGGACATAGCTAGAGTCGCATGATTTCAACTAAACTGCATTAACGGAGATTCTCAGCATTATCTTTTGTACATGTTGATTATGTAATAGAATCTCCCGCCATACGCGTGGACTCTAGGAAACTACATTTTGTATACGAAAACATTAAGTTTTCAAACATTTATTTCTATGAAATCATTTTACAACGTCTCATTTAGAGGTCGTTTACCATATATCTTGTGCTTTGTATATTGATTAGTAACACCCAAGTATGCTTCCGCAAATCATTAAATTTGAGGGTGTTACACGCATTATCTAATCATATACTATCTTTATTTAGTTCATCTAATTGTCTAACTGTATTCATATCATATCCTCTCTCAGGAGTAAATTAACTCCTGATCATAATATCACATAATCATTAGCAAGAAAATTTTAACAACGCCTTGCAATTAATTTACTAACTCTAGCACTACTAATTTCATGTTTTCTTCAATATTTTCAGGCACACTAAAGTTCAACTAGAACTATTTGGGATGCTAACATCTCATTTAACGTTTCTGTTACTAGATCAACACGTAACAATTACCAACGCCGCAAATTTTATATATATATATATATATATATATATATATCCTTTACATGACTCAAACATACCAATTATGACATCATAATGTTTATAAATGCAATCCATTTACATCCTGGCATGTACATTTTACTAACATATACAAATATATACATTGACTTATATTCCAACAACACAAAGCAACATTCGTCTAACTTGACCTGCTTGACATATTCCACTTTGACATTCCCATATCAAAATTCATATGACACCAATGTAACCGCAACCAATAACTTATCTTTTTAACTTTATAAAGTCAATTATATACAACATTTACAATTAACAAAACTTTTCCTATAATCGACACAAGCCACCAAATTATATTCTTTTGGGCGATTTACACAAGTGCCATCATAACGATAATTTAAAAGAAAGAGAAGCTTGTCTAACTATAAAGCAAGCTCCAATCCACGTTATCTTCATGTCATCATAAATCACTTGTCAAACACCTTCGGTTCATTCGAACCATACACCTACAACATAAGACAACTGAAAGAGTAAGCGAAACGCTTAGTGAGCATACGAGCAATTAAATGAATAATCCACCAAATCAACAACATATAGCAAATAATAACCACATATTTGCTTAGGCAAATAACTACCAAGAAATTGTAGAGATTACACTGAACACTATGTGAATTCGCGGTCAATAGAAACAAGCACGCAAGGCACCATACCAAGTCGATATGCATACCAAGCTCAAGAAACAAGCACGCTTAATACCATATCACGTCGATATGCATACTAAGCTCCACAACTCTATGCTAACCGCAGTTAGCTAAACTCTGATCAACAACAGATCTCTACAAACTGCACATCCCACATAATCCACGTAATCATCATATAATTTCATATATCAACAAACTCTATCAATAACTAATAATCTTAGCACGAAATCAACATAATGTGCCATAACCACAACATAATAATCACAATTAGAAACAAACTATGAAACAAGTAATAGTCCAATTGATTGTATAAACCTCTTGCTCGGAAGCAGTCCGAAACACAAAATCATTACCCATTTAACCCCCATATTACTCATATTTTCTTTTTAGACAAATATGCGACTTAGCACAATGCTTGTGGATGTCACGTCTTGAATTACCTATTACATAACACGTAAAAGTAACAACATATTCAGTTCCTAATTATCACCACAATCAACTAGTCGTAATTATCAATCCATTACCCCGTGGATTGATCAAGTTTAACTTTTAGTTAAACTATACATAACTTTCACTTTTCATACTTATCTTGATCACTTACAACGTCACTTTAGTTTAGTCTTTAACTAGTCAATTATACCGTACTTTTATAGTTATACACTACTTAAACGATTCATTACTCAAGTTCTTATGCAAATTCTGATTTTGCATTTTAATCTTAATATACTATCACTTCTGGTTACTTGTATACTCATATAAAGAAACCAGGTTAAACAAGAAACAAAACAGATTCTGGGCTAGTATCAAATCACGTCGCCACTACCAAGTAATCGCGTCGTGGTTCATCAAAAATCGCGTCGCGAAATCAGATCAATCGCGTCGCGTGGCGACCCCCATTTTTTGCACAGACCTGCAAATTTTCCAATTTTACATGCCAACGAATTTTATTTCAAAATCAAACTGTAACCAGGTATCTATTCATCATCAACAGGTTAAGTAACATCAAGTTACCACCTTTCAAGTCCTAATTTCATACCAATTCAATAACCCACAACAATCCCAACTAAATTCAAGTTTCTGGGTTAAATAAAGAAGGAATTAAACTTACCTATGATTTAGAAAGAAGATGAAGGAGATGAATTAACTTCTAGAATTGGAATTGAAGATTGGAATGAATTTAATGTTTTGCCCCTCTTGTTCCTGCGACACACTTGTTTCTATTTTTGATTCTAGAGGAATTTAGAAAGGAATGGAATATGTATCGAGACATATTCATATGTATATTGTGTAAATTTTGCCTCTTTAATACCTATTGTCTAGAACTTAAAAACCATTCACGATTTCTACTATTTTATTTTTCTTACAATAATAATAACTTAAAACAATTATCTATTTATCCGCCACAATAATACATTTAAATTTTAGGGTGTTACAATATCTCAAGCTAACTCATCACAATAAGTAATTAATATCACATTTAAGTGAGCCAGTGAGGTTTTGGATAAATTGTATGAAGGATCATGATCCTTGAATACAAGAGCATCCCTCTAATAATGAGAAGAACTATATCACTTTCGTCACAAAAGCCTCACATTGATTTTTTTATTCAAATCACTTTTTACCAGAAAATATGAATGGAAGGGACGAAAAAAATTATTTTAATTTCTTCTATAGTTTTGTGGGAGCGGAAATTTTAAAATGTCATTTATACCTTTAAAATATTTACTTTTTACGTAATTTAAAATATCTTGTGGGGGCGGCTGCTTATGCATCCCCCGCCCCTGTTTACATGAGAATCTCCAATGTATAAAGCTTTCTAAAGCTTTTTTACAATGCCATCTAAGTTTATTTAAGAAAAACTTTAAAAAAAAAACTTTTGCTACAATGAGAAAAAGCTTTTCAAAACCTTTTATTGCATAAACCGTACTCACAAAGTATGAGAAAAGCTTTACTTGCAAAGCTTGAGAAATATCAAGCTTTAAAAGAAAAGCTTTTTCTCCCATGAAAAAAAGCTTTTCTAAAGCTTTTTTGTACAATTTTTTTTTAGAAAAACCCTTCAAGGTGCTCTAATACAACCCACCTTCAATGCTTCTAACTTTTTCCATGTTAATTTAAAAATTGTACATCATGCCGCAAATGTACTACACCAAGCTTAATAAAAAAAAATACATCGCTGATCATCATCACACCACTTTTTCGATAAGCCGGCACCAAACTCTCAACCGTGGAATATAATTCCAACGGGTGATTGCTCTAATGGAGGATAAAAAGAAAACATAATGACATTTATTTAATGGTTTTTTGGTAATGACTCTCATCAAACAATGTTGACATTTGTTTATGAATTTTTGAATATTATCTCATTAATTTATGCGTATATTAACGAATGACTACGTACTATCAGAGTTGTTATTATCATTTATATATTGTAGATTGTAGATGATTTTTAAATGCATTATTATTTCCATATACATATTAGAATTATATAGTTTTGTACAAGTCAGTCCACATTAACATCTCACCATCATAACACCTCAGCTTGACTGTCTTTGCAACGTCTCATCGCTAGCTATCGCCTTCAACCATTAAAGAATAAAAAAAAAGAGCTAGGAGTAATCAAAAGTCAAAAAATAACACAAAAATAATTTTAATTATAGCTACGAAAATGATTTCTTTAGTTCCTTTCAAACTTTTATCATCATCAAACAAAAAAAGTCATATTTCTGCCTGTAATTGGCCTTGAGAGGTCATGTGTGTTGTTTGGTTTGGATTGCAGGCTACTCCGATCCTTCGATAATTTAGATCATAGTCATGGTCTTTGTAGCTTTTAGGGGTCGTCTAGTTTGAATTAATTGGTAGGGTCATGTTGGTTGGAATTGAGATTTTGAACCGTAATACTCTCTCCGTCCCAATTCTATTGTCCCAGACAAAAAATACGCAGTTTAAGAAAATATAATCATCTCTCTTACTTTTTGGTAAGATGACAGCTTTACCCTCTACGTTTTACCTACTTTTTTGTCTTATATATATACACTAGGGGTAAAAAAGAATTTTATCTCCTTATTCTTATCTATTTATGGAAGTGTACAATTAATTTGGTACAACCCAAAATGGAATAGTGGACAATAGATTAGGGACGGAGGGAGTAGTTATTTGGAATATTTGGCTGGAATTATTTTTTAAAGTGGTAATTTTTTACAACTTGCTAGTTTTTGTTATCAAATAACTATAAAAATATTTGATCAATTTATAAGTTATGTAACTGACGTAATATATTGATGAATATTAAAATGTTGGTTACAATTGTTTTCATATAAATATATATATATTTTTTACATGATATAATATTCTTTTTATACTACGGAGTAATATATAAGAGGTTCAAAACATATACCGTATTAAACTTTAATAAAAAAATACTATTGATTCTATACTAGCCTTTTAAGTATGTTTTTAACAATATAACACTTAAAATCAGTTACATTCAAGTAATTATTAAAGTTGATTTATTACTACTACGCTAATAAATTGATCATTTTATAGATTTCAAAAAATTAAGATGAGTTACAATTCTACCATCTTAGTTAGTACAACATCAAATGCAAAATGTATTTGAAGAAATGATGTATAATTTACTTATTTTGTATAAATTATTTACTTAATTATAAAAGTTAATAGCTAGATTAAAAAT